>CM062816.1:1166163742-1166515229 GCA_031772625.1 Pinus tabuliformis | reverse complement strand
GTTGCTCAATCGAGCATCTAGCCAAGGATGAATTCTACTAAGACAACCATTACAACTAACAGAAAAATCATCATGAAAGAAGCATCATTACAGATGAATTCCAAACATATCACTTAGATAATGTTGTAACAAGGTAGAAAAACATAATGCGAATAAATAATTACAGAAAAACATACTAAACATCAGCACGATGATGAATCCTAGATCAAAGGGCAAAAGACTGCTTTATTAAAATGATATTCAGGAAAATTTATATAGTGCCAAGCACCTCACTACTGCCAAAATCGAACCTATACACTTATGAAATTCATAACATATAAACATTTTCTCATACCTATACTAAGGAATTGCCTCAACCATATTCTTCAAAATAGAATCATTTACATTAGACTTGGACCGAATTTCTGAAAATAGTGTTGATGATGAACTCGTATCGCCTAAACCATAGCACCTATTACAAAACGGAAAGTGCTTTTTGTAGATAAGGTAATTTTGGAGAAAAAACTCTCTCAAAGTTGGAAATTCGTTTCGAGTTGCTTGAAATCTTTGCCCCAAAATCATCTCTAGAACAGAAAATCATTAAAAATTTAAATCTCTGAAGGCTGTAAAGATCTAGTCACATAGCCAGATTCAGGACACCTGTGAATAAACTGAAAGAGGTTTTTGTGGTAAGGCTCGTGTTTAAACAAAAAATTCCTTTGGTTTTTTCAAAATTACTTTCCATCGGCTATAAAATGGCATCGCGCTAAAATGACAAAACAATAAAAATATGAAATATTTTCTTTGTTTTAATGTAGGCTCCAAATATCACTAAATATCTCCCACATAGTAGTACCTATGCATAAATGAAGGGTTTTTTTTTATTTGGAAGTGATGGAAAAAAAAACCTCTTTCACTTTTGTAAAAAATTCCAATCCAAACTGATTTTGTAGTAAACTTGTCCCTGTGTGCAACCAACTGACCTCAAAACATGCATAACCAAGAATCAATCATTCATTTTGATCATATCTTCTGATCCAGAAACCAGTTTACAGGAGTGTGATATACCATTGGAAATATTTTTCCGAGCTTCTTTTGATGGACACATTTGTGACATGTTTTGTGCTAAATATAATGTGCAAAACATCTAACCAAACCAAACCTAGTCAGAGCTCATGTTGATCCCTGGTGACAGGCTGCGAAGACTGGAACTAACAATGTTGAAAAGCAATATCATGAACTGTGTTGAGTTTTATATGCTTGGTGTGTTGTTAATTTCAGTCGTACATATTGTATAGTGTTACTAAATTGAATGCATTGAAAGGTTTGAGGTATGTCATTTTTTTTAAGACTGAAATGTGTTGGAACAAATTATTTTAGACTGCCAATTACAATGAATTGTGTGTGCTTCCTTTTTATTGATCGTGTGTGATGTTTCGAAAATTCATTCTTATGAAGGATTGCGGTTGGCTTGTTGGTATGAATTTTGTGAGTCAAATACATATGTTACATGGTAATGAAATCATGGTATTATTTGAAGCATGGTATATTAGATATCTTATGGTAAATGGCCTTAAGTGATAGTTGGTATGCCTAGAAGACCATGTTCCATTAGAGTCATTTTAAAAGGAGGCATATATATTAAGAAGACCATGTTCCATTATTGAGTGTTTTAAAAATAAGGCATATAACATATGGTATATAGTGTGAATGGCACATAATTCGATGGCATGGTTTGAATAATGTTTTTTTAAAGGCTACATATGGTATATAATACATATGAATAGTTTATGAATGGCATGAAGTGCATATGTTGATTTATGGAAAGTGCATAAGTTGAGTGGTATATTATGTTAGGAGTGGTGATATATTATGCATGAGAAATTAAAATATTGACTTGGTATAGTGAAAAGTGGAGTTTTTCCATCCATATAATTAAATCAATCTTTTACCCAAGAAGATAAAGGCTACATTATTTTGAAAATCAAAAGCACATAGTCTTTTTTGATGATGCATTCACTCATCTCCATTGTGGGAGTAGTTCTCTCTAGCAAAGAGAACTATCATGAGTGGTCTAGGAAGATAAAACATACCTTTATTTTCAATGATTTGTGGAAAGGAGTTTGTGAAGGAGAAGGAGACAATGCACCGGAAAATCCCACTTTAGACAAGGAGATTTCCATTTGGGAAACAAGAACAACAAGGCCTATGCCTTGATTGTAGTGTCCATAAATGAAGAGTGAGTCACCATATTTCACCCATTTTCAAATTCATTTGAAGCCTTACAAAATTTGAATAAATTATATGAATCACACTATGAGGTTGAAGTGGTTCAAATATGATCAAATTTTTCAATCTTGAGTTGAAAAATGATGACCCTCTTGCCTTAGCATCAGAAGTAAGATCCATTATGCATGACATAAAATCCACTGGTGTTGAAATATATATATTCCTCTCATAGCTTATGTCAAGGCACTATATCCCACATATTCACATTATCTTGAATCATTGCAAGCGACAACCTTAAGGAGATTACCTATGAATCCCTTGAGAAGAAGTTTGTTGAAAGAAATTAGGATGTTGGGAACAAGACA
This sequence comes from Pinus tabuliformis, assembly GCA_031772625.1. Lineage (NCBI taxonomy): Eukaryota > Viridiplantae > Streptophyta > Pinopsida > Pinales > Pinaceae > Pinus > Pinus tabuliformis. The sequence continues at coordinate 1,166,512,656 of CM062816.1, read as the reverse complement.
AATCTCAATCTTCTGAATAAAGTAGTGTGCCTTGCATAGAAGGAGAAGAATCATGCACAAGATTCTTCTAGAGTAAGAGGTGGCCGAAGTCGAAGAGGAAGGAAGAATTTTAGAGGTAGGGGGACGGGTATTTCCAAGAAGAAAGGTCTGATCTTCATTGCATACGAATGCAATAGATATGGACATGATGCTTCCAAATTTAAGTTTCCTTAGTATAGAATTGAGCAAAAAATAAATGAAGGAAAAGGTAAAACACCTAACAAAGGGAAAGGAAAAGTACTCGAGTCTTCCCATTATGTTGTAGCACATTGCAACATTAGAGTAACTGAAGACTTATTTAATTCTTCACTTGCTTCATGGAAATGTGTTTGGTTACTGATTCAGGAGAAACTTGCCACATGACTTTCAGAAGATATTTCTTTTAAGAATTCATTGATAATGTTGATGGAGGAGTATACTTTGTAGACAAGTCAAAACTCAAGCCATTAGGGCTTGGAACCTCAAACTCACATTGCCTAGTCTTCTAGACTTTCCTCTACATGATGTTCTATACATCCTAGAGCTAAGGAGAAACTTTCTATCTTTGGTCCACATCTAGCAGTAAGGAAAATCCATTCACATATTTGATGGCAAGGTTGAGGACAGAAAAGCATCAGATCACTCACTTGTCATGATTGGGATAGAAGAAGAAAGACTTTTGAAGCTGCAAATAACCTTTTCTCATGCATAAAACTTTTGATACATTTCTCGCTATGAAAAGGTGAATTTCCATCAAGTATTTTATGGAATGATATATTTGGACACTTGAACTAACAGGCTCCATATTTTGAAGAAAAATGGTGTTTACTGGTTTTGCCTACTATTCCTCCTGGGAAAACTTAAGCAATGTGATGCTTGTATCTCAGGAAATCACATCAAATAGTCTTTTAATGATTCTAATTCCAGAGCACATAGAAAACTTGAACTCATTCATTCTGATTGTGTGGCCCAATGTATGTTCCTTCTGCAAATGGTAATAAATATATGATGACATTTATTGATGACTACACTAAATGTGTTGGGTTTATTATTAAAGAACATATTTGAAATTTTTGAAACATTCAAGAAAATTTCATGCATGGATTTAAAATGATGCACAATCTTATATTGGATATATTCATACTGATAATGGAAAATAATATACCTCAAATGAATTTGAAAACTACCTTTTCCGACATGGGATCAAACATAAAACAACCATGCCCTATAATCTCCAACAAAACATAGTAGCTGAAAGAATGAACAAGACATCTTAAATATGGCGCATTCCATGATGTTTTTCAGGCATGTTAAATTTATTTTTTGGGCTAACATAGTTCTATGTGTTTTGTATATAAATAATATGTGTCCATCCAATGCTATAAAAAAAAGACTCCCTATGCAATGTGGTATGGCCACAGTCCTTTGGTGAGGCATCTCAGGTTTTTTGGTTCCACCTATTATGCCTTAATAGCCAAGGAACAAAGAGACAAAATTGGTGCAAGGAGTCACAAATATATCTTCTTGGGGTACTCAAATACCTTCAAAGCATATAGTCTCTATGATGAAGTGAATAAAGAGGTTTATAATATCTAGAGATGTGGTCTTTCTTGATCTTTCAAAACTGACAATGTTTGTTTAGTGGCAGCTTCCTCACTTGCATAGATTCAAACATGCAAAGTCTTTTCAAGTGTTTGATAATGAGATTCCACATATTGAAGGGGGGATTCCTATACTGGATCAATATGTGGAATCTTCTTCTGAATCAGTCTCTCCCTCGGATGAAGCTCTAGCCACTAGTGACACTTTGAGTGATGTGATTGACAAAATTGGGAGACTAAATCTTGATTCAACTCCCTCTCAATTAATTGAGCAGCCTAGGCCATCTTAGAAAGGTTCTCAAAAATGGCTGACGAAGACACTAGAAAGTGTTCATCTTGATGAGGTTGGAAAGACAAGAACAAAAATCTCAACCAGATAGAATGGAGGTGACGTAGACAATTTTGATTCACCCATTGATATGGATGTTTCTTATGATGGTGAACTGAATTTTCTACTAATTTCGAACCAAATTGCTTCAAAGAATCTCCTTCATGATGAATGGAAAGAAATGATGTAGAAAGAATATGATGCTTTGATAAATAATGGAACCTAGAAGTTGATTGATCCTCATTGGGAACCAAACCAATAGGTTGTAAGTGGGTCTTCAAGAACAACTATAAAAGTAGATGGCTCACATGACAAGCATAAATCCAAGCTTGTAGGAAAAGGTTTTGCGTAGAAGGAAGTGGTTTACTATGAGGAGAATTTTACCCCACAACAAAATGGGTTACCATACAGACACTCTTTGCCTACAACTCAAAACAGTTGGAAATTCCATCAAATGGATGTAAGAATTTCATTCTTGAATGGAGATAGGAAAGAGAATGTTTTTACTTATGAACCAAAAGGATTTTTTGTGAAGGGTCAAGAACACAAAGTATGCAAGCTTGTAAAATCCTTCTATGGCCTCAAGCCAACACCACGAGCTGGCACTATAAATTGACTAAGCATCTTATGAAACTCAATTTCAAACTTTATGATCTTGATGGTGCAACTTTGTTTTTCAATAAAGTTGGAAAAATAATTGTATATCTTGTGGTGTATGTAGATGACCTTCTGATGAAAATGAAAAATGAGAGCTACATTGCATCCTTAAAGAAGAAATTGGGAAAATTTTTGAAGTTATAGATTTGTGACATGTTCACTACTCTCTTGGTATTGAAGTAACCCAACATCTAAATTTTATATTCCTCTCTCAGAAGAAGTACATTGGAGATGAGTTGAACATGTTTACATGGTTGAGTGCAATCCTTTAACTACTCCAATGGAATAGAACTTAAAGCTCACATCCACTAAAGGAAAAGAATTTTAGGATGCACAAAGTATAGACAACTTGTAGGAAGTCTCAACTACCCGACTACTACTAGATCAAACATTTCATTTGTTGTTGGAATCCTCTCTAGGTTTATGCAAAAGTCTTGAAGGGTCATTGGTTTGCTGCAAAAAGAGTTCTAAAGTACTCAAAGGGAACTCAAGACTTGGACTCAAGTATACATAGGTGGGTGACTTCACTTGGATTGGATAATCTAATTTAGACTTTGAGATAAACAAACAAGGGTATCTACTTCGGGTTATGTTATGAGTCTTGGACTAGACTTTTCTCCTGAGGTCATGAAAGCAATTAGTTCTAGAAAATTCCACACCTGAGTTAGAATGTGTGGTAGGAGTTGAAGCAACGAAGAAAAATCGTGTGGCTCAGGAAAATTCTGGAAGATTCCTGGAGACACAAGTGCATTTAAATCCTCTTTTGATTGGCAATGCTTCTGCAATAAAATTAGCTAGGAGCCCAAAGTTCCATGATTGAATGAAGCACATCAATACAAAATACCATCTGATTCAACATCATGTTGAGGCCAAAACAATCCATCTACGACATTGTTCCACAAATGAGAAGATTGCAGACATCTTCACCAAAGCACTTGGAAGGGAAAAGTTTGAAATATTTAGAATGATGCTTGGACTCACCAACATCCCTTCAGATTAAGGGGGGGAATGTTGAAACCTAATCATTGGGATTACGTAAATCCTTGTAACTATTGTAAATAGAAAAATAAAAGCAATTGAAGACAACGAGACATTAGGAGATGAAACCCAATAGTCTCCCTTTCCATGTATATATCTATGCTTTATCTTAATGCAAATGAAACAAGTTATTCATGGATTTACTCCTAGTATGACAATAGCTTTCACTCTCTTAGGGTCCACAATGATTCCATTTTTTGTAAATAATGTACCATTAGATTTCCTTCAGATACTGCAAAGATACTATCGTTATGGTTTAGAGATATTCCATATTTGTGACAACGTTCAATTTTTTTTTTGAGATGATGTAAATGATTAGAATGATTCTTGGAGAAAATTGTGACATCATCAAGATATACAACTACACTTTTCATGATCAACTCTCTAAAATCTATTTCCATATCATGTTGAAAAGTGGCTCTAGAATTTACCAATCCAAAGGCATGTGCTTGTAAATGAAAGTGCCCATTTGGTTCTGAAAGTTGTCTTCAAGCTATTTTATTCAAAAACCCAAACTTGAATGTATCTTGAGAACCTATCTAAAAGGGAAAACATCTATGAACCTAATATTATTTGAAAAATTTATTCCATAGATGGGGCATCATAATTATCTTTGTCGAAGGCTTGATTCAGATTACTAAAATCCATGTATGGGTGAATTAACCTTAATCTATCCCTTAAAAACATAATGGAATATTGAGCATTTGATGGAAAAGGTAGAAGAGCAAGATAGGAGCTTGAATAAATACCAACAAGAAATTGAAAGGTTGTGGAAAGAAAACCAACCTTTCTCAGGGATAGTCGGGGAAATGAAATAATGACATCTACATATTCCCTAGATATGTTTAGTATTACAAGTTACCAAAAAATCAGATTGCATTCTCTGTGGCTTTGTTCAACATGTTTCATTTGAATAGAAAGTGTTAAATGGTGTTGTCATTTATGCTAACATCAGTTCTCGAATGTTATTAATATATGTAATGCAGAAAAACCTAGTAGCCCCACCCTTATTTTAGATTTTAAGGATCAAGGTCAGCTCATTTTCTCACACAACCACCTTCATCAAATTCTCCTTGTTGAGTGGATTCTGATGGTATAAAGAATGTCACAAGGGTCCTCTCAGTTTGTAAAATATACTTGTTTCAAGTTGAAATCCCCATCTCGTGCTCAATATCCCAAAACAATGGATGATATGGTAACTCTTATTTGGCTTAAATAATATCAAATCTTCAGGCCTTTTTCAATCAAAATTTAAATCAATTTTTCATATGAAAAAGTCAATTTTTGGAGGTGTTCAATGATTTATTTTAAATTAAAATCAAGTGAAATTTTTTTTCTCTACAGTAATTTGAATTTTAAAATTCGAATTAGCCCTCCAAATTATGATTTTTGGCTCCAACGAATTTAACTTTGAATTTCATTTTTTCTAGAAAATCGATTGGCTCCCTTCTATAAAAACCCTTTAACATATGCATAAAGTGGTGTAATTCCCATTGAAAGGATATAAATAAAACACGTACTCTCTGAAATTCATCTCTACAATTTCGGCTTGGACAGTCAAGTAGATCTGGATGTAGCAGTCGAGGGTTTTCTAAGGTCAAGCACTAGGATTAAAGTTTAATTATGGTTATACACTAGTAATTTATGAGTAATTAGCTATCATTTACTCTCTGGTTTCAAAGTTTGTGAGCTCAAGGGTTTCACTTATCTTGAAGGACATAGAAAAAGATTTTTTGGATATTTCTTTGTAGTAAACCTGATGAGTTTTGAAATTGGTTCTCTAAAGTCTCGGCCCAAATTAAGGCAAGTTCTAAAAATGTACATTCAATTTTTTGGACCTTTGTTATGGAAACCTTCTGAAGCTTATTTGAAAGTTCAGTATCAATGTTTAATTCCTCATGGAAATTCGTTAATCTTTTAGTAGGTTGAAGGCTTATCCACTATGATTTTTGAAGACTAGGACTAGTGAAATTACAGAAGGTGATTTCTTGTTCCTTAAGCCTCTATCTACCTTAAGTTTTTTGTCATATTTCCTAAGTACATTTGCAGCTATGAATGGAGGATGTTCTATGTTCCTTTTGTGAGAAATATCTAAAGATTATTTGGGCTCTTTAGCAGAGAAGTGTGGGTCTCCTTGTGCATCTAGTGATGGTACAAATTCTGAGGCCACATTTGAAATTCTAAATAGGGTTCCTCTTTCTTTACTGTGGACTCTTTTGTGCACAATATTGAAGCCTCCATTCGACCATACGTTCCAATACTTGTAGTTCTCCACACGCTCGAAATTTTTGTGCACTAATCAGTACATCAGACCAAGAATTGAAGGAAGGCTTACTTTGATATCTAGGAGCATTTCAAAATTTTGGAGATCAATGTCACAAGGTCAATGAGATTATTAAAGATGGATCATACAAATTTTTAAGCATGTGAGCTATCCTTCTAAATATTCATGAGGAAACTCATCTATAGTAGAGGAAAATCCATACCTTAATCAAAGTGGTTTAGCAGAATTTGAATTTCTAATTTGTTACATAATATCACTTGCCTTAAGGTCAATGAAAGCTTTTGAAAAGATATTGTATAATTGAAGCAATTTTGAAGTATTATTCAAGGTTTGAGCAACCTTTAAAAGGAAGTATGGCATGTATCTTTAGTAATTTTGTCTAAAGCAATTTTCCGATCAAGCTCAAACAAATACCTTTATTGTTGGACGTATTAATATCGACTGTTTAGGTATTCAATTGTAATCTACGACAAATTGAGAATATTCTAGTCTTGTACATGAATGCTTTCTATGAAATGTGTTGTCTCATTAACAAGTGTTTCAAAGAACTGTGAGCATCAAATGATGACCTAGAGAAGCTACTAAGTATAATTTATTGCTTGTTGTAAACATTAGACCCTAGTGCTTATGCAACTATGCCACTAATTGATAAAGTCATATTGGTGTGTGCTAACAGTTTGATTGACAAAGTATATAGGATATAGTTTGTTCACTGGTGATTGCTTTGGTATTTTTAATAGCCATTGATGATGAAAAAAAAAAGGTCATTAATTATTGATATTCCTTTTGTGTACAAGTTGTGTATATGCCAATGTTGGAGAAGATTGATAAGTATGTGGTTGTGAGAGTTGCTAAGATATATTGATAGGAAAATGTTGTATATTTATGGCTTGTATACAAGAGAGGACATTTGTGGGAATGTATTGATGTTTCTACTACAACTATCATTTGAGTAGGGCCTGATCTACAATTTGAAATGATGGCCAGTTTGGGTTTGATATATAGATTGGATAGAGGCAGATTTGTTTTGATAACTAGGGTTTGATATGTAGTTTGGGCAGAGTCATAATTGGTTATAATAGTTGATATTGACAGTTAGAATTTGATATTAATATTTAGCATAGGCATATTTTATTGACATAAATTACATTTCATTTTTTTTTCTATTGATTATTAGCATAGGTGGATCCAATTTGAAAAGTGTGAAACGTGGTCCGCTGTGGTGAGCTAAAGGTTTGAACCTTCAGGGCAAGTGGTAACTTATTGAGTAGGGTGCAAGGTGGTGCAAGGCAGGAGAGTGGAGTCTCCTTTAGGTGAGAGCCTGGTAACACTTCAAGGTGACAAGACAGTGCTAGGGAAGGTTGGATCCTATTCAAGGCATTGGAGTGTCCAACCACTAGCAATTTCTAAACATTATGTTGGAGCATCCTTCAAGTCAGAGCTTATAAAACTGAGAATTAAAGGATATTTCCAATTCCAAATGATAAAAAGAGTGTTGTAGCATCCATTAGGTTGTAGCCTGTAAACTAGGGGTTGGAGCCTCCCTCAGTGGTAGCTGAAAATGATGGAAGTTGGAGCTTCCTATTGATGTACTTATTGAAGACAAATATTAAGAAGTGTTTGGTGTTTTTCTCCCAGAATAGTTTCCACCTTAAATTATCTAATGTCCATTGTCTTGATTATGTGCATTGTTGAATGATGTTAATTATTGTTTATGTTTAACTAATGATAATAATGTTTAATACTTTGAAAAGTAAAAAATATTAATTATTCTAAGAAATATTGATTCATTTTCCTCTCAGTATTTCGAACAGCAAGGACATCCCCATAGAATTTGGTGGCAAGACTCGAACAAGTCCATAGATAAGAGAGACATGCACATGCACACATGCACTCATGATGGGGTCATTTTTAATTGGGTTAAAATTATTGCTGCATCTATCCAAGCCCATGTGATAGATGCATAGAGTCCATCAGAAAGGAATCAATTTGTTAGGTGTGATATGTTAGTTAATGATCTAATAACATCATGTCAGTTTTGGGTTTTTAGACTTCGAGATGAAACACAATAGATGTCAAAGAAAGGCTTTAGACACCTACAAAACCAAACCCTATTCTATTCTATAAATTTTCGATTAATCCCGCAATCTAATGGAAATTAAAAGAAAACCCTAACTACTGGTCACTCGAATTTCTAAACTCTAACTCCTTTTTTAGGCTAAGAAACTTCTATTTGAAACCTATCTCATTTTTCTAGGGGACAAAGGAGTCAAAAACCCTAGTGATCTCTACACTTTCAAAGCAAGAGAAGAACAGAGATCCTACTCCCGGCTCCTCTTTTGGGCTAAGCAGTTCTTATGTGAGACCTATCTCAGTAAGCCAAGGGACAAAGGAACATAGTTCTCTTCAGAAACTATGGAAACACAAGGTAAGTAAGGCTTCAAATGACTAAGTGAAAATAATCGTGCTAGACTACCCAATCTACACAAATTGCAGAAAGATCAAAGCATAATTGAAATAGATAGATAAAACATTCAAGCCTTGTCCCTCGAGGGTGCAAAGACATAAATCTTATGTGGTCATTGTGATTATACTATATTTTATTCAGGCAAAACTACCTTTGTTTCAAACTATTAAATATACATATGAACCAAGAATTCCTTAGCAAAGGATAGAAAAAAATGTAACCACAACATATTCTTCTTAAAGGATAGTAAAGGAAATTCTTCAGCACAAAGTCCAATATTATCTGAAGTAACACAATTATGTGTCAAAAAGTACTCAACATTATATACTAAGCCTCTATATTAGAGATATAAAAGAAAGGAATTGGAACACATATCAACAAAGTAGTCGATAATGTTCTCAAATTAACAGAGAGTTCAAGATATCATAACACCGAGAAATTAGATCAGTACTACATGATGGACATAACTTAATTCAGATCATGATTAGCTTAGTAGGAAATAGACATGGGGAAACTAAGAAATACTATCCACTATATCAATGCATCAAAACCAATGTTTCAATTAATCTCCATTTCTACAAACATTTAGTGAGAAATAAAAATGCAATCTGGTATTGGAATATATATATATATATATATATATATAGATATAGATATATAAGCTCGCCAAACCATGATCTCATTGCGAATAAAAGGGTAGCATTTTGGATGTCAGGCCTAAGGCAACCAGCATGCTCCCTTATAAAAAAAATATTGTTTACTTCCTGGGATCATCCCATAAGAGAAAAAAAATGGATAGACCCTTCCATGAACTCCTTTCTAGAATTCCTTTCCCTAACTCTCCACAATCCCATGAGAGCCATATTTAAAGAGATCATAATGTAATTTAGAGTTGAACCATTACAAAATCCCAATAGCCAATTTGGTAGACACGTAGATATTCGAAGTACGCCTCGAGATAGAAAAACAAAGATAACAATACGTTAGGTGTCCTTATCCTCATGACATGAAGTGCATGAGGACAAGGAGTTTCTTTCTAATATAGTGATTTCAAACCATTAGCAAACCCACAATATTTGACAACCTTGCTCATCTTGAAAAGTTGTTTGAAAGTTCAACTCATGACATGACACATGCACATAAATTTTTGAAACAACCCAACTTGATTTAGAATTACCCATAAACATTATATGCCATTTGGAATCCATTTCATATATTTTTGGCTCCTACAATCTGTCAATAACAAATGCTTGTAGATATTGGTACGAGATTCTTATAGCTTCTTGGTGTAGGTTCCAGACCAGTTGGTACCAGTATTGTCAATTCTCTTATTTGGTTCAGATTTCCACCTATAAGTAAGTAATCAACAAAATACATCGAAAGCCATTCAAAACTATAAAAAAAATTCAAAATCAAGCTTGGAATAGTAATTATACCTCTTTGTGCTCAAAGAAAACTTTGATGCAAAAATCACAAGTAAATATGATGGATATTAGTGAGAACAAGTGCAAATGGTGTGCAGAAAGGGATAATTATAATAGTAAATAAAATGACAAAACCTGATCCTAACATATACCCCATGCAAAAACCATTGCATGTCCTCATGCAACGCTACAACCATGTGGCACCTTGAAATAGGCTTTTTATAGGTCAAATAGACCTAAAGTGGGTGACATGCTACATTCTCAGAGGAGGCCACATGGAGGCTATGGAAATAGCATAACGTGGGCGATGTCATTCTATAAAGAAAGTTATGGGTTGATAGGTCAATTTGGTCGGGCTAGACGTCGTCAAGACTCCTGTAAAAAGGTTGAGGTGACCTCCAAGTTAGGGGTCAGGAGGTCGAGCCTATTGTCTACGTTGGGCTCAGGGCTCCTACTAAACTTAAGTTTGCAGATTCATGACTTAGGCCAACCTCCAACTATGAAGGAAAATGTGCCTACCCACGTAGCATCACCAAGTGGCATAGTAGCCACATGGCAGGTCAAATGATGTGGCAAGATAGGCAAATATTTAATCTATTGTATCTTTTGATCTGGGAGTCTGATTGAAGCAAATTTTATATCTTTGGAAAGTTCTTGATGAGACGAACACAATGATGCTTATGATTTTAAGTTTTGAATATGCTAGAAGATATCTAAAAAATTGGACCACGCTTCCATAACTGGACCTTGAAGGCTAGGTCAACATAGTAACAACCTTATTATACCCTTATTAGGGGCTAGGGATGGTAGGGGGTGTGTTACAATATTCTTCTAAAGGAAATAATTTTAAGACAAGAAAGTTGAATAGAAAAGGGCAGCAAAAATGGAAGCTGCAAAGAAAAATAAATAAATTAAAAAGAAGATCTCATGTTAAAGAAGGAGAAGGAGAAAAGAGAAAAGAGAAAAGGAGGAGGAAGATAAAAGGGAAAAGGTAGAAAGAGAAGGACAACAAAAGGATGAGAAAGAAAGAAAACATGAAGAATAAGAGAAAATGAGTGAACAAGAGTGTCTTGAAAGAGAACAATTGGAAAAACAAGCCCAAGAGGAAGCAAGGTTGAAAGAACAGTAGGAACAAGAAGCCTAAAATGTAGGCAATGGTGGTTTTCCTAGCATGTACATAGATTTAATAGCCTTAGAATCAACACGATTGATGAGAGGCCATTTTCCAATTGGTGAGATGGAATCACATTAAGCAATGATAATCAAGTTATGAACTTGGCAAATTTTCGCTTTGACAGGGACACTAATAAGATTGTGCAGGAGAGGAGGAACTTTTTGGAACAAAAAATAACAAATCCCATATCTGTGATGATGGAAATAAATATAATGTCCAACACTGTAGATAATCCTTTGGCGAAAACCTCAAGCAGGACTGTATTTTCCTCGACAATAGAGAGAAATATTTGGCATTTGATGGAAGGGTAGAAGAGAAAGATAACAACTTGAACAAATCCCACCAAGTAATCGAAAGACTATGGAAATAAAACCAAACTTCATCGACTTCAAGCTCTTACGATAAGGATTATCAAAATGCAACATTGGATATAAATAAATCACTAGAGGAAATTGTGAAGAAACTGTACCAAGAACTCAGGAGACTCCAAAAGGTGGCTTCTATACTCATTTCAATTCAAAAGGCAGTTAAAGGGAAAGGTGCAATCCAAAGACACCTTGTTAGGTATCAATATGATGCATGCGTGGAGTATGGAATGCCTTGATTTATGAAATGTATTGCAGAAAATATGAATTTAGTCAGGAAAGAGATAAGGATGATCAAACATGCCATCCTAGCATATGAAATGCTTGAATGATGTGATAAGAACTATGAACACCTATCAACAACATCACATTATGGATTGTAGATTTCTGTGGAGATGATCTTGTATGTGAGATTGTAGAAATTTCTCCACAACGAACATTTTTGAATGTCGAGAGACTAGTAAAAGCTCACAAGTTAGTCTCCATTAGGGCCTAAGTATAGGTGAGACTTGAACAACATTACCTCCATTTATTTCTGGTGAGGTTCATTATTTCATGCATAGATCGATCCAATTTAGCATGATACATAATAATATCAAGAGTGTATCATTTCATGCATGAATCAAGTTAATGACACCAAAGTTGTAACAACATTATGTACATGGATATAACATCAATAACAATAAAATATTTGACATGTATGCATGATAAACATATAGATCTGCAAAACAATCTGCAATCTCCCTTAGGTTAGTGTTGTGAACCTGCTCTAATATCACTCTGTAACACCATACCCCAGATTTACCTACTTTTACATGCTTACCATGGTAAACATGAGTTGAGAGTTACTATATGATCCAAATTCCAAGATGAAGTTACAAAAATGGGGTCCACTTGTCCATAATTGTTTGCAAACACCTAGAGACACATGATCACACTTCTATCAACCTAAATTTTCCTCGTGGAATTTTCCCTGAGCTTAGACCACACCTTGACCTAGATTACTGCTCATTCGCACAAATGTAGGCCCATCAGTGTGGCAAGTGTTGAGAAAGGGAAACAGGAAATTCCAGTTTAATTTGTCCTTGAATTAAACTGAGAATTAAAATCAAATTCTATTCTCATAGAAACTTGTAAATAGTTAATTAAGTTTAATTAACTTAATTAGCTTAGGAATTTCGAGTTGGAAGTCTTTCCATAGTCATGTATATGTTTTTAAATTTTAATGGTGTAGGATGAGTTTATTTGAGTTGTAATTAGATAACTCAATTTGATTGAGTTATAGACAACTAAACTAGTTCTAAGTATTTGTGGAACTAGTAGAGAATTATAGTTAGTTGGTCCATTGGTGCATCCTCAGGTGCTACTCTAGCTAACTTAAGATTCCCTCACGAGAAACTCAGGCATGTCAGTTCATAGAAAGACCGAGTTGAGACTAGAGTGTAGGGAAGTTGTACTATCAGCTATAGAATGATCCGAGTTGTACAAATCATGTATGAAATTGGAAGAGAACCTAGATTTAGATTGTACATTTATGGAGGAAGGATTTCCCAATTAAATATGGGCTAATCCTCACAGGAAAAACACAAGGAAATAATGGCTTGGTAGGTAGTAGAATTGGCTAAGTTTTGACTAGAGAAGGCTTGTGAGGCGTAGAGTTGATCATACTTGTGTAGGAATTATTCTAGTGAGAAAAAAAGTTATATTATCACTCAAATTCTTGATTAATGCAATAGATAGTCAAGGTTTTGAGCAGTGCCTTTTCCCAGAGAAATTATTGTGTTATGTGCCATTGATTATCTTCCTCTTGTTGACTATTTTTTTCATCGATCTAATGGTTTTTGTTGTTTAAAGAGTAGATTAGATTCTTGTATTTTGTTTTAGTACATTACATGAGATGTGAATCTACAAAAAAATCTAAATGGTATCGGAGCTGAAGACAATATAATAGAGGAGATTCCAAATTTTTGAGTTTGGGCTTACAAGTGAAATTCGAATTTCCAAATCATACATCATGATCGACAGATGGATTTCTAAGGTTTGAGGCTTGAGTATGCCTTGGAAGGTAGCTCGAATTATATATACTAAAAGGATAGGATGGAGGCAGTGTTGGAGGATAATTGCCTTAAGGGATTCATTGATCAATACATTCCTAAGCCACAAACATCGATGCTTAAGATATCGTGAATGGAAGAAGTGTGTGGTGAAGGAAATGCATATAATCCTTGAGGGAGTTCGAGACCAGATTGTCTCGAGTCTCCATGGGAAGGAAAATCCATATGCTATGTGAAAAGCATTGAAAAACCTGTTCCAGATCAAAAGTGACCATATGAAGTTGGCACTATAAGATAAACATCAGAAATTCAAGATGGAGAAAGGCGAGACCATTCCAAAGTACTTGACCAAGTTCACTCACTATCGTGATGATCTTGGAAGTGTTGAAATAAATGTCGTTGAGTATTATATGGTAAGCCTAGCTCTCATAGGCCTTCCCAAGAGTTGGAATAGCTATTAGGAATCTGTGAATGGGAGGGAGAAGCTTGCAGATTGGGAATGACTGTGGTTGGATTTGATGAAGGAGGAGATCAAAAGGAACACCAAAGATGGTTCCTCATCTAAGACTAATAATGAGGAAAAATGTGCCTTAGTTGGTAATGAAAAGAAGGGGAAAGGGAAGGCATCCCATTCCAAATAAGATTCTTTCCATGGAGGTATGAAGAAATACATGTCAAAAGTTAAGTGATTTCATTATCATCATCGGTTGGACATTTTTCTAAAAATTTTCCTCTCAAGAAGTCCAAGAAGAAGTCCTCAAGAGGAGTGACGGGAGAGGGTTTGGCCTCTCAATTCGAATTGGACCTTAATCTTATTGGATGCATGGTGTCATTAATGATGGGTAGTGTATTGTACCTTGATATTCGAGCTTCATTCCACATGACTGGTGACAAAGAGCTATTCACTAACCTAGAGGAGAAGGATCTCCAAATGCATATCGAGATGGGTGATGACGGGAGGTATAGTGCTACAATATTGGGCACAGTTACTTTTAGAGGGAGCATGGTGCTCCTCTAACCTTGAGATATGTTATGTATGTTCTCGGGTTGAAGAAGAACTTAGTATTGGTCACCATGTTGGAGGATAGAGGCTATGATGTGGTCTTTAGTAAAGGAAAGGCATTCCTTCGACACGTAGCCACGAGTTAGGTAATGAAGAGAGGGATTTGAGTTAAGAATATTTATAATTTTGAGGTACAGGATTGTACTGCTTTGAGCACGAAAGCAACGATGGTGCAGAGCCAAGAAGTTGGAAAGTTGTGTCATAAGGGATTGGCTCAGTTGCGTCATGGGGCTTTGAAAATCATGAAACAGGTTTCTACTAGTCTTCCCAAAGGTACACTAGAGCAAGTTGATACATGCAAGGGATGCACTTTGGGAAAATACACCAAGGCTTCATTTCATGATTTCTAGAGCAATTCCATTGATATGTGTCTGGGCCATTCTCAATAGCATCCATGGCCAAAAACACGTATTATGTTATATTTGTTGATGACTTTTCTTGTAAATGTTGGATATTTCTCATGCACAAGAAGGATCAAACTTTCACAAAGTTTTGTGAATTTAAAGCATTGGTTAAGAAAGAGTCTAGAAAGAAGGTTAAAGATTTGAGGAGTGATAATGGTGGTGGGTATGTCTCAAATTAGTTTAAGAACTTCTGTGTGACAGAAGGGATTAAATGGGAGTTGATGACAACCCATAACCCCTAACAGAATGGGGTGGCCAATAGGAAGAACAAAACAATTGTAGGAAAACACGGGCGATGTTGCATGATTAGGGCCTACCACTACACTTGTGGGCTAAGGCATGCAACATAGTTGTTTATTTGCATAACAGAAGTCTATATCAGATACTTGGGATGAAGACACTAGAGGAGGCTTTCTCTCCGTAAGGGGTCATATGTTGGTCACTTCAGGCATTTTGGGTCATCGGTATATTTCCAGGTGACCAAAGATGCATGGAAGAATATTGAGCTAAAAACGGATTTGGGGATATTTGTGCGGTACATTGATACACCTCACAACTATCAGGTGTAATTACCAACTAGAAGTATGACAGTGGTTCATAGAGATGTTAGGTTCAATGAGTAGAAGGACATGCAAGTTTCCATTGAGAGGGAGCTTCAACTACATGCAGTTGAGGAACTTTTGGTTCCTAAGCGTGAGGAGTCTCAGATTTATATGGAGTAGCCACATGCAAAGGATCCGGGGTGGAGACATCCACTCCAGAGTGGCTAATAGGTTATTTCAGGATCCAAGGGAGAATATGGAGCACCCACATCTCAACGTAGGTAGAGGAGGTCACCTGAGAGGTACACTAGATACATGGATCCTATGAGTAGATGTGTGAGATAGAGCCATCTTCCTTTGAGGGGGCAGTGCAACAACCAGTTTGGGTTGATGCCATGGTGGAGGAGTATGACTCCATTGTTCATAACACTATTTGGGATGTGGTCTCGAGACTGGAGGAAAAGTCAGTGATGAGATCCCAATGGCTTTATAAGGTAGTGTGGAGAAGCGTAAGGCCAGGTTTTTGCCCCGTGGCTTTTCACGGGTAGAGGGATTGACTATGATGAGACCTTTGCTCCTACTGCAAGGTACTCATCGATCAGATCTATATTGGCACTATCAGCGCAGATGGGTTGGAAAATACATAAAATGGATGTAAACACAACCTTCCTTAATGGCATGATTGAGGAAGAGGCATACATAGAGCAGCCTGAAGTTTTGAGAACTTCGACCATGAGTTGCATGTGTGCTAGCTCAAGAGAGTGTTGTATGGGATGAAGAAAGCACCCCGTGATTGGTACACTAGGATTGATAGCTACTTCACTGGTTTTTTCTTCACCAAGAGTGAAGTGGATATGAACCTACACCACATAGTGTTGGAAGGTAAATTGTTGATCATTGTGTTATATGTCGACAATTTGATTCTAACAGGTGATGATCAATTGATCAAGTCTTGCAAGAAGGATCTTGCAAGAGAGTTTGAGATGAATGACATGGGGCTCATGCATTACTTTATGGGTATGCAAGTATGCCAATGAGATACTCAAGAGGTTCCGCATGGAGAGTAGCAAACCCATGGAGACTTCTCTAGAAGGTAACTGGGGGAAATAGGATGCTACTTCAAGGGAAGTAGTGGAAGTTACTGTTTACAACCATCTTGTGGGTTCACTCATGTACTTTATAAACACACGACCAAATATGTTCTATGTAGTTAACCAACTTAGTTAAGCAACGGTTAGGCCTACCAAGCTGTATTACAAGGCGAAAAAAGCATGTGTTGAGACACCTCGGAGGCACTACTCAATATGGATTATGGTACAAATGGACAGAGGGAGTGAAGCTTCAAGGCTTCACTAATGCAGATTGGGCAGGGAGTTCATTCGACAGGAAGAGCATATCAGGTGGGATCTTCAATATTAGGTCAATGACAATTTCTTGCTACAACAGGAAACATAGATTGGTTGCACTCAGTTTGGCAGAGGCAGAGTAAATGACTACAAGTTAGGTAGAATGTGAGACCATTTGGATGAGGAAGATCCTAGTTCATTTGTTTGTTCAAAAAATGGATCCAACTGTGATAATAAGAGTTGTATCAAAATCTCTGAAAATCCAATTCTCATTATTAGTCCAAGCATATTGATTTCCGATATCATCATCTCAAAGATTGTGTATTGAGGTGGATTATTTTGTTAGAGTACATTCCCACACAGGAGAAAGATGCTAACATTTTGACAAAGGCATTGTCAAGATGTAAATTTGAGTTTCACAGGGACGGGATTAGAGTAGTTGATAATCCCTTTCTTGTTGAGAGGGAGTGTTGAGAAATGGCAATAAGAAATTCTAGTTTAATTTGTGCTTGAATTAAATTGATTATTAAAATCAAATTCTATTCTCATAGCAACTTGTAAATAGTTAATTAAGTTTAATTAACTTAATTAGCTTAGGAATTTCAAGTTGGAAGTATTTCTATAGTCATGTATATGTTCTCCCTAAATTTTAGGGGTCTAGGATGAGTTTATTTGAGTTGTAATTAGATAACTCAGTTTGACTGAGTTATAGATAGTCAAACGAGTTCTAACTATTTGTGGAACTAGTAGGGGATTAGTAGTGAGTTGGTGCATTGGTGTATCCTTAGGTGCTACTCCAGCTAATTGAATATTCCCTCATGAGAAACTCATGCATGTCAGTTCAGAGAAAGACCCAGTTGAGACTAGAGTGCAGGGACAATGTACTATCAGTTGTAGAATGATCTGAGTTGTACAGATCATGCATGCAATCAGAAGAGGACCTAGATTTGGATTGCATAGTTATGGAGGAAGGATTTCCCAATTAAATATGGGATAATCCTCATAGGAACAGTGCAAGGAAATAGGGGCTTGGAAGGAAGCATAATTGGCTAAGTGTTGGCTAGAGTGGGCTTGTGAGGTAAAGAGTTTATCATACTTGTGCAGGAATTTTTCTAGTGAGAACAAGCTTTGTATTATCACTCAAATTTATAATTAATACAATAGATAGTTGAGGTTTTGAGTAGTGGCTTTCCCTAGAAAAATTATTGTGTTATGCTTCAATGATTATATTCCTCTTATTGATTATTGTTTTCATTGATCTATTGGTTTATGCTGTTTAAAGAGTATATTATATTCTTGTATTGCGTTTTAGTACATTGCATGAGTTGTGAATCTATAAGAAAATCTACAAGAAAGGGCCTCTGGCCACACGGATAACCCATCCTAGGGACAACTGTGGCCGAGATTTCCTCGTTTAGAGAGTGTGGCCAAAACTAAGTGGGATATAAATCGAGTGAAAGATAACATACAACTGTTCCAACTACTTGATGGGCCTCCCAAAAAACCACAAAAACTTCCCATTATTGTATATTACAAAATTTGGTTAGTCATAAACATAACCCTAAATGAGCTTGGACATGGCCTATAATATGTTGCCATTAATTATTTGGCTATTTCTAAATGCTACTATAATTCTCACTTCAAAATGGCAGGATTATAAGTGTTAAGACTACATGTGTTTTGCTAGAAACCTTCCGGTTATAAAGGGCCAATGGGTTGATGTGTGCCATCACAAATTTTCTTGCAGTTTTATAACTACTTAGGCATGGAATTTATAGTCTTATCTAAGCTCGATGAAGCTACATATGAGTTATATTTCACTATTTTTAGTAGTTGGAATTATTTTGTATACGTCAACTTTAGTTTATTCGAAACGAAATATTATTCTCCACTATATGTAGGAGCTTGTTCCAAGCTTCTATATTTTATTCTTTTAGTGAGTTGGTCTAGTGATGGTCTAGTCCATTTGTGTGTTTCAAATAAGAGATCCTTGTCAAGGGTCTCAAGATTGGTGGTGATAATTATAAATATAGAATTTCTTGTAAATTTTTACCGTAATCAAGTCTTGAATATTACAAATACTTTGTGTATATGGCTTGTGTTTATGGTTTTTTGTCACATTTCAAATATTTTGCTCGATAATGCTTCATAGTAAGTTATTACTCATTTTGCATGGTTTGTTAGCTTCTTGAGTATGCTTGATAAATAGAACAAATTTCCTCATCTATCAGAGAAATTGATGGTTGGTTCCTTGAATATGCTTGATAAATAGAAAAAATTCCTTATATTGTCAAAGACACTGGACCTGCTAAAATGTCATTATACTCCATACAGAGAAAGGTAAAATTGATTATAAGCTAGTGTTTATTAACGTTTTTTCTTGTGATTATACTAATTAACCTTATTTTCTCTAGAAAATGGTGAACATGACAGAAATAAGATTGAACCCAATTGTTATGTACCTTTCATTAGGTTTAATAATTCCTAAAGACAAAATTTTCCTCCTCAATACGATTAATTAAGGCCACATTAATCATAGCCTTTAAATATGATATAATTACCCCTTTATCAATAGATTTTTATGTGAGTTATGATCCTATGAATGTACTATCAACCCCTTTACAGGCTATATAATAAGGCACCATTTTCATTACCATTCGTAACTAGCTCATCGTGGATAGTTAGATAAGGAAGTGTTGCACGCTAAAAATGTATGTTTCATGCGAGATACATATAAAGTTCGAAACATATACATGGAGCTGACATTCAACATTTTCCCTCATTTTCTATTTGCAAACTTACAATAAGGATGAGATGAGATGTGAATTGCTTAAGTGGAAAATGAAAGTTTAGTGTAATGTGACCAATCATTTAGTTTTCCTAATAATGAAAAGTTGACATGTGAATCCATATGGGTCATATTTCATGTTAGTGTCAGTATCTTCATCCCTCCATAAATGATCAAATTTCTCTTTTTGCATGCATATTAGGCATCCCAATCTGATCAGTTACATTCCATTAGGTCATGGATCAATTGATGGTAGTGGTTCATTTTCAATTCCCTCATGGCATTTACGTATTGGTATGTTTTCACATGATTAGATCATTTACTGTCATTTTGATTCATTTCATTTACCAAAATCAGTTTTAGGGTTTTTAGTCTCACTAGGTCTAAGGTTTCCCACCATGGTCATCCAAACCTCAATAAAAAGTCAGCAGGCACATGAGGAAGTTTTATAAGTTTATAAGGTCAAAAAAAAACTAATGATATGCTCAATAAATGGTTTTTACCTCAAAAATATGTTTTGAGGTGAAAACAGGGTTTTTTATTTTATGTACAAATTTTATGTAATTTAAAGTGTTTTTTAATGTAATAAGTTCCAGCTACTGCCCTTGCTCACCTTGCCAACTCTAGCCACTGCAAACAAAAGCAAAAGCATCAATGCATCAGTTCATCAAGTGATCAAGAAAAGTCAATTCAAATGAAAAACAGAGTTTTAAAGCAAAAGTGACTTTGACATTAGAAAAGTGGGTTTGAAATAAGTAAAATCAAAAGCCATCCATATATAAAGTAAAAGGAGTGCAATTCATTGTGCAAGATACCCTTGGAGAGCTAAAATCGTGATTTGGAGGCAAATTGAACAAAGGAAGTTGAAAACCATGTTTTCCAAGAAAATTTGCCCATCATTTGCACATCAGAGGTAGTGCATTGCGCATTAGACTGGCGCTACACATCAGTGGGTTTCTGCTAGTGTTAATTTGCAAGGGCACTATGCATCAGGAGGGCGCTTCGCATTGGGCCTAGTGCGCTGCGCATCAGTCTAGAAGCTGCCAAAACATTCCAAATCGCCCAATAACCCTCAAAAACGCTGCATTTCTCTTCTACAAGTAAGTCTTCATTACATTTGAGCTGAATTTGATCTTCTACATGTGTTATTCATGAGTTTTCCATTTTGAAAAGCAAACCCTAGCTTGTCTTCATCATTTTCCATTTCATTGTACAACTTTCACTCCATAACCAAAATCAACATCATTTTCCCTTTTCTATCTTACATTGCCCTAAAACAATCCATTAATCCCATTTTCCATATCCCACTCCCCTAAGACAACTCATTCCCTTCATCAAACCCTAAATCCCTCACAAAACCATAGTTTCCCAAAACCTATCCCTTCATTTCCCAAACTCCATTTCTCATTAGTAAAATCTCTTCATACTCATCTCCCTTGTCCTCCCTCATTACCATTTTCCACCATATTTTCATCACATCACTTCCCCAAGACAAGCACGAAGCACCATGGCAAGAAATAGTGAGTCAAGTTATGAAGAAGAAGTTCACTAAGTGACAACTCAAGAGAAAGAAATGTACAACCTAGGAGACCTCATAAGGGTGGAAAAGTTATCAGAGAAGAACCTATTAGCATGACTAAACTACTTGCTTTCCCCCTTGCTACCACTTGTTTCAGATACCAGTCTTGCTTTGAGTTTTTTGAGATGGTTGAGAGGGTTAAGTACCATCATGAGTTAGCAAGGCAGTTTGTCATAAACATGGAGAATAATGTGGTACACCTTACTGGGATCAATTTCACTCTTTCACTAGCTATTATTGCAAAAGCCACTAGAATGCTAGATGTAGGGGAAAAGTGGAACAAAAGGCAGAATATCAGCAAGCAGCATTATGAACCATATATTAAGGCCAAATATCATGGTAAATTGAGCAGGGTGTTTCCTTTCAAGTTCTTGGAGGACCGGTATGTTCCACTTACGAAAACTATCATCAAATACTTCACATGTGAGGGTAGGATCTCCAGACTCTATGCCTACCATATAAGATTACTTATGCACTTCACCAGGGTCAAAATGATGAGTATTCCATATTTCATATGCAAAAACATAGAGAGGATGACTGTGATTGCAAAAAGAAAACCATACCCACAGCAGCTCAATAGTATTTATCACTTTGTTGTCATCAAAATTGTTGTTTTGCATAAGCTCACTCAGTTTGGAGTGTCATGGGAAACTTTCATTGCCCATGAAATCATCAAGGGGCCTCAAATTTTTGCAGATCCTCAAGAGGAAGGTGAACCTTCCGGGCAACAAAAAGAGTCTGAAAGCAAAACTGAAGAGGCTCACATTCTTGTGTTCATAAACTATGAGAAAGGCACTTGGAGGCTTTTCGCTGCTGCCAAACGAGTATTATCTCCACGAGGGGTGGAATGGGTCTCGTTTTCTTCACTGGATCACAGGAAAATGCTATCTTCACCCGGGGTGAAAGGGGCTTTTCCTTCTTCTTCAGCTAAACAGGTACAAGACAAGGACAAAGGAAAGAAACAAGTGCATGATGAAGGCCCTACTGAAAGGTAGGACATGGATTTTGTTTTGGTTGAGGAAGATGACACTGATTTGGGCTCTTAAAGCTCAAGACTCAAGGATATGATCATCAAAGAGAAAGAGGCTGAAATTCAAGCCCTATCACTTGACCTTGAGAGGGCCAAATGGATCATTAACTTTCTTGAGCAAGAGAACAAGGAACTAGAGGACAAACAAGCAATCATGGAGCTACAAACAATTAGAGAAAACTAGTAAGTGGAAAAAAGAAGAAAAACCAAGATGACATCCCTAGAGTAAGAAATTGAGGCTAACCAAGAATCATGGTTGGAAAGAGTGAATATACACCTTGAGAAGTTTCTTGATAAGGCTAATAAGGAGAAGAAAATGTTGCACCACATGGCTTATCATTACTTAGCTTCGAATAAAATTTTCAAAGGCAAGTATAAGTGACCTAAAAGCTAAGTTCAAGAGAGCCTTAAAAGCCAAAAGGAACAAGAAAAACTTAAAATTTTGGTTGAAGCTTCCTTGGCTTAGAAAAGCAGTTAGTAAGCTTGCCTCTTGCCAAATTTGAAACAATTTTGAGAAAATTTTGTCATTTCACAATTTTTAAATGCAAAACATAAGAATTCTCAGCTGATGCACAGCGCCACCGGTGCTACGCATTGAGTTGGCTAGGAATTTTGCAAAATGGTTTGCATTTTTGGATTCCTCATGGAAAAATAATTAAACCCAAAAGCTTGATGAAATTTGGAGGAGATTTGGGTCACTTAAAGGGCAAAAAAACACCTAAACATTGCTCTCTCTGCCACTTTTTGGACCCACAAGAACTAGTCTTCAGAGAAATGATTTTTGAAGGGGAAAATTGACTCCAAATACAAAAAATCTACTTGTCCTAGAAAGTATATAGGCAGAGCTTTCAAACAAGCTATCTTGGGCCTGATTTGGTGAAATGGAAGGCCTTCAAACTTAGCCTTGAGATGGTGCTATGCATCAGGCTCATGGCGCTATGCATTAGGCAAAATTTTGCCAATTTTGCCTAAAAACTCAAGATTTCACCTAGTTTGCTACCAGTTTGACTTTTTCTTCACTTTTGGGTAAATTGATGGTGTAATATGATGTAATATGATGAACCATGATGTAAAAATGATGAAAAATGACTTAAGGAGGTAGATATATCAGTTTGAGTTGGTTTGAGGATGAATGAATCAGTTTCCATAGTTTTAGAGGCAAGTTGTTCCACTACCTATTTTTCAATTCCTAGTTTAGATCTTGTTGAAATAGCTCCTTGATTCATGGATTCCACCCCTAATGGCTAGCATAGGTGGTTTGATGCCTATATCTTGTACTTTCTTAGTCATTTTTCAAGGTTGGACTCTTGTGGATGCATTAAGCTACTTTGTTAATCACTTTTGCAGTTTGGCAACGAAATGAACCAGGGTTTTGCAACATTTTGTGGGATTCTTGTGGAAAGTTGAATTACCATTGTTTTCTCCTCTGTTATTTAGTGTTTCTCTTATGTGTGTATGTGCCATCATCTATATTTTTTTGCATAACTAAATGAATCAAGATTAAAAGGTGGAATTCATTGGTGTTTTAGTGCTCTGCCTTGGGGTTTATTTAGTTTTAAATATTTTCTGTTGTTTGAAGAGGACTCATGAAAATTTCATGCCCTCTCCAACTCCTCACCAGTATTGAAACTCACCATCACATTCATTTCAAAGTGCTAAAACACTTTCCTAGCTCGCTCCACAGAAACCTCTACAAATCTGAGTTGATTTCTCGGACCCAAAGCTACCTTCCTCATCTGATCCAGCAAACAACCATTAAAATTAATCAAATTCCTCTGAGCATATACCTAGCCTAAAATTAGTATTCATATTAGTCATCTCAAGCCTTACTTGCCATACTTTCTTTGATATTGACAAGGAGAGAGTCATCTCCCAACCTGGTAAGGCTAGCTACCAGGTTAAGCGTTGTTTGATGTTACTGTAGACCTGCCTTCCTTTAGCCTGAGGTAGATTTAGGCTATAACATTTTAGATGCCTGAAATTCTAGGAGGAAATCCTACATGCTTTTGTTGCAGGCACAAGTAGGCTCACTCATGGAAATTAGGGCATCTCGGCTACCCTTTGTGCAAAGGGATAGAGCTTGTGGGGATTGATCTATGGTTCTTATCAAGAACCAAAACTTGTTTAGTAAGAAACCTAATGTTGTTCATAGTTTAAAATGAATATTGCAGTATCCATAATATGTTTCATATTGTAGTAGGTATATAATATACCAACCTTGTATTGATGCATCTTCAATTTACATCAATTATAGACAAAGCACGTGGCTTTTCTGATGCAAATCACATTCTATTCAACAAATTCAATCCTCAGATGAGTGTTTTAAAAAATGTCCAAATCGAAACAAAAATGACTGAGTTGACCAAGTCAGACCCCTTCCTGGGATGGCTCAGTACAAAAACCGGACCAAATGTTGGTCCGTTACCGAACTGGCTGAGCCAGTTACTAACTCGGTTGGTTCGGTAATGGACTGGCCGGCTTGGCCGAGCCAGTCTGCGATGAAAAAGAGAGGGAAAGACTAACTCCAAAAGGTATTTTTTTTTGTTTTAGGTTTTTGGAACTCCACCTATCCTTTCCCAAGCCTATAAAAGTTACCCAACCTGCTTACATTTCCTCACAACTATCTCATTTCATATGTGTGAGTATTTGTGAGGAGTTTGTGAAGAGTTGGTTTTTGGACCAGCTGTGAGGAGTCTCTTGGGAAATCATTGAAGTAGAAGTGAGGAGCTTCTTGGGTAGTGATTGGAGAAAAATTGATGAGTTGGCTTGTTGGAGTAGCATTAAGGAGGCTACAGCCTAGAGGTTTCTTTTTTTTCACTTCTCAAATCTTCCTTTGCTTTTTTGTTTTCATTTTCAGAATTTTTTCCATTCATTTCCAAGTCCAAATATCAGAAAATGGCTCCTAGAATAAAAGATGTTGTTTGTGCATATGCTGAGATACTTAACAATAAAATGCATTCCAATTTTGTCATAAAAAATTAAGGGAGGTGGAGGGGTCATTCATATGATAAAATAACACTTGGATGATATTAGAGGCCAAATTTTTCCATGTAAAACACCAACAGAACAAATTGGAGATATTAGGAAGTTATTGCTAGAAAAAATTGAGAATTTTGTGGAAGAAAAGTCTAGGCTAAAATAAATAGAGGCTGAAATTGGGAGGAAGAGGAGTATAAAACACGTGATGGCTGCAACCCCAATTTTGATTATGAGGGCTCTTCATCTATCCCTTGCGCTGATGCATCCAACCCCTTTCGCTATGTTCCTCCCTCTTTGGAGTCCATTCAAGAAAATGGTAAGGGTAAAATTAAAAATAAGGGTGATATCAAAAATTGTTGCTTTGTCACACCCTCCTCTCCTCTGATAGTGCACTTTGTCGTCAAGCTAATAGAGGTCAAATGTAGCCTACTTTAGATTACCATTGGAAGAAAAAATTGAGAGAAACGACCTGTGATTACATAGCTAGATGGTGGTATGATGCTAATATCCCCTTCAATGCTTCTCGTTCAACATATTATGAACCTATGTTTGATGCCATATTTGTTGCTGGAAAGGGATTCAAAGGCCCTAATGTGCATGAGTCAAGGGGATCCCTTTTGCAAAAAGAGGCTTTTTACATTGATGAATATTTGAAATATTTCAAAAGCTCATGGGCGAAAACAGGATGTACCATCATGTCAGATGGATGGACTGATCAAAGGAACCATACCATCATAAATTTTCTTATCTTTTGCCCATAGGGAACCATGTTTGTAGAATCGATTGATGCATATGATAGGGTGAAAGATGCACACTTGTTGTTTCAGATTTTGGATGAGGCTGTTAAAGAGTAGGGGGTCGATAATGTTGTTCATATCATCATAGATAATGCCTCTAACTATGATCTTGATAGCAAAATGTTAGAGGAAAAACACAAAACCATCTTTTGGACCCCACATGTTGTAAATTGCATAGACCTCATGCTCGAGGATATTGGTAAAAGAGATTGGGTCAATAACGCTTTAGAGCATTCCAAAAGCATAACAAAATATATCTACAATCACTCATGGATTTTGAACCTGATGAGGAAAGGCACAGGGGGCAAGGATCTTTTTAGGCTTTCCATCACTAGATTTGCAACTCATTTTTTGACATCGCAATCTATGCTTTCCCAACATAGAAACTTACAGAGGATTTTTTCCAGTGATGAATGGAATTAATGTTAATGGGCTCGCAAATAGGATGGAAAAGATGTGAGAAAAAAATTAATGAAGAAATATTTTGGAAAAGTGAAGCAAAGATTGTGAAGGTTGTTGAGCCACTAGTTAAGGTGTTACAGTTGGTCGATGGGGAAAGATTGGCTATGGGCTTCATTTATGAGGCTATGGATCAAGAAAATGAACAAATAAAGGCATCATATAGGGATAGAGTGGCTATGTATGGGCCCATTTTGGAAATCATTGATCAAAGATGGAATAATCAACTTTGTAGCCCTATACATACAGTTTGGTTTTTTTATAGCCCAAGGTATCATTATAAAGCTATGGAGGTAGAACATTTGATTGGGCAGGTTAGATACAAATTGATTGAGTTACTTGAGTGCATGGTCCCTGTTGTCACCCTCTGAAAAAAAAAAAATCATCTGTCAAAAGGGTGCAAAAGAGAAGAAAAATTTTCAGCCATCTTCCAAGCCATAGAAGCACTCAAAGCAAAATTTGACCCTCTACATTAGATAGTTCTTGGAATTAGCTATCCAATAGTATATGGAACTCCCATAATGGACTCCAGAATCAAAATTTAGAGTAGATTGAAGTTTCCCTTCGAAAACCAAAAAAAAGGAGAAAATGCCTAAGAGAAAATCAAAGGTCCTGACATATTGGAGGTCCCGCAATATCAGGGGTCCCAAAAAATCAAAGGTCCCACATGTCAAAGGTCTTGCAATATAACATATTGGCAGTCAGTGAGTCCAGGCCATATCGACGATTGGTGATCGGATTTTTCAAAGTGAGAAAATTAAGAAAGTTGTGATTAGAAAACGCCGATAGTGTTAAATTGTTGGGATTGTGCCTTAAGTGTTAAACCACAGAGAAAGACCAAAGATGAATTAAAAAAGGATTTTGGTGAAAAACCAAATTAGGACCAGGCCTTTTCTCTCTCCTTCAATGGGATGTGTGGGAACATAATATCGAGACTCGTTGTTCTGTAACGTCTTTAAGAGTAAAAGCCATTATGTAGTAAAGTCTCGATAGTGTGGTATAGAGATTTGAATGAATATGGGATGACAATTGAGGTATTGAATGAAGGCATGGAGTGGTCAGAAATTGATATGGTTTAATCTTATAGAAGCCCATGTAAAAAGAAACCAAGGACTACATGGGCAACAAAAAATAATTTGACTGCTTCGTTGGCACACCTTTGGAGAGTAAATGGAGGTATCAGACTTAGGAATACTTAATGGCTTAGCATGGAGCTCCACTCAGTCATATAATGAAGTAATTCCAGGCTGATCTTTGCTTCTACTCTATGAAAAGCAACCACAGTAGATCGCTACCAACTTTAGAGAGCAGTGAAGTCAGACAGTTAAGGCAAAACCAACAGGAACCGACCGAGCAGTTAGAGGGAGACATTGTGGCAAAGACGTGTCCTGATTAGGGGAAATCTCAGGGATAGCATAGGGATATTTTCCTCCATCATATTTTGGTTTTCCTTTTCTTATTATTCTGTAATTTCTGTGTATCTTCAAGAAAGGAATCAAATCCTTTGGAATCATTTTGAGCAACAGGATATCACATTCCAAGAGAGCTAGTCAATCAAACAACTCGGCCTTAGCTAAGATTTTTTGTAAATATTAATTCAAATCTCCCCCTTTCCTTATAAATAGGGGGAAGAAACACTTAATAGAGGCTCCATAATTGTACACCCAAGAGGTCCTAATTCTATGATTCCACTTTTGGTTCTATTTACCTATTCATGAGATACTTGAGTGATATATTGCTAAATGTAATGTTCTGGTGATTGGGACTCTTGAAGGATTAATTAAACTCTTTGGTGATTCCAATTAGAGCAATCTGAAGTATGTTTCACCTTTGTTTATCACAGCATGTATGTTCTTATTCCTATGAAATACTGTAATGAAGCTGTCAGTTTCACTTTGATTCATGATTGTATACTTTGCTGCTAAGTAGTAACAATACCTATGGTAATTACATATTTACTTTTGTTATTTGATAGCCTATAGTACTTGTATGAGCATAAATTCACATATTCTAATTAGTGATAAATGTATTTATGATCTATTGATCTTGGGACCTTAATTAGAACTTCTCTAGTTCTGCCATCCCACCTCTTTATTCTTCCATACTTCTGTTAGAGCATTGTTTCTTAGCATTCTATCTTGTTTTAGCGCTATGCATCGAATTCTGTCCTTTATTTCCTCCCCTTCATTTTACTACAACGCTAATATTAGGTTGCCTATTGTTGTGTGTTAGCCACTAGAACAATATATTCCTCTTTGCGATTAGCTCGATCTACCCCCTGTAAATTTAGATCCATATATTTTCTCAAGTCTACTTTAATATAGGACTATTAAACCAAGCTCCCTTTATTATGTTTTTCCAACTATGTGATAATTAGAGTGCAGTAGAAGCCCCACTGATAATATCCAAAAGTACTCCTCTATTTAATATGTCCTAGGCATTGGTCTACAATCAACCCAAAGGTTGTCTTTAGGAAGCTTTCTAGATCTCCTAGAGCACTTGTGCGACAGGTGATAGAGAACATGACTACATCTTTCTAGTGCCACTACTGGGGAATGGATTAGAATATTTTTCCCTTGGTAAGAAATTTTTTTACATTCCCTCTATTAGGTGAGTAAGGGAAGTGTGGGTTGAATATCTATCACCTTGGTTACTCCAATGTTCTAATCTCCATTGTTTGATAGTCTCGGAAATGACAACATCTTTCTGGTGTCGTTGTCGGGGAACAGAATAGAATATTTTTCCCTAGGTGCAACAAAATTTTACATTCCCTCTGTCAGGTGAGAAAGGGAAGTGTGGGTTGAAGATCTCTCACCTTGGTGACTCCACTGTTTCAATCTAATGGTAAAACATCTCGACGACTCCAATGTTTATATCTTTATTCGATCATCCTGGATCTCAAGCAACCTCATACTCACTTTGATGCTAAAGCAACCAAAAACTTTCCCTACCTTTGAACTTGAGATCACTCACCTAGGGAGGTTTTCAAACTTTCCCTTCCTGCATTCTTGGCCAAAAAATTTGCCACACTGCATTTTTCTTTTATTTCCGATTATCCTGATCAAGTCCCTTCATATCTAGAATGGGAGACATATTTTCCTAGATTCAATGGAAACACAGATAGAAGGTCGAACCAACACATTAAGGATTTTCATGAATGCACGGAACAACAGGGTAATTTTTTTTTAAATGCACAAATGAAAGTGTTAGTGTACTCTTTAGAAGAAGAGTTTATAATTTGGTTCAAAACACTAACTCGTGGCATCATATCTTCTTTGAAGAGATTTCACATACAATTCAATCATTATTGCAAAAGATATTGTCTACTAAATTCTTTGTTTGAATATTGTTGTGCACATTATAATGTTGAAAATATCTTTGCGGAAAATGATCTTGTTGAAGATTTTTGTGGGGCTCTGCTCCAGGGAAACATGTACTCACATCAAGAAGCATCACCCAATGATCAAGAAATAGAAAATGAAGACATCATAGAGCTGCAAATAAACCCTCAAAGATCTTATTCAACTGAAGTTGATGATTCTCCTTCTTGTGACGTGTATGACTCTGATTGAGAGTCAAGTGATCCAGAACCATAACAATATCAATTATGTGAAGCTACACAAAAAGGGGAGGCCCACCTGGAGGTTGACAAAGATGATTCAATCTACAACCCACATCCTTCAAATAGAGAACCAGTTCAAGAAGCTGATATTAAAGTTGATGAAGATTCTCCAATTCATGATTCAAACGATTCAGAGGAGGATGAGATGGTTTTAGACTATCAAGACATGAAGGATAATATAGAAGATATGGAGAGCTTAATAAATAAATCCTATTATAGACTGGAAAAACTAGTGTTAGAGCAGATACTAGATGCCAACAAAACTCAGGGGAACCTATACCCTCTTTCCATGACAAGAAAAGGAAGTCAAAAAACATGAAGAAGAGGAGTTTGATCTTGATTCAATGCTAAATGATGATGATATTGATGATTGTTTTGGGCATTTCACTGATTCCATGATGGCTCGATTTCATAAGAAATATAATATTTGGTCATTTAGAAAGAAATCAAGGGGACAAGACCAAAATGAAGGCACTTCCTCTCAAGAGCCTTCCAGATAGGCTGACAAGGGGGAAGGGGGCTTTAGATCCAAATTTCTTTAATCCCAAAGTCCTAAAAGAAGAGAAGTCACCCTCCCCCTCTAGGCCCATCTATAAAAACGAAAAAGAGCCAAGTAGTTTCTATGGATACCCTAACCAAGAAGACATTAGTCAGCAAATGTTTCAAGAAAATGAGGCAGCTATAATTTTCTCTCTCCAGTTCTATGACCCAGTAGCTGACTACATGACTAAATCCCTTGGTCAGCAACATATGTCATTTGTAGGGTATATAGCAATTTTTTTGTTTTAATATTTTTCATGGTGGATGCCTATTTCAGTCACTTATTTTCAAGAACACATCCAAATTAGAAGGTTCATGGAGGAGATCAAAATAAATGAGCTTCAAATATCTGTTTTGGGGTAGTGGTGTATGCCTCTTTTGGTTGTTGACACCTAAGAGAACAATGGCATAAGGTGCAGTACTCTGATGTTGGCCAAGTATCATTTGAAGGTGGACCTCACTTGGGTCAACTGAGCCCTGTACATAAGTAGGAGTTGTATATAAATAAGCTCACTAGTTGAGCATTTTGCTTCCACTTGTTAGATTTTCTATTTCTTCATTTCAGTTTGATGAGGAAAGGACTCCCTGCAAATAAAGTTCCATAGAGATTATCTGGTTCTATAAGTGAATTATATTTTTTGACTCCATGCCCAATGGTGAAGGCTACTGTTTTGTAGGTTCTCAACACTTTACCTGCAAGGCACTGTCCCCAGGTGAAGCCAATGTTGTCACCCTATGCAAAATTTGTTTTCAACTATCAAAAGGGTGCAAAATAGTAGAAATGTTTGAAGCCATATTCCAATCCGCATAAGCACTCAAAGCTAAATCAAAAAATTTCCATTGGATAGTGCTCAGAATTATCTTTCCAACAGTATATGGAACTCCTCAAATGGACTCTGAAATCTAAAGTTAGAGCAGATTGAAGTTTCCCTTTGAAAACCAGAAAATAAGGAGAAAATGCCTAAGAGGAAATCAGAGGTCTCAACATATGAGAGGTGCCACAATATCAGAGGGCCTGACAAATCATAGTTCTTATAATATTAGAGGCCTCGGAAAATCAGAGGTCCCGCATGTCAAAGATCCCGGAGCATAGCATATCAACAGTCAGCGGGTCCAAGCCATATCGACGATCGGTGTTTTCAAAGTGACAACATTAAGAAAGTTGCGATTGGTGAACGAAAATAATCTTAAATCACTGAGATTGTTCCTTCATTGTTAAAGTGTTGGGAAATACCAAAGATGACTTAACAAAGGATTTTAGTGAAAAACGAAAGCAACATTGGTCTGTTTCTCTCTCCTCCAACAGGACACTTGACAACATGAGATTGGTTCCGATAAGGGACACATGGTGAGCAAAGATTGGTTTTCATAAGGGACACATGGCGATGCATGATGGGATTTGATAAATTACACATCGTGGCACATGATTGGTTTCGATAAGGAAACATGGCAGTTTCCATTAGCATGACATGGAAGTATGGAAGGACATCTGTCATGCAGTTTTTGCATTTTGAGGGGTCCTATGGGGCATATCTGGATCACATGTGTTACCACTCAGGAAGTACCATGTGTCAAGGATAATGTGACATCAGAGATCACAAATTGATGTTCGTGGGTTGAGGCATGTTATTACATCAAAGTAAAACCTCTGATTGCACAGAGGGTGATCAAAGATCGGAATTATGCGAAATTGAAATGTCGCATCACCCATGTTATACCCTCAATTGGGAATCACTGATAAGGGGGATTTGATATAAGGGCTGGCCCACGGTCAAGAGGAACTTGAAGAACCTAGGGGAGAGAGTATTTTACAAAGGAACGATAGTCCCTCGGTAGGAAGAAAAGGCCTTAACACCTCAAGGCTAAGCACCAGGTCATATGAGAAGAAATACAGAAAGGGACTAAACGAAAGGGGGCCAAAGGAGACCAGGACTTGTTGTTATGTAATATCTTTAAGAGTAAATGCAGTAAAGTCTTGATAGTGTGATACATATCTTTGAAGGCGTATGGTTCGGTAGCTGAGGTATTGAAGGAAGGCATGGAGCGGTCAAAAATCGATATGGGTCAATCCTATAGAAGCCTCTATAACAAGAAACCAAGGAATACATGGGTAGTGGAAATGAATTTTACTGCTTTGTTGGCATGCCTTCAGAGATTAAATGGAGGTATGGGACTCAGGAAGACTTAATGGTTCAACATGGAGCTCTACTCACTCATACATTGAAGGACTTCCAGGCCAATATTTGCTTATGCTCTATGACAAGTAACCACAGTCGATTGCTACCAACTCTAGGGAGTGGTGAAGATAAGTAGTTAAGGTGAAAGAAACAAGAATGGATCGAGTAGCTAGAGGGACACATTGTGGCAGAGATGTGGCCTGATCAGGGGAAATCTTAGGGTTGGCATAGGGATATTTTCCTCCATCATATTTCAATTTTTCCTTTTCTTATTATTTTGTAATATCTATGCATCTTCAAGAAAGAAATAAAATCCTTTGGAATCATTTTGGGTAGCAGGATATCACACGCAAAGACAACTAGTCAATCGAACAACTGCCCTTAGCTGATATCTTTTGTAGCTATTAATTGAAAGCTCCCCCTCTCCTTATAAATAGGGGGAAGAAACACTTAATAGAGGTTCTAGAATTCTGCACCAGAGAGGTCCTAATTCTGTGATTCCACTTTTGGTTCTATTTACCTGCTCATGAGGGACTTGAGCGATATATCGCTAAATGTAATGGATTGGTGATTGGGACTCTTGAAGGATTAATGAAACACTTTGGTGATTCCAATCAAAGAAATGTGCAGTTTGTTTCCCCTTTGTTTATCATTGCATGTATGTTTTTCTTCCTCTGAAATAGTGTAATAAAGTTTTCGGTTTCAATCTAATTCATGGTTGTATATTTTGTTGCTAAGTAGTAACAATACCTATGATAATTATAGATTTCCTTGCGTTATTCGATAGCCTACAGTACCTATATGAGCATATATTTACATATGCTAGTTAGCGACAAATGTATTCATGATGTATAGATCTCGTGACTTAATTAGCGCTCCACTTTTTCTGCCATTCCACCTCTTTAGTCTTTCATACTTCTGCCGGAACAGTGTTGCTTAGGATTTTGTCTTATTTTAGCGCTATGCATTGAATTCATTCCTTTCATTCCTCCCCTTCATTTTACTACAACACCAATATTAGGTTGCCTATTGTTGTGTGTCGGCCACCATAACAATACATTCCTCTTTGATATTAGCTTGATCTACCCCATGTATATTTAGATCCATGTATTTTCTTGAGTCTACTTTAATGAAGGACTATTGAACCAAGCCCCCTTTATATGTTTTTCCAAGTATGTGTCAATTCGAGTGCAACATAAGCCACATTGATAATATCCAAAAGCACTCCTCTCTTTAGGATGTGCTAGACACTGGTCTACAACCAACCCAGCAGTTGTCTCTACAAAGGTTTCTATATCTCCTTGAGAACTTGTGCTATAGGTGATAGAAAAAGCTACTATAGTGCCTAAGGAGAGTGACAAGTTGGAGATACACCGACATATCACTTGCTTCAATAGAGCCACAGGTACCTTTGGCAAGAACCTAGCAAGGATTACAAGGGAAGCAGGTGAGCCAAGTAAACAAGTTCAATTTGCAAATTCTTATTTTGTTAAATTGTTTATAACTTCATAATTTGAAAGTTGCATACAATTTATTGAGCTAGCTCATTACACAACTATGTTTTTTACAACACAATTGTGGGAGGCATTTGGTAGCCATTGTCCTCAATTGCAGAAGTTTGCAATCCATATTTTAAGTCAAACTTGTAGTGATTATGGGTGTGAGCGCAATTGGTTTGTCTTTAAGAGGATTCACACTAAGAAGAGAAATTGTTTGGAACAAAAATGGTTAAATGATTTGGTCTATGTCCAATACATCATCCAGTTAAGATGAAACTAATTTTTGAACAAAATATCTGATACATATCCCATTGTGTTGAAAGATATTGATCCAACATCAGATTGGGTAGTGGAGAGTCAACCAACAGAGTTTGACCCTGATGAGGATATTGGTATTGATTTGGATTTATAGATCGAGGTATTACTTAAACATAATGTTCAGTTAAATTCAGATTCACTAGTACCAGACCCAACCCCATGTCCTCCAGTTGTAGGAAATTCATCTACTCAGCCATGATGCAACTACATAGCTCGTCTATCAACGTGTGTTAGTGCTACTACTTCTACAATTGTAGTTTGAGATCATGATGATGAGGAGAAGCCATGGCTTTCCTCGTCTCACTCTGATTCATAGTTTGCACCAGATGATGTTGGCTTCTCTAGTAGTAATGAATAGTGACTGGTGATGTTTTATTGTAGAGTCCATTTATAGGTTCCATTGCCCTATACATACAGATGAGTTTTTTTTTTAACCCAATGTATCATTATAAATCTCTGGAGGCAGAAGCTTTGACTGGGGAGGTTAGAGATGGATTGATTGAGTGCCTTGAGTGCATGGTCCCTAAGGAGAGTGACAAGTTGGAGATACACTGACATATCACTTTGTTTTGTAGAGCCACATGTATCTTTGGAAAGATCCTAGCAAGGATTGTAAGGGAAGTAGGTGAGCTGGGTAAACAAGTTCAATTTTCAAATTCTTATTTTGTTAAATTGTTTATAACTTTATAATTTGAAAGTTGGATATAATTTGTTGAGCTAACTCATTACACAACTATTTTTTTGCAGCACAATATTGGGAGGAATTTGGTAGCCATTGTCCTCAATTGCAGAAGTTTACAATCTTTATTTTGAGTCAAACTTGTAGTGCTTCTCGGTGTGAGCACAACTGGCCTATCTTTGAAAGGATTCACACTAAGGTGAGAAATTGTTTGGAACAAAAATGGTTAAATGATCTAGTCTAAGTCCAATACAACCTAGCGTTAAGACACAACCAATTTTTGAACAAATTACCTCATATAGATCCCATTATGTTGGAAGATAATGATCCAACATTAGATTGGGTACTGGAGAGTCAACAAGAGGAGTTTGACCCTGATGACGATATTGATCTTGATTTGGATTTAGAGATGGAGGCATTACTTGAACATAACGTTCAGTTAAATGCATATCAACTTGTACTCGACCTAGCCCGAAGTCCTCCAGTTGTAGGCACTTCCTCTACTAAGCCATGACGCAAGTGCATAGCTTGTCTATCTCAACGTGCTAGTGTTGCTACTTCTATAATTGCAGTTGGAGATCTTGATGAGGAGGAGGAGACATGGGTTTCCTCGTCTCACATTGACTGAGAGTCTGAGCTAGATGATGTTGGATTCTCTAGCAGTAGTGACTAGTGAATAGTGATGTTTTGTTGTAGAGGCTATTTAGAGCCTCCTTGGTTATGTATTTTTCTTTTGATCTTTATATATTACACGTATTAGAATTTGCATTAGGTGCCATTTTGATATAGTAGATATATTCATGAGAATACTTTGATCATATGTTGCCTTCTCTCTATATTCTGATGCTTTAAGTTTGGAAACATGAATGAAAATATTTAAAATTATGTTTTTTCATAAAAAAATAAACATTTAATGTTATTTTTACAAAGACCAAGTCATTGAAATCAACTAGGCTGAGTCAATACCGAGTCGGAGTCAACCCTTAGCTAGTTCGAAGTCGGAGTTGGAGTTTTAAAACTATGCATACAACAATATCACATATATACATTTCAACAAAATCCCTTATTCCTGAGGAAGGTCATTAGAATTTTCAACAATTGAGAACCTTGGAGTCATTTGTTGATAACGACATGAAATGAAATAATGAAACATTTTTGGAAAAGAGAACATGGGAGATTTAATGTAAAGGAATTGCATAGTTGAGTGAACATACTATTGTACAAAGCAGTTTGACATTTTAAAATGGTTTTTTAATGAATTTTCAATTTTTTTAGAAATAGTTTTATGGAGGTGATTGCCATGTAGAGAAAATCAATGACCTCTATAAATTTAAACACTTCCTCATAGAAATAATTCGAATATATAATTTTCAAACCCGATTTCTATGAAACTGACAGATATCACAAGAATGATAATGAGGAGGAAAAATTAGACAATAGACTTTCCGTTGAAAATGATAGCTACTTCAACTCATCTCGACCTAGGGGGCATGAAATTCGACATAGAAACCATTTGAAAATATAGGTATAAAATTCATGACTTCAACATAATTATGTTGTGTCTTGGCCTATGGAAATCACATTATGACAAATTGGACATAATAATTCATCACACAAACCATCACCTTTCCCCGGGGGCTTTAACCAAACCAGTAAATAATTGTTAATTGATAGATATTAAAATACATGGTAGCATTAAATAAGGCACATTAATAATAGGCATTTTTATGGTTGTTTTATGAAAAAATTAACCAATGTGAAAAAGAAGTGACATGCCACCACTTAACTCTTGTATATAACTTTTAACTTTGAATTTACTTTCTAGAATTATATATATATATATTAATTTTTAAATACCAAAAACTATTTTATAATGAATTAAAGAATTTAACTAAACTAAATATTAATAAATGTGATTTTTTTTGGTTAAATTTAATAATAAGATTAAAAAAAAGCCTAAAATAGAGGAATATCCCTTAATAGATGAGGGAAAACAAGATCCTATATTAATAATGCACATGGAGAAAGATATGGTCCACAGATAACAGATAGGTACTCCACATTTCTAAAATATTTGAACTGTATTTTTTCCTATTTATTATTATTATTTCCAAAAATACTTGAGCATGCATATGGTACAATACCACTTCGGAACATGGAAATTGACGCCATTTTTTGGTCGGTGGAAAAGACTGTTGGGTGGTGGGAGTTGCTGCTCTTTGATCAAAGAGGTTGACAAGCATGTTTTACCAAATCCAGACTTAGGCATCATTGATGTAAACATTTAATGGTCCACATATCTTTGGATTTATCCCGCTAGAATTGCAATTATTTCTCTCGACCATCCCCTTAGTATCTACAACCACACCATCAAATTTATCGATATGAAAGTAACATGTGAGAAGTTTTTAGGCTGACAATTATAATTAATTCTCCCTCCCATCCTCTCCCAAAGTTAGTGTCTACACCCACACCGTCAAATTTTCCAACGTGAAAGTAACATGTGAGAAATAATTAGGCAATAGAATTGCAGAGACGAAGATAAGTGAGAGTGAAGATTTCAAATTTGTGGCGAGTGAGAAGACAGTGAGAAGTAACATATCAGAATATTTGTCTACACCCACACCGTCAATGTTGTGGATCTAGAAGTAACACACATGAGAAGATATCGGGCAATAAATTGTAGAGATGGAGATATGTTAGAAAGAAAGCAGGAGCTAAACTGGGGATTTGAAGTATGCAGCAAGTGAGAAGACAGTAGGAATTAACATAGCATCAATGGAAAAGAAACCATCTAATGTACCGTAAAATTTGGACAAGATGATGCCCGAGGTCTCTAAAGAACATGTTTATTAAAATGCAATAGGGCAAGTCAATACAACATCATCGTACTTGTGTTTTGGTCCAAAATTGAAGCTAGAGGGTATGAAAACATGAGAATTTATGTTTTTGCCTTTTGGTCCAGATTTGAAACATGAGGCCATGAAAACATGATAATTTCTATTGTGTTCGAAATATTCATGGAGTCAATTTGTACAACATTTCCCTATAGTGAACAAAGCTCTTTTACTTTGTTTTGACAGGATCATGTCTTTAAAGATTTTAAATTATTTTGAGGAGTTGAAGATTGATTTCATGGTAAAAAAATTGTTATTTTAGTAAGATTTTGCGATTGGTTTTATTATTGGTAGTTTGGTAATTGTATAGTTGTGTTTTCCAGGGACCTTCACAGAAGTCTTTTCTTGATTGGGAGGATGACAGTGGGGTTTGATGTTGGCAATTCTTCTTTTGCAACGCCAAAGAAAGAAGTTGTAGGTTTTTATTCTTTATAATGTCTTGTATAATCTGTAGGTCTCTATTCTTTATGACACTACAAGAAAAAATGACATTGGTGAAGGTAAAAAATGTCACCATAAGCTCATTAGCCATTGTAGAAAGAGAATTTGTCACCAGTAATGATTTATAATGACGGATAGTGACCGTCACCATTTCATATGAGAAATGGTGATGAACCTTAGCTTCCATCACTAAAAATTTGAATGTCACCAAAAGTGGTGTCTCCAAACGTATAGGTGTTCTGGTGACATTCAAGTTATGTCACGAATAATGATTATAATGATGGATAGTGACCATCACCATTTCATATGAACAAAAATGATTTATTATGATGGACCTTTTATCGTTGTCACTATTGATGCATACATATGGTGATGTTCGTTGACTGTCAACATTTCATATTTTGGTAAGGATAAAAGAATGTCAACATAAGTTCATTGGTGATGGTCAAAAGAGCCTTTGTCACAAAAAATTGAATGTATCCAAAGGCTGCATAGCCAAAAGTATAGGTGTTGTGGTGAAATTCAAGGTTTGTCACGAATAATGATTATAATGACATATAGTGACCGTCACCATTTCATATTTTGGCAAGGTTAAAAAAACTATCACCATAAACTCATTGGTAATGGTCAAAAGAGCCTCTATCACCAAAAAATTATTGTCGCCATTCCATATGAATATTAGGGCATGATGGAATTGAATCACCAACCTCCTATTTATAAAGCAAACGCTCCTCCGTTGAGTTAACACCCTTTGAAGAATTATATTTTAAAAAATCAGATCTTGAATCTTTATAAATTGTAAATTCTACAACTTTCAATAAATTATAAAACTTTGTAAAGTCTTGGAAAATATTTTACTAAACAAGAAAAATAACATCGAAGTTGCAGGTCCCTACCTAACGGTTATGGAAATTATAAAAAGCGGGATATGTTTAATTGAATACTAAATTAGAAGTGAAACATTGAAGACATTTATAGCCTATAAATGACCCCTAATTATCAAACCTTAAATATGCAATTACACTAAACATTGATTTCTCACCTTGTGAATCTTGTAAATCTTTTGTGACATCATAAAAATTTGTTTCTAAAAAACTGATTTGCATGCCAAAAAGTAAAAGAATGTGAGAATATATGATGAAATTATGAATAATGAGATACATGCTTGAATCTTATTTGCTGTGGGGTCTAGAAAACTAATTAATTAATTCAAGATGTCAAAATACAATGAGAAATAACAATGATCCTCAAATGTAACCACTAAACAGATGTTAAAATTATCAACACAACTTTTGCTAAGATCTGTTACACCAACAGAATATCCAAAGGGCATTCAAACACTTCCAAATCCACACCAAGCACGAGTATCCAAAGATGCAATTGCATTGATACAAGGAAAGCACTCTCTACCTCTCAATGATAACTATGTCCTCCCATGTAACACACTCCCTTACTTAACTAGAAGTGGTTACTAAGCTAACCCAAGACTGAAGGTGCAATTGTGAGAGTGCTGTTTAGAAGATTTTTTTTTTTTTTTGGATGTAATTTAAATTCTTATTGACCTAACTTGGTCATTCATGGACATTAATATATTCTTTCTTTCTTTCTACTTTTAATGAAATTACTATGTTGAAAATTGTTGATGTTGTTAGGGTCCTATAATTATTATAGCATCACTTGATGGTGATTATTATATAAAAGATGTTATAAATAATATTCCATATTGTAAATTATTCCAGAAAAGGTCAAAACCTTAAGAAAAATTAAAAAATATGCCCGCAAGACGAAATGCAACATTAGAGGGTAATTAAGTATTTTTAGATTAAATTAATCACATCATTTAAATGTGATTAAATAAAACTATAATGAAGGTCTTGCTACTATAGTTTGATATTATTGTAAGGTTGAAAATGATAAAAAGGGATTTTGTCACATGGGGTTAAACAGTTGCAGCTTTCCTGCTCCATAGATTGACAAATCACAATCCTTTTCAGCCCCCCTTCTCCATCCTAGCTTAACCACCAGGGGGTGTATGAAAAGGTGGTTTTACCCCGCGTATCCCACGCTACATTTCTTCCCCTCTGTGTTTCGCACCCCCCCCCTTCCTCGCTCACAATAACACCTACCACTCTGACCCACCTCTGAAAACTGCTTACCACATTCCTGCTTACCACACTCATTTCCCACCATCTTTCTCATGTAGTCCTGGTTATGTTACCCTCCATTCCCCAACTACCATGTCACCTCCTACATCCACGTCATTCATCTGTCTCATGATCAGTTGAAACTATGTTTTTTCCTACACGCCACATTGATTTCAAACATGGTTTCCAAAAGAATGAGGACGAATTTTCAGAAAGTGAAAGAGGTTTTGTCTTCCAACATACTCATATACACAAACCTCTCTTAGTTTTCTAACAAATATTATTTTTGGGATATACCAGTGAAAATTTGCAGACATATTTTCCCAAAATTTCCTGTTTATTCATACTTTTACAGAACATGTTGTGACCAATCAAAGATGACTCTTAAGAGATTGGAGTAGTTTTATGTTCCTAAGATTCCAATGTACAATAACCTACTTCATATTGTACACAAACATTACAGAATGAGAGATACATTTACATATTTACATCCTATTGTTCGGACTATGCAAAGTCTTGTTTCAGTCTCCTTTTTGCAAAGAATATTGGGAACAACTGGAGTTGAATTTTGGGAACGTGAGAGAGTTTTATCTCACAAACATATTTATCTACAATAACCTCTCTCACCTTTTATAGAGATATCTCAAATTGAGATATAAAAAGGGATGACTGGACCTTATTTTGCATAATGTTGAGAGGAAAATGCTCAAAGATAGTTAGCCACCTCATCAATTAAGAGTCGCAATCAAATTCGAATTTATCTTCTTTGTCAACATAAATCCACAATTATAGTGCCAAGTAGATACATTAGTTTTGAATGTCCTACATTTCATTTCTATTTGTGTAAAATAGTTTAGGATATTTGTAAAAAGATCTTGATATTTTTATCAAGAGAGCTTAGCATTTGTATAAATATTTCATCATTTGAAGTAATAGAAGTTGGGATTTGTAATGAGAAAGACTACCATTCATTGTAAAGTTGTTCACTGAGTTCAAGTGACCTTTGGCAGTAATACAAGAAAATTTGTTTCAAGATTCATGTTTCATATCTATTGGTGAAGTGCATCTACTGTTCTTTGTTTATTTTCTTTGTCTATCATGCTTATGTATTCTCTATTCTGAATTAATAAACAGAAGCTGTGATAAATAGGATTCATTATCTAGAGCGCCCTATTTTGTCTCTTGTTAATTCTAAATTATTTCCTTTGATATCAAGTTAAATAATTCTTAACTTCTCTTTAGCTTCATTTCATTTAAATCTAAAAGATCCAATAGTATACCTACCTTGCCCTGTTTCACTTAAGTTTGATACTTCTAAAAATTGATCACCCAAAGCTTTTATGAATCCATTGCCTAATGGGCTTCCCTTGTTGTTCCAACCAAGCCAATTCAAAAACCAAACTCCGAGCCCAATAACTAGCCTAAAATTCCTAGTAAACGAAGCTAAATCTCACAGAGAGATGCCTCTTTGAGTTTAGGAGGGCTAGATCCTAAACTCGAAAGTTGTTTTGATGTTTCCTCCATGGTTTTTTCTTCAGCCTTGAAATTACGGAACACTAACATTTTGGTGACCATACTAGGGAAGGACATTTTATCTTCCTCATAAAAGTGTATCAAGTTCTAGATCTGATTGCTGATGGTGAACAGTGATCAAACACAACAAGGCTAAATTATTCACTTGGCGACTCCATGATCAAAGAATCCAGAATTGTAAAGCACTTATGGTGACTCCATTTCATTGTTAATTGTTTTCAAAATGAGTTCAAGAATACAACGCAGGTATGATCCTATGGACAGATCAAGAATTCCAGGTTTTCCAAACCTCTTGAACAGTAGTGATTGGTTAATTTATCTTCCATTGTTTAAATATCAAAAAGGAGATGATGCTGTTGTACATTTATTGAGGTTTCATGAAGATTGTCTTATAAAAAAATTTATGGCAACTTTGGAGGAAAAGGCTAGATCTTGGTATGAAAATCTTCCTACTGCTAGTATATGTTCGTTAAAGCATTTTCATACTATTTTTTGTGAGAAATACAAAGAGGATTATCCATCTTTGTTGCCGATTCAAAATTGTGGTGATCATTTTGAAAGTTTTATTCAATATCTAGAAGATTACTATGATGATGATCCATTCACAAACAATGAAATACTAGAGGCTTTAGATGGATATAATTTTTAATGTTATGAACAAAATGTAGAAGTCTTGTTTGAATTGTCTTCCCCTCAGGGAGAAATTCAGCATCTTGAACCTGATCAAGATGAGGACAGCAGTGAAAATCAGTAGGATATTTCAGATATCATGGATGAACACAATAACAATGTGGTTGTCTCTATTGTAGAAGATCAAGTTAAAGAACAAATTCCTTGTACTAATCATCAAGTAAAGGTAATTGAGAATATTGTTGAACATTCATTTGTTGATTTACAACAGTGTTGTGATCTGAAAGAAGAACCAGCAGAGCTTTATTCTATTGATCCACAAGAATAGTTTCAACAAGTAGTTTTTTCTTCAATGATTAAAGACCAATCAGGTTTGCATGATGAAGATCTTGTATCCAATTCTCTTTCATGTTATATCTTGTCTCAAGTTACAGCCCTTGAAGAAGATAATAAGATTTCTCAATCTTTAGTTTCTTCTTGGATGTTAATGAAGACAGGCAAAATATTGATACAAGTCATATTCCTTCACTTGAAATTAATCAGCATTTCCAACTTCCTTGTAACCATTTGTGTGACCAAGGAAATGATAGGGATTTTCGTGTTGCATATAATATTGTTTTCATAATTGAGGAGATTCAAGAGCATTCAGAACACTTGACTAAAGTGGATAATAATAAGGAAAAGAAGTTTTCTCCCATTCTGTTTGAACATAATCAGTTTCAACACATAAGAAAAACAACAGTTTGGAATGAGGTTTGTTTTCCTATTTTAAATCATCTTGAAGATCTTATGTTGCTGTTACACAAAAATATCGTCACCATGATTTTTTGCAGTCAGTATGGGTCTGTCATCACTTGTACTATCCTCCTAAGCAAGTCTCAGGCCTTAGCTCTTCAAGTCAAGCTTTGAAATTGAGAGAAAGACATTGAAAATCAATAAAACTCTGGTTCCGCACTTTCTCTCACTATTGCCTGCGGTCCCGCACCTTCTCTTTACAAAAACTATGGACCTACCCGCTCTGTCCCTAAAGGTGTGGGTGCGAACCCTTGTTAAAGTCAAAAAGACGCAAGTTTATTCTAAAAAACTCACTTTGGGTTAATTCTAGATGATTCTAGAAGGAATTTTGACGTGGATTGGCCGCTCTTAGGTGGTTCATGCATCCCAAAAGAGAAGGAGCTAATCCCTTGATGAGAGGAGTTATCCCTTTGAAGGAGGGCTTTATCCCTTTGAAGGAGGCCCTAGTAACTTCCCTCCATTGCACTATAAATTCAGGCATTGGGCTGGTTGCTGGGGAGGTTAGAAGCTGAACATTTTTTAGGGTAAATGCTGGTGAAATTAAGACTTCCTAGTTGAGCTTAAGAGGAGAGATCACATACCTTTTTGGCTTCATTGGGAAGAGAGTGAAACTTGTCAAAGTAGAGGAGACTTCTTGTTGGACCCTGGGAGGAGCTTGTACAGCATCAAGGCACAGGTTGTAAAGTTCTTCTTCTTTTGAATTAATACAATCAAACTCATTTTTCTCAACAAATTGTCTCATATTATTTGTTTCACGAATTCCTTGAATTTCATGTTAAATATGTTTTATGATATTGGCTTTTCAGGTGCTATTTAATTTGTTTGCTTATTTGTGTTTGCAGATTCGTAACAAGAGAGCTCATTTGGATCGAAGGAGCAAAGGCTTCCACAAACTTGTGTTGGACCTAAGGTAGGCATAAAAACACTTGTTTGCCTTTGTTTATAAAAGCATATTTAGAGAAAGATAGTGTGTGATTGGTTTGCTTATCATTAGGTCTTCTTTAGATTCTAGGAAGGTCTATCTTGTCCGCAAGATCGACTTATTCCGTGTGACAGAATGGCGACTCCGCTGGGGACTTGATTTTTTCCTTGTTTTTACTTTGACCTGAGAAACTGTGTTTTTCGTTTCCGTTTTTGGCTTGTTGTGTGTGGAATTGGGTAGAGTTTGTAGATCCAGGGTTATTTTTCGTTTTTCATAGCTTTGGGAGAGGACCGCACCCTAGCCTTTTAACACAGTGCGTACTTATCCGCACTTTTGCTTTTAGCACAGAGCGGGACCGCACCTGTG
Organism: Pinus tabuliformis; assembly: GCA_031772625.1. Classification (NCBI taxonomy): domain Eukaryota; kingdom Viridiplantae; phylum Streptophyta; class Pinopsida; order Pinales; family Pinaceae; genus Pinus; species Pinus tabuliformis. The sequence continues at coordinate 1,166,467,696 of CM062816.1, read as the reverse complement.
TTAACTATGGGCCTGCGGACCCTGTCAAAATTTTGAAAAACCTAAGATTTCCTCTGTTAGTCAGCTTAGCTTTTGTTTAGAAGTTATTATCCACTGCCCATACCTACATATAACCTTTCAGAAGCTTTCCTTAAGTTGATTTCATTAGTGTTAGGGTTTTATGTGAAATTCCTAGGAGTTTTGCTTGTTGGGTTTGTTTTTCATTTTGGTCTTGTAGTAGCTCTGAGCTTAGAAGCTGTAGGGACCTCAGATCACCTTGGTGTCTACCAGCCTTCTTATGAGTCTGACCATTTATGAAATCTCCCCTTGTTGAGGAATCCGCTTTGTGTTTTCTCTTTACAAAATTTCGAAAAACTTGTGTTTAAAAGTTTGGATTTTCATTTTTAAAAAGAAAACAAAATTGGTTGTTTTTGACTGATTTGTGATTCTGCATAAATTGGTCCTTAGCTTACATCTAGCTAAGTAAAACATCCTTAAAAAAGACATCTTGTAGGCTTTGACTTCAAATAGGTTTTTATAGTTTATAGATCTCAAAGTTAGTTCTTTGCATAGTTTTGAGTGTTTTATAAAAAATAAAAAAATCTCTTTTAAAAAAAAAGTTTGTTTTTGTAGTGGTTGAGTGCTTTGAAAAGAAAAGGGAAATTTTTGTGAAATAACTAGTTGTCTCATTTTGAGTGCATTGGAAAGGACAAAAGCTTTTCTTTTAATTTGTGTGTTAAGAAAGATTTGTGTTCACAAAGTATTTTTCATTCTCAAACTCTTTCCTAGCTAGAAGTTCATCGAAGAGAAAAGATTGTTTAAATCATCTTAGGTGCATTTTTAGTGATTTTGGGTCGAGTCTTCATACCACGAGTTTCATCTCCAGACCTTTTGACTTAAATAAAAACCAATAAAAATAACGCTTAAAGTAAAATTCATCTAGCAACATTTTTATTTCTAGAGCTCTGATACACCAACTTAGCTTAGGCTAGTGCCTTGAAGTAGGAGAGTAATTAACTCTCCAAGATAGTAAAAACAAACAAGTAGTTGTATCTTGTGGTAGGGAAGAAATCCAATTGTTGCATTTATGCTCTGGGAAAGCTCCTCTTAAAGGAGAAGCACGAGATTGTGTCCGAACCAGTGTGGGAATCAATCCTTCCTCATTGGGAACGACGCCAGATATTCATGTATTAAAAACGGTAAACCTCGGATTAACCATTGTCAAGGAGCCTGGGGTCACTTGTTGGTAAACCTTGGATTATGTCAAGAAACCTTCAAGGGGATTGAGCTTGCTACTCTTCCCTTGTGTGCGTATTGGATCGTAGACTGTTCCCCCAGGTATATTTGTTTCAGTTGGTAACCTTAGTGGCCATATTCTTTAGGATTCTTCCTGAGGTGACAGTGGTGGGAAGATCCCACTGTACCTGGAGCAGACGTCGGCTAGACTCACTTGGATTTTCTGGGGGGTTCTCTTCACTCGAGACGGTTAAGTGGAGGAACTTGTGCCAGTCTATTCATTAAGCAGGTTTCCGGGGTAACTGTTCCAACCGCAATTTCTGTATTGAACTCTACGACGTTGGATTTCATCACCAACTAGTGTTTTCAGTACGGAAAGTTACTGTTTGTGTTTGTTTGATCTCCTAGATTCTTTAGGCGTGTGATTCAAATTTGTTTGGTTCTTTAGAGGCTTTAGGTGGTTTTCATTGAGATTTTACTTTGTTTGCATGTGAAGTAGTTAAAAGTTTTTAACCGTGGCTGAATTACCGAGTAAGTCTCGTAGACTTCGGGGCCAACCTCCTGAGCTTTCACCAAGCCAGCTTGAAGGCTTGAAAGTCCTCATAACTCGTAGAGATAGTAGAGTTGGGTCACCTGAAGAAGGAGAGTCTTCTTTGGTGGTACATCCTGATTTTCAAGCTTTAGTAGCAGATTATAATCCACAATCAGTGTCTGTTTCCGAAGTTACTGGTAGCTTTTCAGCTACTAGTGATATAGGTGAGGAACATGAAATATCCGAACCTGAAAGTGAATTTGCTGCTACTCTGACATCGGGGTTTGCTTCTCCAGCTTCTAGTGGTCCCGATTCACCTAGGGTAGAAAGAGTAATCACCCAAGATTTTCCTTCTGGACTTATAACTATTGAAGAACTTGCTACTCCGGAAGAAGAAGTAGGCATCCCTATCCCTGAAAATCAACCTGTTATTGAGCTAAGGGAGCGTGAATCAACTTTTTACAGTCCACCTAGGAGCAGTACTTGATATCTTTCTTTGACTAATTTCTTAGAAATCCCAGGGTTAAGTTTTTCACCACCTCGTGTTCCTTATCACCCAACACCTAGAGGTTATTATCCTCTGTTAAATATGTCAAGACAGTCGTCCATGTATACTCAATCGCCAGAATCCTTTTTGTATGGCGGTCCTTCTGTTCCCTCTGGGTATCAGTCGCTTTCTGGTACTTTTTCGGGAGCATCTCCTCAACCCATTGAGCAAGGGTTATTAACTGGAAGGAATGGTACTAAGCCATTGAGCGTAGAAGATATTCTCATGATGTCAGGTTCTATTCCCAATCCTCAACCTCAAGGTGGCCAGTTACCGCCTGGGGGGCAACCTCAATTATCGCCTGGGGGGCAACCTCAAGGTACCCAATTTGCATCTGGGGGGCAACCTCAAGGACAGTACATACCTACGGGACAGTACGTTCCTCAAGGTCAACCCCAGACTCAATATGTACCCCAAGGTCAACCCCAGTATCAATTTATACCTCAAGGTCAACCCCAGTATCAGTACGTGCCTCAAGGGTATCAACCCCAAGGTCAGTACTCGAACCAAGGTTTCCAACCACCCTCCGGTCAATCATATGTTCAAGGAACGAGAAATGTACCTTTGAATTATCAATCCCACCCTCAACCTGGTTATGGTCCTCAATATTCTCAACCTGTTATGGGTTCGTACCCCGGAATGAATATAGTGTGGGATCCATCACAAACTCAACAGGTGTTGCAGCCAAATGTACAGTTGTCATCTCAAACTGGACAAGCCTTAGTTTCTGGTACACCCCAGCAACCAGTCCAGTCTAATATTCAAACTTTTGTACCTTCGGTAGTTTCTCAGCCTGGGCCTAGTACACCTCGTACTCTGCCTCAAACGACTGCTGCAATTGCCGCAACATCTGTTCAATCTACCCCACCTACTTCCGGAGTATCGACAGCTCCAGTTTCTACTGTTCATGTATCTACTCCTCAGACATCTTTACCACTGTCTGGATCTACGATTCAGACTTCGGTTTATATGCATGTAGGACAACCTGGTTCAAGTACGGTTGTCACAAGTCAACCACAATTTACTTATCAACCATAACAGGGACAGTACCAATTCGGTCCTGCTGTGCAGCAGCCAGTCTATCAGTATCAACCATACCCTGGGTACACTTATCAACAACCTCATCAACCCCAGTACGGTCCGGTTAATCCTGGTTTTCTGCGAGGATACAATATCCCAAATGCAATTCCTATTCCTAGTTATCCTGGATATCCTCCTCCTCGGGCTGGTCTCATGACCCAGGGTTTTAGGGACCCTAATCGTCAATTACCGTTTATCGCAACTTTGGACTTGCCTGACTTGTCATGCCTAATGAACGATCCCATTAATTATCTTCCGTTTTGGCCGCCAATTCCGAATAAGTTGCCTAGTGATATTCCTAAGTTCGAAGGCAAATTAGGAGAGGATCCGTCAAACCATGTGATGACTTATCACCTCTGGTGTGTGTCTAACTCCATTTCAGATGATTCAATCCGTCTAAGACGTTTCCAGCGCACTCTAATCGGTCTTGCGGCCAAGTGGTACATTGAATTACCACGAGGCACTTTTTATAATTTTAGTCAGTTAGTGTTGTGGAGGTAAATCCTCTCTGCGGACAGAGACGATCCCTACTAGCCCAGACCGGGTCTAGCAACAATCAAACAATGCTATCATGCAAGTTCCTTATTGCAAATTAAAAGTGGATGATGAGAACCTACTTGGATTCCAACGCTAATATTTGTATAAGAGACGTCGCTCTCGTTCCTTTGCCTCGGTTGGTCACGGTCCCCACGATCTTCGTGATTGGACACCTTCACATGCAAAGAACAACACAAATACCAGCATAAAATTCAATAGATGCAATTATATATCAGTCAGAAAAGATATAACTCAACATCAATCATAGGACAATGAGAGTGGAACCATAATGATAGTCATCTATTATTGATAAATAACAAAGAAGAATACAACCATGGTTCTGACGTCAAATCCTCCTTTGGCTGGGTAGTCAGCTACACAATTCTTGCAAAGCTTGTTGGGATGGGGAACAAGCCTCTCTCTCTTGGGTGACAAGAATATCCTTACTTAGATTTGGCCTTGTGGGTGCAAAGAAGGCTCTTGCAGCTTCAAACTCTTGAACTCCTAGAATTCTCTGTCACTATGTTGGAACTGGAACTAGCTTGCTCAAGGCATAGAGACAAGATTTTATAGATAGAGAGGAAAGAGATAGGATCAACCACATTATTCATAGGATTGGCTTTATCACTTAGAAACTTCCATGAAAGGTGGCAAACCACTTCCCTTCTATGGAGATTCGAAGCCAAACCATCCTAGCTCAACATAGATTCAGTTGGTGAATAAGTTAAGGAGAACCTTCGGAAGCTTGTTTGTTAAAAACTTTACTCAATTCGGTTGGCGCGAGTGTGACTCTGAGACAGAGCGCCAATGGCGCGCCTTCTTTAGAGGATTTCCCCCATTGGTGCGGGCAATACACTGTGGATCCGCGCTAATGCAAAAAGAGTTGTTTTCATGGGTATTCTGCAGGAGATGTCTTCAGGGCACATGAAGCTCATACTTAGAGGAATATGATGCAAGTGGTTTCAGGTCATGTCACTTCTCACAGGTCCCGGAATGAGTCCTCCATTGTGTGGGAGAGGGGTAACAGGGACGGTGACAAACAATGACAAATTGTTGTGTAACAGTTAGCTACCTCGTTTTTAACTCATTTTCAGTTGCCAGTCAGATATGACAATGGCACGGAATTTTTAACTTCGTTAAAGCAATTGACGTCCACTTACATTTCAGATCATATTCATGAGTGGAGACGTCGACGACATTTAGTGAAGGTTTTTATTCCAGATCAGATTTTGGCTGAGTGGCTTGTCAAATCTTTGTTGCCAAAGATCACTGAAGACGTAGCTAAAGCCGGAGTTGTTACTGAGGAGCAATTAATTGCTCAAGCATAGTACTTGACTTGGTCTATACTCAGTCAGGTACGTTACACGAGAAAATCCCTGATCTTCCCAAGCAAAATCAAATCGCTACAGTTCCTTCAGGATCTCATGCCGCCGATGGTATGATTGGTACGGTTAATACTAAAAGTAAGAAGAAGTCTTCCAAGAATTCTTCTCCTATCATAACCTTGCCTGATTCCCCAACAAGAAATTCTTCTGTGGAGATTTCCGCCGATATTCACATTGTAGATTCATCTACAGCCAAATCAAAATCCGGTGGGAAGAAGAAAGGAAAGAAGAAGAATAAAACAGACAAAAATTCAAAGGAGAAACCTGAAAAATCGGAATCCAATGATGAAAAACACAAACCTCATTATCCTTGTCTCATTTGTGATGATGAAAATTTTACAAGAGACTGCCCTCATCGTGTAGAGGTTGCGAAGATTGTAAAAGGTTCCCAAATGCCTGCTGTTTTGAAGGATCCTTTTCCGGCTCAAGACAATAAGATGATAGGTTCTTCCTCGAGTGCCAATGAAGAACCCATATTGATGATGTCCCATGTTAGGATTGCGACTCGTCGCATGATTATGGTAGTAAAAGCCATGTTGATGGTAAAGAATCATAATCTTCTCATTCTAATCCATCAACCTCAGCTCCCGGTTCCGATCCATTACAGATCGAGAAACCTAATCTAGACTTGGTAATGAAACCGCCCGCCAAGGGTATACTTCGAAAGTCAGCTTTCAATCCACATGCGAGAGCGGCTCAAAACTATAACGTTGTTGAGGATTTAGCTGTTTCACCCTCAGCAATGTCGGATTTGGAACTGCTGCAATCATGTCTAGCACAGTGTAAATTACTTTTGTCGGCTATAGGAGCTGTTGACGTTCAGGACTCGAACCTAATAATTTTTGATCTAGAAAATAGTACACCGTTTTTACCTCATCAAATGGCTTTCCAGATTCCAGTGATAGTCAAAAACAGGCCTATTCATCGGACTGTGATTGATGAGGGAGCCTCAACGTGTATTATGTTGATACAGTGTTGGAGATCGCTTGGTTCTCTTTCGCTAAATCAATCCCTGACGATTCTAAAGGCCTTTGATGGTCGTGGGTTTCATCCTTTTGGCATTCTACAGGATTTGCCTATAGGGGATGAAGGAAAAACCATTAATCTAGATGTGGAGGTGGTTGATGCCCCTCTAGATTACAACCTTTTCTTGGGTCGAAGTTGGTTTTACGTTATGAAAGCTGTCATTTCATCGGTGTTTCGGGTCAGAAAGTTTCCACATAATGGAAAGATAGTAACAATAGACCAGCTGGCTTACTTTTCATCCAACCCAGCCTCTTCTGAAAGTGTTCAGCATGTCGGTAAAACGACTATCTCGTATAAGGATGTTGGGGTAGGACTAGTTAAAGATGCCGGTTTACTGGGAACTTTTCCTTTTCCTCCGATCAACGCATCGTCTTCATTTGCAACCATTCATATGATTACATCAGACACCATTGTTTATGATGATCCTTGGATCATTCCTTCTGAATCTGAGATAGACTCATTTGGTGATGTCATGCCTTTGAGTCCATATGAAATTGCGTATGAGGCCGTGCAATCGTTTACCGACCCATCTTCAACCGAAACTGACTTAATGAATGTGGTCCGTGAAGAATCACTTTTCACATCAAGCTCAGATTTAATCACGTTTTCTGAACTTGTTCACTCTGATGAGAAAATTCGTGAAATCCTATGTGTAGATGGTTTACCATGGAAGATATCCAGCACAGATCTTCGTTTTTACCCGAGAATGATCGTTTTGAAAATGATTTTTCATCAATTTTTACGACTGAATATGTCAAGGAACCTCAGAATCCAATGAAACATCCTGATTTAGAGTTAAATTTGGGAAACATCTCTCGAACTATTCCTATTAAAATTTCAGTTAAGCCTGGAATTGTTGAGAACATTCATATAGGTGCCTCGTGTACAGATGACGAAATTCAAATATATAAGGCCCTATTTCAAGAATTCCGTGACGTGTTTGCCTGGTCCTATGAGGAAATGCCAGGAATTGATCTCACGATTGTTGTTCATGAAATAAAGACTTACCCAGACGCTAAACCCATCTGGCAATGTTTGCATCAGATTCACCCAAGAAAAGCTGCTGCAATTAAGGCAGAAGTTGAAAAATTACTCAAAGAAGGTTTCATTTATCCGATCTCGTTAACAGATTGGGTATCGAATATTGTTCCGGTTAACAAAAAGTAAGGAACAATAAGAATTTCATCGATTATAGGGACATTAATCGAGCTTGTCCAAAGGACAATTACCCAACTCCCTATATTGATCAAATCATTGATGATTGTGCCGGCAGCGAAATATTCTCCTTCATGGATGGTTTTTCCGGATACAATCAAATCAATATTCTACCTGCCGATCAACCAAAAACGGCTTTCATTTGTCCATGGGGGACATTTTCTTATTGCAAGTTACCTTTTGGGCTCAAGAACGCTGGAAGGGCCATGTATTATGCGTTTCATGACATCAAGCAAATTGTGCAACCCTATCTCGATGATTTTCTAGCTCATTCATTACATCGAGCTGATCACCTCATCCCTTTACGAGCAATCTTTATGAGGTGTAGGCATTATTGGATTCGGTTGAACCCACACAAATGTGTCTTCTATATAGAAACAGGTCGATTGTTGGGGTTTGTAGTTTCGAAAGCTGGCATTCGCGTCGATCCCTCGAAGGTCGAAGCTATTGTCAAATTGCCTCCTCCTTCGAGTCTTTGCCAACTCCAAAGTTTGTAAGGGAAAGCAAAATTTTTACAATGATTCATTCCTAACTACGCCGAGGTTACAAAAGGTTTTACCCGGTTGTTGAAACAGAATACTCCATTCTATTGGGATGAGATAGCTCAGAAATCTTTTGATGCACTTAAACACGCGTTGACCCATGCACCGTTATTGCATCCTCCCAACTACAACCAGGATTACTTCTTGTATCTCGTCGCCTCTCATTCCACCATTGGAATGGTCTTAGTTCAGGAAGATGAATTCGGAACTGAGCATGTGATATATTACCTTAGTTGAACTTTAAATCCAACTGAGCTAAAATACTCACATGTGGAGAAATTGGCATTGGCAGCTGTTCAAGCTATCCAACATTTTTGTCACTACATTTTACTACGTAAAACTACAGTCATTTCTGATTGCAACCCTATGATCTACATTTTGACCAAGCAATTGCTAGGGGGCAAGTACTCTAAATGTATTGTTATCCTGCAGGAGTTCGACTTGGAATTTGAAAAATCTAAGTCTAAGAAATCTTTAGTTTTTGCGGAGTTAATGTGTGATTTCCCACGTACTGATACGGAAACTGTGGCGGAGGAGCCCATTGCGGACGAATCCTTGTTTCTAATCAGAACTTTAGATCCATGGTATGGGGATATCATCGTTTATCTCTAGACCCAATCCTTTCGGCCAGAAATTTCAAGGTCAGAACGTCGGAAAATTTGATTCCAGTCCCAACAATTCAGGATTATTGGAGATACTCTTTATCGCTGTGGGGTGGACTTTGTTTTTCAACGTTGCTTAACTCACGAAGAAGCTGAAAGGGTTCTAAATGACTGTCACTCTGGAGCGTGTAGCGGTCATATGTTTGGGTATGCCACAGCCCAGAAGATATTGCGCGCTTGCTACTTCTGGCTGTCTTTGTTTAAAGATTGTATTACTGTGGTTCGAAAATGCCACAACTGCCAAATATTTGATCGAAAGATGCGTGCTCCACCTACTCCTCTCCACCCTATAATTGCTGTTGGTCCTTTTGCCAAATGGGGTATCGATTTTATTACATGTAACCCTTACTCGGCCGGGGGGCATGTGTATATCATCCTTGCAGTAGATTATTTTACCAAGTGGGTTGAGGCGATGCCTACATTTGAGGCAGACGACAAGACAGCTGCAATTTTCATGTTCAATCATATAATTGCTAGGTTTGGTGTCCCACAAGTGATAATCACTGATCATGGGCATCATTTTTGAAACGTTATGATGACTGAACTTACAGGCTAGCTTGGTTTGCGTCACGATAGTTCAACTCCTTGTTATCCACAAGCTAATGGTCTGGTTGAATCCATCAGCAAAGTTTTAGTCATCATGATCTGACGAATCATTGGGATTCATCGGTCGAATTGGCATAACATGCTATTTTCAGCACTTTGGGCGTACTGAACTTCAGTAAAAACATCAACAGGGTTCACTCCTTTCCAACTAGTTTATGGTTTGGAAGCTGTGTTACCCATTGAATGCGAAATCCTGTCACTGCAAATGGCCATCGAGTTGCTTCCAGCCACTTCCGAAGAGGAAAAGCGTTTGTTATACTTGGCTCAATTAGATGAGAATTAACGTGATGCTGCATTGGTGATCGAGACTCACGCAAAATGTATGAAAGCTTAGTATGATCGAAATGTGACCCCTCGAAACTTTTCAAAAGGAGATCTAGTCTTAGTTTATGATCAAGCTAATGATAAATTAGGTGCTGGAAAATTCGTTCCTATGTGGCATGGTCTCTATGTTGTCAAGCGAAATCTTGCAAAAGGGGCCTATGAATTGGTAGACTTTGACGGGGACTCTTTGGGTAAACCCAGAAATGGTCTTTACCTGAAGAGGTATTATGCTTAAAGAATGGGTATGGAGATTTTTAGTTAGGATAGTTTTTCTTTCTAGCTGGTGTGTTTTAGTTTAAACAGTGTGCTTAGCGTAGAGAGTGTTTTTTCATCATTATTCCTGCTTATCTTGGTTTTACTCTTGATATTGTAGATGTCGATGCCTCTCCAAACATACATTGGTTTCGCTGATGGTGTTTGTCGTAATACACGGAACATTTCTTCCGTAGCTTGGGTTATCTATTCGCCCTCTGACGAGTTAGTATCTATGCATGGGGTAAGCCTCGGTCAAACAACGAACAACATTGCCAAGTATAGTGCAGTGATTGAGTTATTATTTGAATCTATTTCATTTGGGATTCGGAGTTTGATAGTGAGGTTAGATTCTGAACTCGTTGTATTACAGCTTAATAGAGTGTATGCCATTAGAAATCCAGTGTTATTAAGATTATTTTTGAGAGTGCGTCTCTTGGAACGTGAATTTGATTATATTGAATATCAACATATTCCAAGATCTTTAAATACATTAGCAGATGCAATTGCTTCTCGAATGTTAAGTAGACATTTGCAATAACCATACATGTAAATTTAAAACCATTCCATAACATGATATACAAGATAAGCCGGTAATAGTGAGATATATATATATATATATATATATATATATATATATATATATATATATATATATATAGGATTGTGTCAAAAAATACATCGTCCTCGATCATAGGTTGAAAAACACCTTATGATCGGCAAAAATTATAAGTACAAAAAACAAGAATGTCATATGTGCCCACAATAGGTGATCATCCTGTCACCGGTGATGATCTCAATAAGAAACCACTACACGGGCCACCTTACAAAGGAACCTCCTAAAAAGTCCTGGGACCCCAATCACATAGCGCTGAAGTTGACGAGGAATGTCATCTATAGTGGTCTTCGGAATATCTCCTGTCAAGCGCTCGAGATGACCCTCCAACTCGGCCAAAACCTCTACTGATTCGTCCCGTGGGGCTGGCGCGGCTGGAATTGTTTGTTTCCTCTCGTAAGGTCGGAGAGCGGCTGGTCACTATGGACCCACATCTGCATTTGAAACTTTTTCTATCAGTTTTGGGACAATGGAAAAATAAAATAAAATAAAGAAAATGTTGAAAATGATTTTACCTGAGTCATCCCACTGCTCTCCTGGTGGAAGAGCCATGTCTGGGTCACCACAAAAATCTACCTCGGCGTAAGGGAAGTCCTGAGTAGAAAAAACCTGGTTTTCCAACCATTGGAAATACTCAGGTTTGAATCGAGCAACCTCTGTCCTCTCGTCTGAATGACGGGCCATAATTGCGACCCATCGCATCAGTTTGGGCTCTCGAGGAAGCCCATCTCCAACAGTAAGGTGCTGCGGGATCAACATGGGAACCCTCTCCAAACCAAAACTCACAACCAAAGCCCCATAACCAAAGGTCTTTAGTTGTCCATTCTTGGCTCTGGTAAGTTGGCCTTTGACATTGGCCAACACAGCATCGCACCAGTTGAAGATGGTGCCTCGAAAGCAATCAACTACCATACGCATCTGGGATCCGGTGGCAACATGTAATGCGAAACTCCCGCAAAATCTGGTGACAGTAAACGTAATCACCATGAGTTCAGGAAGGGATATGGTTTTTATGTCTATCCCTTTGTCTATAGCCTGGCTGTTGCATAACTCTAGCCAGAGGCTATCGACAGACTGGCCACCTAGCCTAGCCCCGAATAGAGTCAAGTCTTCGCCTCCCTTAGGCAAACCAGTCAAGAAATATATGTCTTTCGGCTCGATTTCGAGCTGGTGGCCACCAATGAAAAGAAGCACTGGTCTTGTATGCTCCATCTGTCAACCACCCACTATAAGAAATCCACCTGAGCCCTCATGCCAGGAATGGCCCAGAATTTGTACAAGCCGCACGCCTTCAAAGAATCAAGCGAAAGTTGATGATTCCATGCGGCAGCATCCACGTCCTCATGCTCTCATTCATGGCAATCTAGCATGATGTACTCTCTGCATCAAGTAAAAAGATAATTTAGAATGCTAGAAATTGTTTTGTTTGGGCCAATTTTGAGAAATTTTGGGTTTAAAACCCTTGCGGCGGGGACCGCACCCTCTGGGTTAGACACAATGTGTGGGTTTGCACCTTGCCTATATGGAAGGTGCGGACCCCTGACTTTTTCCCAATGGAGAAAAAGTCGGGGTCCGCGGGCTAGCAGTGGTACACCTGCGGGCCCTCGCGCGCAGGTTTTAAGCCTAAAAACCCTCCAAAAAATGAAATGAAAGCCTAAAACAAGAAATGAAACGGTTAAAAATGAAGAGTGGGATGATGTGGATTACTTGGAGAAGACGGCGTTCGATTCCGACGGTTGGATTTTCCGCAATCTTCACGGGAAGTTTTCTGAACAAAAGTACTATTTTCTCACCCAAAACTCAAATGGTAAAAATGAATTGAAGAAAGCCCTTTTTATAACTTTTTTGAGTAAATAAATTGCAAATTTGTTTATGTTTCACTTTGGAAAGGTATTTTTGCAACATTTTTATCTATTTCAAACATGTACGAGTAATGTTTGTGTTTTTGTTCAGGATAACGGATTATTCAGGCGAAATCTATCATTTTCAACGAAAAAACATTTAGAGTCACCTTTAAGCTCTTTTCTGACTCCTAAAACATGAAAAGATTGCCAAGTTTTTCTTTTAAACTCGTTAAAATGGAACTAAAAGACAATCCACTTACAACTCTTTTCTGACCATAAAAACATGAAAAGATTGCTGGATTTTTGTCGTTTCAAATTTGATATTGGTTACAAAACGACGTGTCGTTGATCGCTCTTTTACTTTTTTGGATCAAGGGCACTAATTACGAAAAATACTCCTTGGTCGTAAAGATCAAGTGGTTCTCTCAAGTATTATTTTATACTTTTTGAGGCTTGGGAGACACAAATTTATGAAAAAGGTCAACCCTGGAGTCTTCTTAAGTTTTTTCAGACTCTCTAAAATTGAAAAACGCCGAGTTTCTCCTATACTGGACTCGTTAAATTTTCACAGTAAAGGACCTGTTCAATTACAAACAGGAACAAACCACTACTTCTTACGGTTCGAATTTAAACTAAGTTGGACTCTTCTGAAGGATGAGCTTATAATTAAGAAAATGTTATCCTCCTCAAGCTTGTCAAAAATAAAGAGGTACTTGCCAGAAATGGTGGGGGAAAAGAGAGAAAAATGAGCCTCATACTTTGTAACCACTCTTGAACACGACACTTTTATTCACCTGGGTTGGGAAATCCTTTGCCTAACAGTTGATCAAACAACATTGAAAGTCTTCAGCCGGTTTCTGGGTATTAACTTCGGGTCAATTGTCACCAAACCATCTATTGTGTCGTTATGTGTTCAAGAGGTCATTGCCAATAAGCCATTCATCTGCAAAATATCTGTCATCCATCTTGACCATCCCTGAGTCAATCCTTGCAACTAAATTTCTTCAACTTGATCTATGATTTCATGTTGTGGGCTTCCCTACGATGGATCGCTTTCTATCGACTTCAACTCATTATCTAGAAAGATGATCTAGAAATTGTCAGTACCTTGGGATCTGCATTCCTCAATGGCAGGTTTCTCGCCTTTGACGATAGGTTGCATCATTGACCTTCAATCAAAGGATTCCGTGACATGTTCGACATCAATACATTTATTCACATCTCATGGATTGTACTGGGTACTTTGAGAGCCATTGACATCACTGGTGGTTTCTCTCACACTTGCTAACAATTTACATCATCAACTGGTAATCAAGTGGTTTCTACCATGTTCGACTTCAACACATTTATTCGCATGGATAGAATCGTACTATGTCGAGAAGTAGAAATGAAGACCCTGGATCTAGTTTCCACAATCCAGGCTGTGAGGAATTTTATATTCATTATATAGTGGACTATTCATAAACAGATGGCTGCGTCCATACTGTGTCCACATGAGTCTATACTTGTGATGTTTTACAAGATCATTCCTGTATCAGAGCAGTAGTTAGTTTTCAAAGTCAGTTTTGATCTGAGTATGGGAATGCTACCTCAGCAATGATATGGTATCATATATATATCTTGTATTCAATGTTTTTACAGGTTCCAACCGGGCTCTCCACAAGATGATCCTCGAAATGATAAAGTACTTCACTCTTCCTAAATGATAAATGAAATCCTCATCTACTACAGACTTCGCACTTTAGGGGGCAATCTGTTACACAAAAATATCGTCACCATGGTTATTTGCAGTCAGTATGGGTCTATCATCACTTGTACTGTCCTCCTAAGCAAGTCTCAGGCCTCAGCTCTTCAAGTCAAGATTTGAAATTGAGAGAAAGACATTGAAAATCAATAAAACTCTGGTTTCGCACTTTCTCTCACTATTGCCTGCGGTCCCGCACCTTCTGTTTACAAAACCTGCAGACCTGCCCGCTCTGTCCCTAAAGGTGTGGGTGCGGACCCCTATGAAAGTAAAAAAGGCGCAATTTTATTCTAAAAAACTCACTTTGGGTTAATTCTAGATGATTCTAGAAGGAATTTTGACGTGGATTGGTCGCTCTTAGGTGGTTCATGCATCCCAAAAGAGAAGGAGCTAATCCCTTGATGAGAGGAGCTATCCCTTTGAAGGAGGGCTTTATCCCTTTGAAGGAGGACCTAGTAACTTCCCTCCATTGCACTATAAATTCAAGCATTGGGCTGGTTGCTGGGGAGGTTAGAAGCTGAACATTTTTGAGGGTAAATGCTGGTGCAATTTAGACTTCCTAGTTGAGCTTAAGAGGAGAGATCACATACCTTTTTGGCTTCATTGGGAAGAGAGTGAAACTTGTCAAAGTAGAGGAGACTTCTTGCTGGACCCTGGGAGGAGCTTGTATAGCATCAAGGCACAGGTTGTAAATTTCTTCTTCTTTTGAATTAATACAATCAAACTCATTTTTCTCAACAAATTGTCTCCTGTTATTTGTTTCACGAATTCCTTGACTTTCATGTTAAATATGTTTTATGATATTGGCTTTTCAGGTGCTATTTAATTTGTTTGCTTATTTGTGTTTGCATATTCGCAACAAGGGAGCTCATTTGGATCGAAGGAGCGAAGGCTTCCAAAAACTTGCGTTGGACCTAAGGTAGGCCTAAAAACACTTGTTTTCCTTTGTTTATAAAAGCATATTTAGAGAAAGATAGTGTGTGATTGGTTTGCTTGTCATTAGGTCTTCTTTAGATTCTAGGAAGGTCTATCTTGTCCGCAAGATCGACTTATTCCATGTGACAGTTGCATGTTTCTCATGATCCTTTGGTCAGTCTATTGTGGTCATTGGTGAAGGGATAATTTTATAGATTCATCAATGCAACTATTGGATCCAGTGGAAAAGTTAAGTTTCCATTTTTTGAATTTATTTTTCTACCTAAAGAAGTAGAATGCAAACTTCACTTAAGTATCCATTTGGTTGAATGGTTGCACTGGATGTTTGTTATCACTTGATATGGCAGTCATTTTATCATATTAAAGTAGGTAGAAGAGTGCAAATAAGCTTAGTACCTTGAGCATTTTTGTTTTTCAAAGCATTCTTTCTAGTTTCAGTTTCAGATTTGAGTTTGCAGAAAAGGTTTGATTTCAGTTTGAGATTTTTAGTCATAGAGATTTTATGGGAGAGCATCTTGCAGATTTGGGATCAACCCAAGGGATAAGGGTACTAGTCTACGATGTTCTTGACACTTTACTAGGAAGTTCCATCCCAAGCTAGAGCCACTGTTAGGGTCCTATAATTATTAAAGGGTCACTTAATGTGATTATTATATTTCATATGTTGTAAATACTATTCCATATTGTAAATTATTTCCAAAAATGGTCAAAACCTTAAGAAAAAGTAAAAAATATGCTCACCAGATGAAATGCAACATTAGAGGATAATTAAGTACGTTTAGATTAAATTAATCACATCATTTAAATGTGATTAAATAAAACTATAATGAAGGCCTTGGTACTATAGTTTGATTTTATTGTAAGATTAAAAACGACAAAAATGGATTTTGTCACATGGGGTTAAACAGTTGCAGCTTTCCCGCTCCCCGATCCTCTCGCTCCATAGATCGACGGATCATAATCCTTTTTAGCCCTCCTTCTTGATCATAGATTTACCGCTTGGGGGGGGGGTCCAAAAAGGTGGTTTTACCCCATCGGCCCCACACTACATGTCTTCCCCTCTACGTTTTGTACAACCTCGTCACGATACTATCTACCACTCTGACCCCCCTCCGAAAAGTACTTACCACCTTCCTGCTTACCACTCTCATTTCCCACTATATTTTCCACACACTCCTGGTTATGATACCCTCCATTCCCTAACTACCATGTCACCTCCCGCATCCATGTCATTCATCTGTCTCATGATCAATTGAAACTATGTTTTTTCCTAGATGCCACATTGATTTCAAACATGGTTTCCAAATCAATGAGGACGAATTTTCAAAAACTAAAAGAGGTTTTTTCTACCAACATCCTCATGTACAAAAAAATCGCTCAGTTTTCTAACATCTATTATGGTTCTGGATATACAGATGAAGCTTTGCAAACATATTTTCCCAAATTTTATTGTTTAGTACTTTTGCAGAACATATTGTGGCCAATCACAGATGACTCTTGAGAAACTGGAGGAGGCTTGTGTTCCTAAGATGCAAAACTACAATAAAATACTTCATATTTTACACATATATTACAGAATGAGAGATACATTTACATATTTACAAACTATTGTTCCGACTGTGCAGAGTCTTGTTTCAGTCACCTTTTTGCAGAGAATATTGGGAACAGTTGGAGCTTAATTTTGGGAAACTGCGAGAGTTTTATCTCGAAAGCATATTTATCTACAATAACATATCTCACGTTTTATAGGAATATCTCTGATTGACATATAAAAAGGGATGTCTGGACCCTATTTTGCAGAATTTTGAGAGGAAAATGCTCAAAGATAGTTAGCTACCTCATCAACTAAGAGTTGCAATCAAATTCAAATTTATTTTCTTTGTCAACATAAATCCATAATGATAGTGCCAACTAGATACATTAGTTTTCAATGTCCTACATTTCATTTCTATTTGTGTAAAAACGTTTAGGATATTTGTAAGAAGATATTGAGATTTTTATCAAGATATTTAAGTTTAGAATTTGTATAAATACTCCATCATTTGAAGTAATAGAGGTTGGGATTTGTAATGAGAAAGACTACCATTCATTTTCAAGTTGTTCACTAAGTTCAAGTGATGTTTGGAAGTAATACAAGACAAGTTGTTTCAGGATTCATGTGTCATATCTATTGGTGAAGTGAAACTATTGTTGTTTGTTTGTTTTCTCTGTCTATCATGCTTATGTATTCTCTATTCTGAATTAATCAACATATGTTGTGATAAATAGAATTTGTTACCTACAACACCCTATTTTGGTTGTTGTTAATTCTAAATGTTTTCCTCTGATATCAAGTTAAATAATTCTTAACTTCTCTTTAGCTTCAATTGAATATATTTCTCTTCTTCCACTTCATTTCATTTAAATCTAAGAGATCCAATACTATGCCTACCTTGCCCTGTTTCACTTAAGCTTGATACTTTTGCAAATTTATCACCCCAAGCTCTTTTGACTTCATTGTCCAATGGCATTCCCTTATTGTTCCAACCAAACCAATTCAAAAACCAAACTATGAGCCCAATAACTAGCCTGAAATTCCCAATAAACAAAACTAAATCTCATAGAGAGATCCCTCTTTACATTTAGGAGGGCTAGATCCTAAACTCGAAAGCAGTTTTCATGTTGCCTCTGTGGTTTTTTCCTCAGCCTTGAAATTACGGAATGCTAACAGATACCATGAAGAAAAATAACATTTCTCAACTTCAAGAGAAACTTGTTGAGAAGGACAAGTTTATCCTAAATCTACATGTCCTCAATAATAACATTGTTCAAGAAGTAAGAAATTTAATAAGTATTAATAGTGAGTTTGGGAATTTCCTTAACAAATTAAAAAACCCTACCTCTTGTTGTTGTGAGAAATACAATAATGTTTGTTGATATGACAAACAAGAGGGGGTCAAGCAAAACTACTAATGAGCAATAAAGGAGCTTGAAAGTAATCTTGATTTATAGAGATCAGACATATCTAGCCTCTATACATTGAACGTAATTGGGAAACTAGAAATTTGTGAATTAGTGTATGTCATGTGGCAATAGATATCGAATTAGAGATCCCTATCATAGCAGAGCGAAGAGTGAAATTATTGAAAAGTGGGAAGAGAGAAACAAACTTCATAGGGAGGAACCACTTATCCCAAGTTCCAACTGTGATGAGAAAGAGAGGCCAACGCACTGTAAGGAGGAATGATGTTTCCACTGGGCCATCTTGAACAAGAAAGGATGTGACAAGTTAGAGGTCTAATGGCAAGAATTAACAAAAAACATGAGGCAACCTACCCAAGAACAAATGAATCCTAAAGTTCCAACCCACCTATTATAGGTCCATAAGCTAAAAATAACTCAAAATAAATGATGCAGTGAAACTGACAGCCCCTAGATAAGGAGGACTGGAGGTATCTTAATTAAAACAAGACAAATATAGTGGAGTCATTGGTAAGATCAGACACCATTGAATCACCACTACTAAAAAGACCCGACTTCAGTCTCCCAACTCTGTTTGCTCTTTTGGTTTTAGGCTCTTGCATGTTGAGAAACAAAAAAAAACACAAACTTTCAATTTTTGTTTACATGCAGATATTTCAATGCTCATTGATAAGAATATAAGGTTTTACACTTCAAAAGTAGCCTGAAAGGTGGAAACACTATTATAAATTAGGTTAGCTATTTGGTATCCCATATTTCCTAGTAAACATAGCTAGCCAAAGGTTTTAATGAAAAAAAGAAGCACGAATCAGTTTATGTGAAGGATGGCTTTGGTTATGTTTTTCCTTGAGCTCAAACATAAAATTTTATGGCTAGTTTTTCAAAAATATTTAGAGGGGATAAATTATTTCTCCCCTCAGTTTGTGCCACATTTTACATATTTGTGATGCAATTTTGAAAATGCAAAGAAATAGCTATGATTTAGCCTCAACAGGAAATTGGTTGAAACCTTAATTTGTGAGTATCATGTGACTAGCTGACCTTAATGCTAAATATTGTGCTTCGATTTTGATTTGGTACAACTATATCTCATAGAAACTGCTCAAAGAATCATTCCTACTTGCATACAAATAAATAAATTGGTATTTTCATCAAACTTCAAAGCACTGTAGATGGGTAATGTTAGATAAATCAAATAATAATGTAGATAAAGGTACAAGTAGATGGATTTCCATAGAAGCAAAGCAACCGACACACTAAGAACTTCGATAAGATGTGAATTGGCACACAACTACAATGAGAGGAAAATATGGTACTCTAAAGTAACATCATGGGGCATGTGAGGAATATGATCCATTTTCCCTCTGAATAGACAAGCATAGTCACTCCAGGGATTTTAAGGAAATACTTCTTCACAAAGAAAATAGAGAGAATTTTGTGTCACCTGTAAGCTAAAATTTCAATGATGGCCAATGCACCAACTATCCATTTTAAGTGGATTATAAGTAGTACCCAGTGTAACACATTTGAATTGATAAGGAGAACTCATAAAGAATCAATGTACCATGGATAAAATTTGTATTCTTCTCTTCTACAATTCCAAAACCAAGAAAGGCTACTGTGATTTCAAAGCTTAGATTTTAATGGATACCCCCATTGCATTTGGCATCAAATACCATTTCCAAAGATTTTCACATTGTCTTCCCCTTTACAAGCCACAACCAGTAGTTTTACTCCCACGTATATTTTTTAGTGTGTTCCCATTTTTCTATTATTTCTTCAAAAAAAAATTCACATAGAAGAATTTAAAACCACTTCCGACAAACAGCTTGAGATATGGCTTTCAGACTACAAAAAACAATGGAAAAAGAACTAAAATAAGGGGTAATAAAAGCTACTCCTATGAGAGCCACCAATTAATCAGAATGGAAAATGACATCAACCCATGGTATTCATCCACACATGTTATTCATCCACCCAACCCATGTATTTTCCCATGGCATTGTGACATCCACCCATGGTGTTCATTCACCCATGGAATTTACCCGTGGTATTGTAACCAAAAAATACCATAAGTAACAAGTCGCATTTTGTAAAATGATAGATTATCCACCACAATGTAGCCTTTATAGTTATTATCTATTTTAATAAAAAAAATATTTCTTTCTGGTTCTTCTTATTTGGTGTTCTCCTCTTTTTCTTCTAACAATTCAATTTATCAAATTTTGGGGGCCTCCCCCCAAGATCCATTTCAATCTTTTAGATCTTGGAGGCCTCGCCCCAAGATCCGGATTAGTGGTATTAGAGTAGGTTATGATTCCATGGGAATGAGGTTTTTATGGATATTTCAGTTTCAAATTTTGCAGCAATATTGAAAAAACTTCAGGCATGTGCTACATCCTCCACAAAGAATTTTCTTGGGCCAAGCTAGAAAAATGTTTATTTTTTTTCATTTTTTCGCAGGAATGTTTTTGGGCGGCATGTTTGCAGATCAGATATGAAATTTTTGGTGTAAAATTTACAAAAAAAAATAACATATCTATATTT
Source organism: Pinus tabuliformis (assembly GCA_031772625.1). Taxonomy (NCBI): domain Eukaryota; kingdom Viridiplantae; phylum Streptophyta; class Pinopsida; order Pinales; family Pinaceae; genus Pinus; species Pinus tabuliformis. The sequence continues at coordinate 1,166,447,125 of CM062816.1, read as the reverse complement.
CTTGCGAAACAATACCCAAATTAAAAAAAAAAAAAAAAAAAAATCGACCAAATTGGAGTCTAGATGAGGGAGAGATCGTTGATTTAAAATTAGCTACATTATAGAAATGTTTCTGATGGCAATTCATGGAAGACAGTTATCCTATCCTTTTTTGAAATTTTGGTGCAGAATTTTAGAAAAGTAACGGTAGATCTGAGCTCCTCTCTAAAAAGTTCCCAGTTAAAAAATAATGGGTTGAATCGGAGTTTGGATGTGGGAGATATCGTTGATTTAAAATCAGCTATTTTTTTGAATTTTTGTGGTGATGAAAAAGTTGCAATGCGAATCTAAGATTCTAGAGTGTCCAAAAGAGGATTTCAAACACATGGGAAGATGTAAAATGGTCCTTATATTTCCAAAAATAGGTTATAATAAATATTCTGAGTTATATTGACCGAGTTATGTCCATTTTAATTCTGGACCAACATTCAAAGCGGGTTCCCTTTAGTGACGTGCCCTCCCACCCTGCTTTAGTAGTCATTTGCTTTAGCATAGCAGCCTTCAGCTTGGGTTCTTTGGAAACGTGCGCTCCCACCCAAGACTATGTAGGCACCTGCTACTTCATCAACAACCAACATCACGGTTTTGGGTCAACCACACAAAATCCTTGTCATTGAAGGCCACTTGCTAGGCCGCACACTATTAGTATCACATTTGGTCACAAGAATTATAAGCTATCTCTATCTTCGGATCTTCATATGTCATGGTTATGGGTCATCCACAAACCTGCACTTCATTGAAGTCCATTTCCTAGGCGGCACACTGTCAGTATCACAGTTGGTCACAAGCGTTACAGGGTATGTTTATCCTCGGATCTTCGTTCATCATGGTAATGGGTCATCCACAAAGTCACACTTCATCAAAGTCCATTTTCTAGGCCACACACTGTGAGTATCAGAGTTGGTCACAAGCATTATAGGGTATCTATATCCTCGGATCTTCGTTCATCATGGTTATGGTTTAACCACATAAAACCTTTCTCTTTAGTGGCTCTTCATATTAAACAAAGGCTTCATAGGAGGGAACTTCACGCAATGGGGACCATTTCTTCTTAGGGAGGTGTTATCACCTGGATTGAACTTTAGGTTCAAGGAAGGCAATGCCAGGGTAAACACAAACCACGCTTAGCCAAGTAGCTAGCCCTACTAGGTCAGGAGAGGGCTCTCTCCATAAGGATCTCAACCAAGATGAATGGATCAAGTAAAGGATATTAGGCTAGGTAGAGTAGCACAAAGTTTTGATTGGATTTTGAAGGGATTTTGCTAGATCAGGAGGAGCTGGAGAGTTTAGGTCTAGGGAATTAGGTCAGAATTGTAGGGTGTTCAATGGGGCAAGGTAGGCATATAATTTAGCACTCGAGGGCTTGATGGGGTGAGATGTTTTAGACTAGTGAGAAGCTAAGAAGAGCATGTGAAAACCATGGATCCTTCCTAGACTACATAAAACATGAAATGGTGAATGGTTTCCCAAGGCAGAGCACGGATGTAATGAATTCTGCCTATCAACTTGAAAACATTCAACTAGAAGCAATGAAATGATTAACATAATACATAAAACACATTAACATATAATCACATAAGAAGAAACTATACTAAAACTCCATACCACATGGATGCCATAAAAACAGCGACAATTCTTATTGATCTCCTGCTAAACTGGTTGCAAAAGGTGTACAATCAAGGTCTGAGCATCCAACTGAGTCCAATCCTTTACAATGAGAAAGAAGAAGAAGATAAAGACATGGATTCAACCTCATCCCATCCTCAAGGGTTGAATCCCTAAGATCAGGACCTAATCTAACTAATACTGAACAAGAAACAAGAATATAGGCATCTCAACAACTTGCCTCTAAGAGTGAAAAACTGATTCATTTGAGCTCAAACTGACTTCTAAAGAAATGGATCTACCGTCTATTACTATTTATCTATCATAGTTACATGCCAAGTAATAATTTACAAAGGTAAATTATCCTTCATGAGAGAAAATCCAAGAACACAGTCAAAAGCTAGAAAAATAGTCATCCTGAGCAAAAATTGCCCTACGCGCAGTGCCACTAGCCCAACGCGCAACACCACTTTCAGGTCCATTTTGGAGACCTTCCTTGAATCCAAATTGAGCTCATGATATCTAATTTTAAAGGGCTTGAAGTCTACTTTCCAAAACACCTAGAATTTCTGAATTTAAAGCTCATTTGAACCCTCAAAACGTGATTCTCCCAAGCCTACTTCTGTGTGTCCAAAAAGTGGTAGAAAGGTCATTTTTAGCGTCTTTTTTGACCTTTTGGTGGACTAGTTTTGCCCCAAAAACTTTGAAAATCTCTAGGGTACATGTCCTCATCTCTATGAATCCAAAAATTCAAACCATTTATTCATTAGGTGCCCCTAGGAAAATCGCAGTGCCAGCGGCTCTGCGCATTTAGGAAGTTTTCTTGTGTGTAAAATTCCAAAATTTGCAAGTGACAAAAAATCTTCCAAACTTGCTCAAAATTGGTGAAAAACACCATAATCAAGTGTCGTGATGAGCCAAGAAATCTTCAACAAGCATCCTAAGCCTATCCTAAACGTTTTTTCCTTTCAAATACTGCCTAAGCCTAGCTTTCATCCTTTTGACCCTCATATTGCAAATCTTGTTTTAGGTCCTGTAATGATAGGCTATGTGTCTGATCATCTGATTGTCTCTATTAGCCTTCTGTAGCAGCTTCTCAAGGTGCAAGTTGACTCTCTCAAGCCAAGTATCTATATCATATTCAATCTCTTTCTCAATAGGAGTTAAAGTGACTTGTGCCTCTTTGCCACTTTGTTGTTTTACCTTGACCATTTCCAGCTCCATGAGGACTTGTTTGTCACTCAACTGCTTGTTTTCTTGCTCCAAATATGTGATGACATACTTGGCCCTCTCCAAATTATACACCAAAGCTTGTACTTGAGCCTCCTTTTCTTGTATGATGATGTCTTTTATGGTTTCTTCATCTTGAACCTCTAAGTCAATGATTTCAACTCCATGATGAGTATAACACTGCTCCGACTCATCATGCTCAGTCAAGTCAAAGTGTCTTTCATCCTCATCATCACAATTCCCCTCCGACATATTTTCCTTCCCTTTGTGCAGCTGATGCACCTATACCTGTTGTGTCAATGAAGAAGGCAATGCCCCTTCCACATCCTGTGGAGCTAGCATTTTCCTATGGGCTGATGAAGAAGGCAAAGTCCCTTCCACATCCTATGGAGAAAATACTTTCCTATCGGCAGCAAACATTGTCCACGTGCCCCTCTGGTATGTCATGTAAACGGGCACCTCAGTAGTTCTAGTTTCCTTGGCCTCCCCATCTGTTTTCACTTGAGCACTGATAGAAGGTCCCCCTACTTGTTGAGACACTAGTGGCAGAATTTGAGAACCCTAAAGATGTCATGAGAAATAAAGTTCTCCCAAGAGATGTTGAGGAGACTCAGATGATGAAGAAAAATGATCTTGATGAGGGAGTAATGATAAGGAATGCTCATCTACTGAGGATATGGATTCTTCTGGAAAAAATGAGCCATCTTATCAATATTCCTGAACAAGAAGTAAGGAAGGTTTAACATCCTCACCCTGGTAAAATGCATGAGGAGCCTAATGTGATAGGTGTACAACCTATATAGTCTGCTTTCACAAGTGAAATACTTCATGATGATTTTCATCATGGGGACATGCTTGTCTTCGAGAAATATGAAAGGAAAAAGTCTCTTCACCTCATTTCTATGTTGGGCTCTGATATAAGGCTCATAGTAGTGTTCATCCAGGTCCTGGGTCTTGTACCACTTCTCCCCTACATTTGGAATCCTGGTCGCATCTAAAATGATGGAAGGTGAAAATGTGAATGTTACCCCAGAAAGAATCACCTTGTTGTCCTGAATATGGGCTACAAAATGTCTAGTGAGCTTATGGTGGTGTTGAACTCTCTCTACCCACTCATAGAACTCATAACAACCAAGATATCTGAAACATGTGATAGCCAACTGAGAGGCTTGCAATTCCCTAAGGTTTGATGGCTCTTCTCTAATAATCATGCCTCCCTTGTGTGGTTTTCTCTACTTCCTAGCTCTATCTGCTGAGGTGTCACTACTTGTGTTCTCCTCCTCCTCATATTCTCGGTCCTCTCTATCCATGTTTGCAACTGAGGTTGTATGAAGGGAATGAGTGAAAGTGTTTTTAGGAGTGGGAGATGGGAGATGCCTTAATGGGCTAAAAATGAATGAGGGAGTAAGAATGAGAGGGAGGGCTTGTTTTGTCTGAGAAATTGCCCTTGGGTAAGAGGGATAAAGGGATGGAAATGATATGGAATAGGGGTAAAGTGATAAAGCTTAGAGCTGTAGGGATAGGTGATATGATGAACAATGAGGGTTTAGGGTATTAGACGTCACTAGGAAGATTTTAGGGTTTCATATTTATCATGGAGAAAGATGCTTATGATGTTGATATGTAAACCAAAAATGCATTGAGGGAGGTCAACTTAATTATATGCAGGTGAGAGAGGGAAAATTTGAGGTTAGTATGAAGATTTGAGACTTTTCTAGCCCTCCTGCATAATGCGTAGTGTCGATGCACAGACACGCAGTGCCACCCTAGAAGTGCAGCGCCAGTGTAAAATAACACTGGGAAATTTTGGTAGACACTTAGAACTAGCCTCAACCTACAACACCAAGCTCTGAATGCACAGTGACAACCTTGCCTACCTCAGATGCAACTCCACTCAGCCAACACGTAATGCCCATCCACCACTGCTCCAGAAGTGCATCGCCAACCTTCCTTCACCCAAAACTCACTTGAACTTTCCTCTTCTTCTCACATTTTGACTCCTTGCTTGCTAAATGAGAATGATGAATATGAAAGTGAAATGTGAGCGCTTAAATAGGAGTAGATTTTGATTTTTCACTTGAAAAACCCACTTTCTAATGTTTCTTGTCCTTGAAAACTCTGTTTTAATTCCTTTTCTTCTTTGTGTCTTTGCAGCTGGATAATTCTCAACTTCAACTGATTTTTGTAGTGTTTCTTTGTCTTACAGTAATGAGAGATGCTCTAGTGTAGCTGGGAACATTTATTACATATAGTGACTTAAAATTACATATGAAATACAAATAAACTCAAAATACTCTGTTTTCACCTCAAAAACATGTTTCTGAGGTGAAAATTACATTAGGTTAAAAGATAATTATTTAGTGGCTATGACCTACAAGACATCATGCTTGAATCATTAATCTTCCTCATACCCTTGCTGACCTTTATTTACATTTTAAAATCATGGTCTTGACCTTGGTGATTAAACCCTAAGATCTAATGAAAACATTCCTTATGACCTAATGAAATCATGATTGCCAATTAACCATGAAACCATGACTAAAGTCAACCTGAAGAAGGGTTAGCAAGCATACTCTATGAGGGAGAAATTGGATCTCCAGAAGAGAAGACAACCATCAGTGGATTAGTTTGACATGCCCTAATGAAATGATGCAAAATTTTTAGTATGGGACACCTAAAATGAAAATGCAAATAGCAAATTTGATCCCTAATGGAAGTATGCAGATACTGACACTAACAAGAGGGAGGAATGATCGAATGGAAAATGGCATCAACCCATGGTATTCATCCACACATGTTATTCATCCACCCATGGAATTTACCCATGGTATTGTAAGTGGCATCCACCCATGGTATTTATCCACCCATGGTATTGTCAGTGACATCCACCCATGGTATTTTCCCATGGTATTGTGACATCCACCCATGGAATTTACTTGTTGTATTGTAACCGAAAAATACTATAAGTAACAAGTTGCATTTTGTAAAAGGATATATTATCTACCACAATGTAGCCTTTATAGTTATTATATGTTTTAATAAAAAAAAGTTTCTTTGTGTTTTTGTTTATTGGGTGTTTTCCTCTTTCTCTTCTGGCAATTCAATTTTTCAGATCTTGGGGGCCTTGTTATAGACATTTTTGTGCCCTACAACCCCAAGCATGAAATGTCCATAAACCAAGGGCTCTTAAGTCCATAAAAGTGTTGTTCTAACCCCTAAAGGAACAATGTCAACAGATTACAGCTTCTCCCAGAAGTTCTCCATGAGAAACTACTCAAAATTGGTCAAAACAGGATCATTGCAGCTGCTCCACTGGCTAAGTGCGTTGCATCTCACCTAGATACACTGTGAGGGTGCGTTACATTTCAAAAGTCCCTTCTTTGGGGTGCGATGGGTGAGAAATGACAAATGGCAGTGTCATTCCGTGAGGTGGAGAGGCAATGGAAGCTTCCAGAATCTTCTCCTGTGACACTTGCCTCATTGAATTCGACCAAGGATGAGTAAGAGGCCCTCAGTCTCCAAGTGGAAGCAAGAAATATCAGAGAGAAGACACTAATCAAATCACAAGATGACTCATCCCCCTTACAGATATCTATATATGGATCCCTCATCCTAGAGATCCAGAGGCTGGAATTTTGCATATTGTAAGGAATTGCTGTTGGTTTTTTTAGACAAACATCAGATTGTTGGGTGATCTATGCTTTGTTTGAGGTGAAGAGGGGCTTCTTTGCTGGGAGGTTGACGCTGGGTCGGAACAACTGGTTGTAACTCCTCCCGGATCTTTTCTTGTTTATCAATAAAAGCTATTTGAGTTTTCCTCCATGCTTTTGTATCAGTGATGCTTGTTACATTTGTATGGTCAATTTACATATGATCCTAGATTGTTTATGATTATAGATCCATGTCTTTGTATAGTGCTGTGATTCTGTGATCTTACAGGTACTTTGTGAAGCTGGGCGTGCAAGGGAGCAGGTAGCTGAGGACTATCAAAGAAGAGAGGGATCAAAACGAAGGATTAGTGCAAGACAGAGGTTGGTCTTTCTATTCCTCTCTATCTATAATTCATAAAGGAAAAACAAAAGTAGCTTTTCTCTGTTTGTTTCTAAGGCAGCTGTCACACCTTAGTGGGATAGAGTAGTTCTATATAGACACTTTTCCCTGTAACAAAATGGCGACTCCGCTGGGGAGATAATTAGTTTTTTTGTTTATCATTCTTTGTTGTCTATTTCATAAACTTACAAATAGCATTCAAACTGCATTTGCCATAACAAATGAAAAGTAGACAACTGCTACTTCAATCCATCTACTGGATCTATTTATGATTTAAACAACTGATTTACAAACTATCTGATTGCCCTTGTGATAGCTCTTAGATCCTCCTTAGATCTACCCCTGATTGTTGCATTACTGATTGCTTTTTACTCGGCCAAAACCCAAGAACTGAACTGCAAACTATGACCCGGAACCCGAACAGAGTCTCGTTTCTGGCCCAGCACAGGTATTGTTCATAGATTCTGAATTTCAGCGCACTTCCTGAGTGGACAACTTGCACTTCATTTCATATTCTCTGTGTTACAGGTGCGCTGATCAGACTAGCTCTGTGTAGCTGTGGCTTCTGTGATTCATTCTTTCCAGTTCTATTCTTGAATCTTGCTACCTGTGATCAGTATATGTCTATTTGAAACCCCTTTTCCTTGCTGTTATTCCTCCTCCTTTGTACAAAAGAATTGTAGATGTTTTTGTGTGTTTGTTGAGTCATTTACAGTTCTCCTTTGCAAAAGTAGCATAATCGTACTGTCGTCCTTTGATTTGAATCTGTCGCAAGTGTCGATTTCGATTGTAGGAAAAAGTTTGATTGCTGTTGATGGTCGATTTTCCTATTACTATTGCTTTTGGTTTGAATTTGTAATTTTCTAGTGTCAAGGATGAGTGTTCATTTCAAAATCGTAAGGTGTCGTAATCATCTCTATTTTTGATTTCGAAAAAAAATCTTGTTTATATTTGTCGCTTGAAAAGAAATTCAGATTTGTACATCAACTTTCTTTTTAGCATCCATATACTAAGAAAGTCGAAAACAAATAAATGCATGTTCATTTGCATATAGACAGTCTGTTTGGCTTGATTTAGGAAAGTGTATTTACAGTGTGCTCTTTGCTCTTTGTGAAAAGATTTTGTCTTTCTTTTCCCTAGTAGCTAGGATTTTCATTGCACAAAAGAGATAAAAAGTTTGTTTATCATCTTTAGATTTCATTTTAGGAATTACATCTACATCTCGTGGTGAACCCAGAAGGAAAACTTCATAAACAAGATCAACTTAAAATAAATTCAATGAATCTAACAACGCTTTGGAACTTAATGCACAACATTTAGAGGTCTAGGCTAGAGACGTATTCCGGCGTCGTAAAGCCTGGTAACTGTTGTTCTCACTGATGGTTGGGTGATTCCTCCACTTTGAGACGATAAGTTCCAGTACGGACTTGTGCTCCCACGTACCGTCGAGTATATTTTGGGAGACCCCAATAGGCTTAATCCTTTATCCATAGGAAGCCGTGTCTGCCGCCCTATCGATCACAATGCACTGAACACAACATTCGGGAAGATTGACTGCCGTACTGTAAAAAGTATTCTGCAGTTTTGCGATTGGTTTGGTAATCCCTCTACCTAGATTTCCAGAGCAGTCCCTTTCGTTCCTTTTCAGACTCCTTAACAGAAAAGGTCCATCTGAGCACTTTTCACTTCAGGCTCATTAAAAATCGAAGGAGACTAGAGTCATCTTTTGTTTTTTCTCGACTCTTAAAAATTGAAAAAACAAGTTGTGTCAAAGCATCTAAAATTTATTTTAATCGGAATAACGTCAATGTTCCCTCGTTGGTCTTAGAAGTTAGTCTCCCTTCATCACAAGTTCTTGTAGAATTGCTAGAAAATCTTTTGGATAGACTAGATATGTCTGAACAACTGTCGACATCAAGGATTGTGTCATCCGACACAGCAGCGGTAGAGCCTCCTGCTGCTAATCCAACGATGTTCGATGGTATACCACTGTCCCGGCAAGTTATCAACAATAAACCGGAGTCCAATCAGGGACTGTTTCGACGACATGGTCAGTTCCTTTTTCTTCATCCGGATTATCATCTGATATTTCTTATGTTGAAACTCAACAAATTGATCCAATGTGTCTTCAAAGGCAAATCTACCCTTTAAGTACTGGTTTTCCACCATATGGAGGGCAGTATGCCTTTTCATTGTTCCCTCCCAGAGAACAACCATATGGGAGTTTACAACAAAGTTCAGGTCAAACTGGAATTACATCCAGCGGTTGGGTACCAATACTGCCTCAACAACCAACGGTTGTATATTCAATGCAACCAGTCCACCCTGTGTCGAATATTCCCACTATACCTGCTATGGTGACTGCGTCGCAAGTACAGGCGCTACCTGTTGTAGGTCAACCCCAAGTTTCTCAGGTTGCAATACAAAAACCACTTGTCTCAATGACTCAATCACAACCTCAGGTTAGTGCCTCCTTATCTGGAGCGACTTAGGCTCAAACAAGTACTATGAGTCCTCATCTTGGTCAACCATCTAGTATTGGGAAACAGCGAATGGTCCAACAACCATGGCTGGTTCAATCTCAACAACCGCCATTCCAGCAATCATCTCAAGGACCTGAGCAACAAGTCTTTGTAAGTAATGGGCAACCGCATTTCCAAAATGGTTATCAACAACCATATTATAATGGTTATGCCCATCAACCTTGTCAAAGTTGCCAGCATCAAATACATTATGTTGGTATGCAAAGACCCACTGCTCAGGCGATTCCATCTTATCTTGGGTATGCTTCGCCTAACCTGAATCAACAGTTTCCCTTTGTGGCAACTCTAGAATGACCAGATCTAAACCGGCTGACGAATGATCCAATTGCTTATGCCCCTTGGTGGCCGGCGATTCCGCATAAACTTCCGTCAGATATTCCTAAATTTAATGGAAATCCGGGTGAAGACCCGTCGAATCATGTGATGACATTTCATCTGTGGTGTTCATCAAACACCCTAAACGATGATTCGATTAGGCTTCACCTTTTCCAGAGGACGTTAACTGGTCCAGCAGAAAAATGGTATATCGAATTACCGAGAGCTTCGTTTGACAACTTCAGTACCCTAGCCACAACCTTTTTAACCCATTTTCAGTTACCGATAAGGTACTAAACGGGAACAGAACTTCTTACCAGCTTCAAGAAAACAATGGCCACTCACATATCTGATCATATCCATGTGTGGCGACGTCGTCGCAGAATGGTAAAAACATATGTTCCTGATCAGCTGCTAGCTGAATGGTTTATTAAGTCATTATTACCTTCTATCACAGAAGATGTGGCAAAGGGAGGAGTCGTAACTGAAGAGCAAGTTATTTCTCGTGCATAATATTTGGACTTGATTTACACTCAGTCTGGCACGCTCTACAATAAAATACCTAACGCGCTTAGACCGAAATTTTCGGTCCCCCCTCCTCCTAAATCAAACAATGACTCTCATGCCTGTGATGGCGTGATTGGCGCAACAGACACGAAATCGACAAAGGCTACATCTAAGAAAGCTCGTAAGATTTCTAATCAAAATGAAAATGAGGAACTTCTTGCCTCATAAGTAAATTTCGTGTCGACCGACAAGGGAAAACAACTGAAGCAACCAGGGGGCAAGAAGAAAAATAAAGGGAGAAAAAAGAAGCAGGATGAGTCATCTCCTGAAAAACCTTCTGCACACCCTTCTGGGCAAAGGAAACCCCCTGCAGGGTGTCATATATGCGATGAGGATCATTGGACAAGAGATTGTCCACATATAGCTGAAGTTAAGAAACTCTTTAAGAGTTCAAAAACCTCAGCAGTATTGACTGATCCGTTTCCAAACCGGGGAACCAAACTGGTTTCTAATCAAAACGCTTCCCGATCCCAAGTGCTTATGTTGTCTATCTCAAAGCAGCAAAATGATTCTTTGACAAGGAATAAAGATTACAGGAATCCAAAACTGTCGAATAACAAGGCTAATGAACAACCTAGTAGTTCGACAACAACTTTGACCGAAGTTGTGCCACCCATCATTCCTGAACCAATGATAAAGCCGCCAAAGGGAGTAGTACACAAATCGACATTTAATCCTCATGCCAAAGTAGCACAGAATTATAATATAGTAGAGGACCTGGCCCAATCACCATACGCTATGTCGACACTTGAGGTACCGCAAAATTGCCTCTCCCAAAAGCAGGATTTATTATCAGCCATTGGTGGGATAGACCCAAAGGATTCCAATCTTGTATCCTTCGACCATAAAAGATACGATCCTCAATTACCAGCTCAACTAGCTTTCCTTGTTCAAGTGAAAGCCCTCAACAAAACTGTTCATCGAACAATTATTGATTAGGGGCATCTACATGCATTATGTCGATGAGTTGCTGGAAAACTTTAGGCTCACCACCCTTGTCGAGATCATCAACGACATTAAAAGCATTTGATGGATGATCATACACTCCATACAGGATTTTAAGTAACTTGCAAGTTGAAATGGGGGGCAAAACAGTAGAAATTGATGTTGGATTAATTGACGGAAACCTCGATTACAACATCCTACTGGGAAGACCCTGGATATATGCGATGGTCGTAGTTGTGTCGACCTACGTCAGGAAGATTGCATTTCCCTTTCAAGGAAAAATTACAATCGTCGACCAACAAACATTTATCCACAACAGTTCACAAGTTACAGGAAGCATTCCAATGATCCATGGAAGTAATCATTCGCTTCAAAATATTGGAGTAGGCCTCCTAAAAGACCCTGCCTTAATGGGTACTTTTGCCCTACTGCCTCCGAGTAATTTGGTGGAAGTGGCCACAGTGGAAACCTGCAATATGAAATCTTCTATATCTAATGGATTCGGAAGATTCCTAAACATTTTGTCAGCATGGATCATCGCCCTAATAGAAATATTGTAGCAATCAATTTTCTTGGCCTGGGGAGCAAACCCAAATCAATGCTCATCGAGTGTTTGGATAAATAGGTCCAAGGAATATGGCACCTCTTCAGATCCTTGGTCGCATGTACATTCTACAGATGGAGGAATCATTCAATCAATGATGATAGGAGAGGCACCATGGGAAGATTACCACCATCGCTCCCATCTTCCAGATTACCACGAAGATTATTCCAGGAACCTTAATCATCCATCAGTTTTTGATTTTCTATCAAATACTGTAAATACAGTGGATTTCGACGATGGTTCTTATCTCGTGTCGACCTCATTAAAAAATGAAACAAGGAGTCTTGAGGATGGCTCTTTTACTGTGTCAACCTCATTTAAAAAAAAAAAATGAAACAAATCCCCTTTCCAAATCTCAAAGGTAAACCTTCATTCCAACCACCGAGTTGAATGCAATGACGCTTGGGGGGCATGCACCTCGATTTGCGTTATTATGCTTGGGGCACGCAAACTTATCACAAGCATTGTTACCACAGGGTTCAAGCTCGTTAAAAAATAAACCCGCCACGAGCAGTGTTACTACAGGGTTCAAGCTCGTTAAAAAATAAACCCGCATCGAGCAGTTTTAGCACATAGTTCAAGCTCATTAAAAAATAAACATAAGACATGAGCAAATGTTTCCACCCACATTTAAGCTCGTTAAAAAATGAACTATTCCCCGGTAAATAACTATCATGAATGTAGTACTTCAGCCATTAAAGCCTTGGTTGTGTTTGCACCGTCACCTCCACTTTTCATTGGCCGATCATTCACCTCCATTTGATTGTTTACCCATTTTGAGGAACAGCTGCGAAGAGTGATTTCACTAGCCATCCTTGTGACACTGCTGTGATTGGAAAATTCCAAACCTTACCTGGAATCAACTGCTACCCATTTTATCACTCGTTCCTCAAAAGACGAGTCTCCTTTAAGCTCTTTTCAACTGACTCGTATAATATGAAAAGATTTCCGAGCCATTGGCCTCTCCAGCTCGTTAAAAGGACAGGAAGTGCTATCCCTCCTCTAGATTTTAATCTTTTTGGACCTGAGGGATTATTACACAAAAAGATCGAGCGTTTGTTTTGTTCGGCTCGTTAAAAGTATTGAAAATTCATCCCTTCTATATTGTTTTATACTTTTTCGGACTTAAGGGATTAGATGACGAAAAAGGAATTTTAGAGTTACCTTTACGTTCCTTTTCAAACTCTCTAAAATTGAAAAGGACTGAGTTATCTTTGTCCTTAAACTCGTTAAAAAGATTAATAGCGACAAACTTGTCTATAGACGAGAACGAGTTTCACTATCGCTAGGCTCGTTAAAACATAGCGATGGGTTTGCCCGAAGGGAAAATTATAGAACAAGCATATGTTATCCTCCTCAAGCTTGACAAAAATAAAGAGGTACTGGTCAGCAATGACTGGGGAAAAATTGGGAAGAAAACTCAAAGAAACTTTGTTGGTAGCAAGTCGCTCTTGAACATGACACTTCTGCTCTGTGTCCGAGTCGGGTTGGGTTGTTTCATTCACCGGTCACATCACCATGGTCACGCCATACCATCCATATTTGGGGTTAATGCTACCGATCCATCACATCAGTGTCGCCGATATGTTCAAGAGAAGTCATTCAGAGAATTCACCTGTGTCTCACCCACTACCATACATTATACTCCATTCTTTCATGACCGCCACTCTGAACCTTATATCACCAGATCATTTTCACCTCCATTAAAATCATTTGCTCTGTTCCGTGTCATTGATGTGGGATTCATTAAGGCCCTCCTGTGATGAATCACTTCTTGTCGACATCAGCTCATTATCCAAGAAGTTGATCTAGGAACACCCCATTCAGTACTTTGAAGCTTGCATGCCTCAATGGCAAGTTTCTCACTTCCGGCGACAGGTTTACATCAATGGCCTTTGACCGAAAGATTTTGCGTGGTGTTCGACGCCAAGTCCTTTATTCACACCACATGAATTGTACTTTAGTACCTTGAGGGTCATTATCATTATCGGTGATTCCTCTCGCGCTTATTAACAGTTTACATCATTGACTGGTAATCAAGCGATGTCTTTCCATGTTCGACTTCAAAACATTTCTCACATAGATCGACTTGTACTTCGAGTGAAGATCAGATGAGATTGAAGACCCCAGATCTAGTTTCATCCATCCAGGCTGTGATATATATTCAGGGAAATAAAAACATTAAGTGTACATCATTGCAACACAGATAATCATCCTACCAAAAGGATGATGGCTCTATCAGAATCATCAGTCTACACTCAGACGATTGTCTGTCCTATGTACATGAAAATGAATTTATAAAGTTGAGCATGGGAATGCCCGCCTTAGCTAGATCATGAAAATATTATGAAGATAATGTATTGTATTGTATCTTATTACAGGTCTCCTCCCAGCAATGAAAGAACTTCGGATCCTTATAATAAAGCATTTCACCCGACACCAAAAGGTTAACGGCCTCATACTTTAGGGGGCAACTGTTATAGAAATTTTTGTGCCCTACAACCCCAAACATGAAATGTCCATAAACCAAGGGCTCCTAAGTCCCTAAAAGTGTTGTCCTAACCCCTAAAGGAACAAGGTCAACAGATTACAGCTTCTCCCAGAAGTTCTCCATGAGAAACTACTCAGAATTGGTCAAAACAGGATCATTGCAGCTGCTCCACTGGCTAAGTGCGTTGCATCTCACCTAGATACACTGTGAGGGTGCGTTGCATTTCAAAAGTCCCTTCTGTGGGGTGCGATGGGTGAGAAATGACAAATGGCAGTGTCATTCCACGAGGTGGAGAGGCAATGGAAGCTTCCAGAATCTTCTCCTGTGACACTTGCCTCACTGAATTCGACCAAGTGTTATAGACATTTTTGTGCCTTACAGCATTGAGCATGAAATGTCCATAATCTAAGGGATCCAAAGTCCCTAAACATGTTGTTCCTACCCCTAGAGGAACAAGGCTAACAAACCACAACAATTCACAGAAGTTCTCCACCAGAAACTGCTAAAAAAAAGTCAATTCAGGATCAATTCAGTGGCTCCACTAGCTGTCTGCACTGAATGTCAAAGCTAACACTGGCTACCTGCACTGCAACGCAGGTAGAAGCACTACCAGGGTGCGTTGAGCGAGAATTTCCAAATGGCAAGTTCATTCCAAGAGGTGTCAAGACCCAGGAAGCTTCCAGAATCTTCCTCAATGACACTTGCCTCAGTGAATTCGACTGGTGATGAGTAAGAGGTTCCAAATCTCCAAGTGGAAGCAAGAACCTCCAAGTGGAATCAAGAACTGACAGAGGGAGAGGACACTAGTCAGATCTCAAGCTGACTCATCCTCTCTCCAAACATCTATATATGGATCTCTCCTCCATGAGATCTGGGGGCTGGAATTTTGTTATTGCAAAGAATTGCTGTTGGTTTGAGATTGGAATCATTGGGTGAAGATAGGAATTCCATTTTTTGGGAAGGAGATGCTGGATTGGAGCCCTCTGGGTTGTATCTCTTCCTGAACCTTGTTATTCATCAATAAAGCTATCTTGGTTTCTCCTATATACTGATGTATCTTTGATGTATGATTGCATTAGTATGTTTAGTTTATTTCTAATCCTGAACTAGTTATGAATATGAATCCATGTCTTATGTAGTGTTCTCTTCTTGTGATCTTGCAGAAACCTCTTGAAGCTGGGCGAGCGAGAAGGCAAGTAGCTGGGAACCCTCAAAGAGAAGAGAGACCGGATCGAGGGACAAACGGAAGACACCGGTTAGTCCATCTATCTCTCTTCATTCTTAATTCATAAAGGAAGAATACTAGAATAGTTGTCTCTGTTTGTTGCTAAGGCACTGTCACACCTTAGGTGGATAGGATCGTCCTACATAGGCATTTTTCCCCACAACAAATTGGCGACTCCGCTGGGGAAGCAACTGATGCTCTCGGCGAACTGTTGGACGAACAGGACCAACATCTGCATGCACACATGAGTTTGACTAAAGTCTTGATAGAATAAAGCACAAGGATATTATAAATAAAAACAGTAAACAGTGATATGGTCGAAGAGTTTACCAATAGCAACCCACTGTTTGCCATCCGGCAGTACTAAGTCCGGATCACCTCGAAAATCCATGCCAACATATGGATACTCGGAATAGACCATCTCCTGATGCTCGAACCACCTGAAGAAGGTATCAGTGAAAGAAATCTGAGATTGACCAGCATGCCTAGAGATGTGATCAACCCATATCTGTATGCGTGGCTCGGTAGGAGAAGGCAACTCGAGTGCGATATACTGAGGCTGCATTAGTGGTATCTTCTCCAAGGCAAAGGCAGTCAAAATAGAACCAAATCCAAAGTTCTTCAGCTTCCCATCCTTTACCTTGGTCAATTGACTTTTCATCTGAAGAAGTACTGCATCACACCAGTTGAATACTTCCGGTTGGAGGCACTCCAAGGCATGCTGCACATAGGATATGTTGGCAACGTGAAGAGATGCACTACCGGACATCCTACCAATAGTATACAGAATGGACCTGAGAGACCTGTCAGTAATCTCACGGATAACGACCTTGCCGTCTCTACTCAGCTGAGATCCTTCCCTGCAATACTGGCGGACATAATCCCTCACATAATCATTCCCTCGGGCCGAACCTAACAAAGAAATGGGGGCACCCCGCCTCGACAAACCAGTCAAGAAGTAAATGTCTACCACGGTCAAAGGGATGGATTTGCTCCTAATCTAAAATACTTGGTTGATAGGATCCCAAGCATCAAGCATATACTGCAGTAGGGAGATCTGTGCTCTCATACTAGAGATACGGAAGAACTTCAGCAGACCACAGTTCCGCAGCGCATTCACCGTGACAGGATCATGGAGGGCAATCATGTCCTCTTCTTCATGTTCTCATTCTCGCCATGTAAGGGTCATTTTGCTCCAATAATCTCTGAAAACAAAACATGAGAGGAGTTAGATCCTGGATTTGATGAGAAACTGGCAAAATTTTCATCAAAAACTGTGCAACAAAACTATTTTCTATGCCCAACGCAACTAGCCAGTGTTCCACCTGCGTTGAAGGTCAAACTGCCTTCATGCAGCTTGACATTCAGCGCAGGTTTCGAGTGAACCAGCTGCGCTGATGGCAGAGCGCCCTAACAAAACCCCAGGGGCTCAAGGGAACAGGAAAACAAGCACAGAATGGAAAAAGGAAACCATGAAAAGAAAGAGCTAGGGTTTAGCTCCTACCTGGTCCAGACAACGCCGAAAATCGTCCGCAGAATCTCCCGGAATCAGCTGATGAAAATCAAGGGGGAAGAGGCACCTCAAAAGCTCCAACAAACAAAGTTCAAATGAAATGGTAAAATGAGAGGTAAAAACACTTTTTAATTGCTTTTTACGTAGTTCAAAGCGAAATATTAGGGTTCTGATCTCATTTTCAAGCAAATGTTATTCATTTCTAACTAGTTTGATGCAGCAATTGAGGATATAGTACTATCTTTGAAAAGGGCAAAGCTAGTCATGGTAAAAAATCAATAATTTGACCATATAGATTCGAATAGTTTTAGCACACAGTTCATGCTCGTTAAAAAATAAACGCAAGATCCGCGCAGTTTTATCGTATAGTTCATGCTCGGTAAAAAATAAACATAAAATCGAGCAAATTTTTCCACCCGCGTTTAATCTCGTTAAAAAATGAACTATCTCGGTAAATAACCACAGTGAATGTAATATTATCAGCCATTAAAGCCTTGGTCGTGTTTGCACCGTCACCTCCACTTTTCCATTGGCCGATCATTCACCTCCATATGTTTGTTTACCCATTTTGAGGAACAGCTGCGAACAGTGATTTCACTAGCCATCCTTGTGACACTGCCGTGATTGGAAAATTCCAACCTGTACCTGGAATCAGCTGCTAACCCGTTTTATCACTCGTTCCTCAAAAGACGAGTCTTCTTTAAGCTCTTTTCATCTGACTCGTAAAATATGAAAAGATTGCCGAGTCCTTGGCCTTCCAGCACGTTAAAGGGACAGGAAGTGCTATCCCTCCTCTAGATTTTAATCTTTTTGGACCTGAGGGATTATTGCACAAAAAGATCGAGCGCTTGTTTTATTCGGCTCGTTAAAACTATCGAAAACTCATCCCTTCTGTATTGTTTTATACTTTTTCAGACCTAAGGGATTAGATGACGAAAAAGGACTTTTGGAGTTAACTTTATGTATCTTTTCAGACTCTCTAAAAATGAAAAGAACCAAGTTATCTTTGTCGTTAGACTCGTTAAAATCATTAAATAGCGACAAACTTGTATTTAGACGAGAACGAGTTTCACTATCGCTAGGCTCGTTAAAACATAGCGATGGGCTTGCCCGAAGGGCAGGTTATAGAACAAGCATATGTTACCCTCCTCAAGCTTGAC
The DNA here is from genome assembly GCA_031772625.1 of Pinus tabuliformis. Taxonomy (NCBI): domain Eukaryota; kingdom Viridiplantae; phylum Streptophyta; class Pinopsida; order Pinales; family Pinaceae; genus Pinus; species Pinus tabuliformis. The sequence goes on along the minus strand of CM062816.1, from coordinate 1,166,428,838 downwards.
AAAAATAAAGAGGTACTGGTCAGCAATGACTGGGGAAAAATTGGGAGAAACTCAAGAAAACTTTGATGGTAGCAAGTCGCTCTTGAACATGACACTTTTCCTCCGTACCACAATCGGGTTGGGTTGTTTCATTCACCGGTCACATCCATGGTCTCGCCATACCATCCATATTTGGGGTAATGCTACCGATCCATCGCATCAGTGTCGCCATATGTTCAAGAGAAGTCGTTCAGAAAAGTCAACCGTGTCCCATCCACTGCCGTACATTATCCTTCATCCTTTCATGACCGCCACCCTGAATCATATGTCACAGATCGTTTTCACGTCCATCAAAATCATTAGCTTCGTTCCATGTCATTGATGTGGGATTCATTAAGGCCCTCCTTTGACGGACCGCTTCTTGTCGACATCAGTTCATTATCCAAGAAGTTGATCTAGGAACAACCCCTTCAGTACTTTGAAGCTTGCATGCCTCAATGGCAAGTTTCTCACTTCCGGCGACAGGTATACATCAATGACCTTCGACCGAAAGATTTTGCGTGGTGTTCGACGCCGAGTCCTTTATTCACACCACGTGAATTGTACTGCAGTACCTTGAGGGTCATTATCATTATTGGTGATTCCTCTCGCGCTTGTTAACGGTTTACCTCATTGACCGGTAATCAAGCGATGTCTTTCCATGTTCGACTTCAGAACATTTCTCACATGGATCAACTTGTACTTAGAGTGAAGATCGAACGAGTTTGAAGACCCCGGATCTAGTTTCATCCATCCGGGCTGCGATATATATTCAGAAAAGATAAAGACATTGACATGTACATCATTGCAGCAGATAATAATCCTACCCAAAGGATGATAATTTCATCAAGATTATCAGTCTACCACCAGACGATTGTCTGTTCTATGTACAGAAAAATGAATTTGTAAAGCTGAGCATGGGAATGCCCGCCTCAGCTAGATCACGAAAGCAGTATGAAAAATAATGTATTGTATTGTATCTTATTACAGGTCTCCTCCCAGCATTGGATGAACTTCGGATCCTCCTGATAAAGTATTTCACCCGATAAACGGCCTCATACTTTAGGGGGCAACTGTTATAGACATTTTTGTGCCTTACAGCATTGAGCATGAAATGTCCATAATCTAAGGGATCCAAAGTCCCTAAACATGTTGTTCCTACCCCTAGAGGAACAAGGCTAACAAACCACAACAATTCACAGAAGTTCTCCACCAGAAACTGCTCAAAAACAAGTCAATTCAGGATCAATTCAGTGGCTCCACTAGCTGTCTGCGCTGAATGTCAAAGCCAACACCGGCTACCTGCACTGCAACGCAGGTAGAAGCACTACCAGGGTGCGTTGAGCGAGAATTACCAAATGGCAAGTTCATTCCAAGAGGTGTCAAGACCCAGGAAGCTTCTAGAATCTTCCTCAATGACACTTGCCTCAGTGAATTCGACTGGTGATGAGTAAGAGGTTCCAAATCTCCAAGTGGAAGCAAGAACCTCCAAGTGGAATCAAGAACTGACAGAGGGAGAGGACACTAGTCAGATCTCAAGCTGACTCATCCTCTCTCCAAACATCTATATATGGATCTCTCCTCCATGAGATCTAGAGGCTGGAATTTTGTTATTGCAAAGAATTGTTGTTGGTTTGAGATTGGAATCATTGGGTGCTTTATGCTTTGAAGGGGGTGAAGATAGGAATTTCATTTGTTGGGAAGGAGATGCTGGATTGGAGACCTCTGGGTTGTATCTCTTCCTGAACCTTGTTATTCATCAATAAAGCTATCTTGGTTTCTCCTATATACTGATGTATCTTTGATGTATGATTGCATTAGTATGTTTAGTTTATTTCTAATCCTGAACTAGTCATGAATATGAATCCATGTCTTGTGTAGTGTTCTCTTCCTGTGATCTTGCAGAAACCTCTTGAAGCTGGGCGAGCGAGAAGGCAAGTAGCTGGGAACCCTCAAAGAGAAGAGAGACCGGATCGAGGGACTGGATATGTTTAGTCATTTTATTTTTGTTTCCATCATTGTTTGTTTCATAGACTTAACAACAACAATCGAACTGCATCTGCTATTCTCAGATGCAAAGTAGACAGTTGCTGCTTTGATCCAATCACTGGATTTGTCTATGATCTGAACAATGGACTCACAAATGATTTGATGATCCTTTGTGATAGATCTTAGTACTCCCTCAAAGCATCCCTTTGATTGTACCTTACTTGTTGCTTTTATTTGGCCTGAAACAATAGATTAATCAGCAATCTGTGACCCAGAACCCAGTGAGAAACTCTCGTTTCTCCTTCAGCGCGACCCCTGTGAAGAGGTTTCGCATTTAAACGTAGGTCCCGTGAAGGCTACCTGCACTGAATGTCAAAACCCCTGTGTTGAGGTTGCGCTGATCCAGTTAGGCCTTGTGCAGCTGGGGTTCTCTGCTCTGTTTTGCCTTGTTTTGATCTCTGATTTTTGCAGCCTGTAACCAGCATAGGTACCAGTCTGATAACTCCTTTTCTCTGCTTAAATTCCGCCTCTTTTTGTACAAAAAGACTGTGAGTGTTTTTATGTGTTTGTGGCGTCATTTACAGTTTTCCTTTGCATGAGTGAAATAATCATCCTGTAGCCCTTGATTCAGATCTGTTGATTGTGATCTTAGGAGAGAGTTCATTGGCTGTTTACAGTTGATTATACATTTGCTTTTGCTTATTGGTTTGAGTTTGTCTCTTTTAAGTGTCAAAACAAGTATTCATTTCAAAAATCGTTAAGTGTTGTAATCTCTTCTACCCTCTCTGATTTCGAAAAAGTAAACTTGTTTGTATTCGTCATTTAAAAGCAAATTCAAAGTTGTACAAAAAGCTTTCTTTGTAGGCATCAATACTAAGAAAGTGAAAAACAAACACCTGCATTGTGCATTTGCATCTTGATAGTTTGCATGTTTGATTTAGGAAAAGTGCATTAGAGTGTGCTGATTGCTCTTTGAGAAAAGATGGTGTCTTTCTTTTCCCTTTGTAGCTAGGATTTTCGTAAGTTGAAAAGATATAAAGCTTGCTTATCATCTTTAGACTGCATTTAGGAATTGTATCATACATCTCGTGGTGAACCTCAAAAGGCAAACTTCTAAAAAGATCAACCTAAAATAAATTGAATGAACTTAACAACGCTTTGCAACATAACGCACAACATAGAGGTCTAGGCTAGAGGCGTGTTCTGGCGTCGTAAAACCTGGTGACTGTCGATCTCGTTGATGGTGGGTGATTCCTCCTGAGGGACGATAGCGCCAGTACAGATTGTGCTCCCACGTACCGTCGCGTATATATTGGGAGACCCCTATAGGCATAAAACCTTTATCCTTAGGAAGCCGTGTCGGCCGCCCTACTGATCGCAATGCACTGAACACAGCATTCAGGAAGATCGACCGCCCGTACCCTAAAAAGTATTCTGCGGTTTTGCAAAAAGTTTGGCACACCCTCTACCTAGAACTCCAGAGCAGTTCCTTTTGGCCTTTTTCAGACTCTATAACAGAAAAAGTCCATCCGAGCATTTGTCACTTCGGGCTCGTTAAAACATCGAAGGAGACTAGAGTCATCTTTAGCTTTTTCTCGACTCTTTAAAAGTGAAAAAGCAAGTTGTGTCTAAAAGCGTCTAAAAAATTCATTTAATTCGGAAACACACTTTCCCCTTTTGTATTTTGGTTGGTCGAGTAATCCTCAATCGTGGAAGAAAGTCAATTGAAACCCCGTCGTTCGCGGAGGCTTACGAGTCAACCGTCTTTGTCTCCGGAATTGAAAACAGTACGGACAAAGCGAACTCGTTTAACCGGTTCGAAATCTCCTATCAAAGTTAGAACAAGTGTTCCAACGACATCTGAGATTCCGGTTACTCCAAACATTTCTGGAAACCCTGCCTCTATAGAAGAAGTTCAACAGCCACAGAGGGACAGTAACACTGATCCTAGTCTGGGAGCAAATACTTGCGTTACTGAACCAGTTCCATCTATAACCGGTTCAGAGAGTCTTTCTCCTCAAACAACTGTCGCTGTCGATTCAACCCCTTCTTCGGCACCAGAAATATTTTACGGACCTGACGGTCTTCCTGTTCCACCTGGTTTGATTGCGATAGAGGAAATTGTAGAGGATCCGCAAGCAAGTACTCCAACACATTTTGGAGTAGGGGTCACTCTATTTCCTTCTACATCAGAAGTTAGTCCACCACCAGTGGAAGTTCCTGTAGAATCGCTAGGTAATCTCTTGGATAGACTCAAAATGTCTGAACAATCGTCAACATCTAGGACTGTTTCAAATGACACAGCGACAACAAAACTCCCTATCGTCGCTCCTACAATGTTTGCCGGCATACCATCTGTCTCAACTAGCTCACAACCGCTAGAAGGAGTCCACCCAGGGACTATTTCGACAGTGTGGTCCGTTCCAGTTTGTTCCTCCGGAATAATATCCGGCAACTCTTATGTTGAGACTCGCCAGGTTGATCCATTTGGAGGTCAATTTGGGCAATCCAATCCCCAAGGACAAACAATCCCCTTGAGTTCCGGATTGCTACCGTATGGGGGGCAGTATGCCCTTTCATTACCCCCTCCGGGAGGATATCCATACGGGAGTTCACAACAATATTCAGGTTATACTGGAGTTACATCAAGTGGTTGGGTACCTATGCTACCTCAACAACCAAGGGTTGTGTATTCTATGCAACAATGTGTACCTATGTCGAACATCCCGACCACACCGGCTATTGTGACAGTGTCGCAAGTTCAAACTTTGCCTGTTGTATGTCAACCTCAGATTTCTCAGGTTTTAATGCAACAGCCCCTGGACCCTGTGACTCAACCACAATCGCCTACTGGTGGGGCGACACAGGTCCAAACGGGTACAATTACCCCACACCTTGGTCCAACGGTTAGTATAGCACAACAGAACATGGCTTCACAACCGTGGCTGGTGCAATACCAACAACCACAATTCCAGCAAGTGTACCAAGGTTCTGAGCAACAGATCTTTGCGAACAGTGGACAACCGTATATTCAAAACGGTCAAAACCAACCGCTTTACAGTGGTCAAGTCCACCAACCGTATCAGTCATACCAACATCAATTACATTATGCTGGTATGCAAAGGCCCACTGCTCAGGAAATTCCATCGTACCCTGGGTATGCTTCACCTAACCTGAATCAACAGTTACCATTCGTGGCGACTTTAGAGTTACCCGATTTACACCGGTTAACAAACGATCCAATTTCTTACGCCCCTTGGTGGCCAGCGATTCCTCACAAACTCCCATCGGACATTCCTAAATTTAATGGAAATCCAGGTGAAGACCCATCGAATCACGTGATGACTTTTCATCTCTGGTGTTCATCAACACCCTAAACGATGATTCGATAAGGCTTCGCCTTTTCCAGAGGACGTTAACGGGTCCAGCGGCAAAATGGTATATTGAATTACCTAGAGCCTCGTTCGACAATTTCAGCTCCCTAGCCACGACTTTCTTAACCCATTTTCAATTACCGATAAGGTATGAAACGGGAACGGAAATCTTAACCAACTTCAAGCAGACAACGGCCACTCATATATCCGATCATATACATGAGTGGCGTCGTCGTCGTAGGATGGTGAAAACATACGTTCCCGATCAGCTATTAGCTGAATGGTTTATCAAGTCGTTACTTCCTGCCATAACAGAAGATGTGGCTAAGGGGGGAGTCGTAACGGAGGAGCAAGTTATTGCTCGTGCACAATATCTAGACTTAGTATACACTCAGTCTGGCACTCTCTACGACAAAATACCTGATGCCCCTAGACCGGAATTCTCAATTCCTCCTCCTCCTAAATCAAATAGTGACTCTCATGCCAGCGATGGCGTGATTGGCACGAAAAACGCGAAATCGACAAAGGCCAACTCCAAGAAGGCCCGTAAGATTTCAGATCAAAATGCAAAAGAAGAAATTATTGCATCGGAAGTAAATGCTGTATCGGCAGATAAAGGCAAAGAAACCAATCAACCAGGAAGAAAGAAGAAGAAAAACAAAAGGAAGAAGAAGAAACAGGGTGAGTCATCTCCCGGAAAAACTTCTTCAAACCCTCCTGGAAAAGGGAAACCAAAAAATCCATGTCAAATATGCGATGAGGATCATTGGACAGGCAATTGTCCATACAGAGCTGAGCTTAAGAGATTCTTTAAGAGTTCGCAGACCTCAGCTGTGTTAACTGATCCGTTTCCAAATCCAGGACAAAATCTGGTTGATAGTGGAAATGCTTCCCCGTCGCAAGTGCTTATGTTGTCGATCTCCAAGCAACAAAATGATGCTTTGGTTTCGACAAGGAACAAAGATTACGGGAATCCGCAGCTGTCGAACGACAAAGGTAAAGATCAACCAAGTAGTTTGACAACAACTTCGACAGAAGTTGTACTGCCCATCATTCCTGAATTAACAATAAAACCGCCAAAGGGAGTAGTACACAAGTCGACATTTAATCCTCGCGCCAGAGCGGCGCAGCATTATAACATAGTGGAATATTTGGCCCAATCGCCATCCGCTATGTCGACTCTTGAAGTACTACAAAATTGTTCATCCCAAAGGCAGGCTTTGTTATCGGCTATTGGTGGGGTTGATCCTAAGGATTCCAATCTTGTATCCTTCGACCACAAAGGATACGATCCTCAGTTACCAGCTCAACTAGCTTTCCTTATTCAAGTGAAAGCCCTCAACAAAACTGTTCACAGAACAATTATTGATGAGGGGGCATCTACATGTATTATGTCGATGAGTTGCTGGAAAACTTTAGGGTCTCCGACCTTGTCGCGATCTTCGACGACATTGAAAGCTTTCGACGGAAGGACCTATACCCCGTGCGGTATCCTAAATAACTTGAAGGTTGAACTGGGGGGAAAAATAGTAGAAATAGATGTTGAAGTCATCGATGGGAATCTTGACTACAACATCCTACTGGGAAGACCGTGGATATATGCCATGGCAGCTGTAGTGTCGACTTATTTTAGGAAGATCGCATTCCCTTTTCAAGGAGGGATTACGATCGTCGACCAACAAGACTTCCTCCCTAATGGTTCACAAGTTACAGGAAGCATTCCCATGATCCATGGGAGCAACCATTCGCTTCAAGATATTGGAGTAGGCCTACTGAAAGACCCCACATTAATGGGAACTTTCGCACTTCCACCTCCAATCTATATAGGAGAAGTGGCGCTGGTAAGAGCCTGCAACATGATATCTTCCACGAAGATCTCAGAAGACGATATCAACATGGATCATGAAATGATTTTGCCCCCAAGCCCTATAGAAATATTGTAGCAATCAATGTTTCAAGCATGGGAGGCGAACCCAAATCAACGCTCATCAAGCGTTTGGGTAGATAGGTCTAGAGAATATGGTACCCCATTAGATCCTTGGTCGAAAGTGCATGGGACTGATGAAGGAATCCTACAATCAATGTTGATTGAGGGGGCACCATGGAATGATTGCCACCATCGTTCCCTTCTTCCAGAATATGAAGAAGATACTCAACATGACCTTTATCACCCTTCAGTTTTTGAATTCCTATCAAACACTGTAAATACGGTGGATTCCGAGCGAAACTTATCCAATATTGAAGAGACTATAGCCATAAATATCTCGACTAAAAAAAATGTTGTAGAGAATATTTATGTCGGCAAAGGTTGTTCTCCTTCAGAACTGGAAATATATAACGCTCTTTTTCGCGAATTCAGAGATGTCTTTGCTTGGTCATATGATGAAATGCCAGGCATTGACTCGAGTATCGTTGAACATGAAATTAAGATGTATCCTGATGTCAAACCAGTAAGACAACGGCTTCGGCAGGTGCACCCCAAGAAAGCCGCTACCATTAAGGCAGAAGTTGAAAAACTTCTCCATGCTGGTTTCATCTACCCGGTTCCTCTAACCGATTGGGTATCGAATATTGTCCCTGTTATGAAGAAACAAGGGACAATTAGAGTGTGTGTCGATTATAGGGATGTAAACCAAGCTTGTCCGAAAGACAACTACCCTACACCCTTCATCGACCAGATAATTGATGAATGCGCCGGATGTGAGATCTTTTCATTCATGGACGGATTTTCCGGGTATAATCAAATAAATATCCGCCCACAGGACCAGTCAAAGACTGCATTCATTTGTCCGTGGGGCACATTCGCTTATCGAAAGTTACCCTTTAGTTTAAAGAACGCAGGGGCGACGTTTCATAGGGCAATGAATTATGCCTTCCATGACATCAAGAACATCGTTCAACCATACCTCGACGACCTTCTGGCTCATTCGCGAAAGCAGACTGATCATCCGCAGCATTTAAGAGCGATATTTCTACGTTGCCGACACTACAAGAAAAGACTCAATCCGCACAAATGTGTATTTTGCGTCGGTTCTGGTCGTTTACTTGGCTTTGGGGTCTCTAAGGATGGATTCGTCTCGACCCTTGCAAGGTTCAGGCAATCATTAATTTGCCTCCACCTTCAAATTTGCTTCAGATTCAGAAACTCCAAGGGAAAGAAAACTTTCTGAGGAGGTTCATTCCAAATTACGCAGAACTTGCTAAAGGTTATACTCGTCTTTTGAAAAAGGATGTACCTTCTGTCTGGGATCAGGTGGCGCAAGCTTCTTTTGATGCTCTAAAAGATTCTCTAGTAAAAGCATCATTAATGTATGCCCTGGACTATCAAAGAGATTTTAACCTGTATCTGGCTGCAGTGGATACGACCATTGCGATGGTTTTAGTTCAAGAAGTCGATGGAATTGAACATCCTATATATTATTTAAGTAAAAACTTGAATGATACAGAAAGCAAATATTCTTACGTTGAAAAGCTAGCACTCGCTGCTGCTCAAGCGATACAAAGATTTCGACATTATTTCCTCTTTCGGAAAACTACCATTCTATCAGATTGCAACCCCATGACTTATATATTGTCGTGACAGTTGCTGGGGGGAAAATATTCAAAATGGATAGCGATCCTTCAAGAGTTTGATCTGGAATTTGTAAAATCCAAATCAAAGAAAGCTTTAGTTTTCGCAGAATTATTGTGCGATCTCCCATCGTCGTCAAACGATGAAACATCCGAAGAATCAATCGTGTAAGAGAATTTGTTTCTGATATCTGCAAGCAATGAGTGGTATGGAGATATAATAATTTATCTCCAAACCCAAAAATTCAGGCCTAACACCTCTCACTCAGAACAGAAACGTATACGATACCAAGCAAAAGACTACATGATCGTCGGTGATACGCTTTACCGTCGTGGTATCGATACAGTTCTGAGGAGGTACCTCACACATGAGGAGGCCGAAAAGCCCTGAATGAGTGTCATTCAGGCGCATGTGGGGGGCATCAATCTGGATATGCTACAGCACAGAAAATCTTACGAGCAGGATACTTCTGGCCAACCATGTTCAAAGATTGCATAACCGCAGTCAGAAGTTGCATGCTTGTCAAATTTTTGATAGCAAAACTAGAAGACCACCCACACCTTTACAGCCAATAGTTGCTGTTGGGCCTTTTGCCAAATGGGGCATTGATTTCATGACATGTAACCCCACCTCGACCGGGGGGCATGGGTATATTATAGTCGTCATTGACTATTTTACCAAATGGGCCGAGGCGATGCCTACATTAGATAACACTGGTGAAACAACTGCCCTTTTCTTTTTCAATCATGTAGTCGCCAGGTTCGGTGTACCACAGGCTATAGTTATAGATCATGGATCGCATTTTCGCAATCACATGACGGTTGAATTAGCTGCCAAGCTAGGGCTATCTCACGACAGCTCTACCCCGTATTATCCGCAAGCCAACGGACAAGTTGAAGCGATCAAAAAGGTCCTGAAGCGTATGTTGCAAAGGATGATCGGAGTTCACAAAAGAAGGTGGCACCTGATCCTGTACTCAGCCTTGTGGGCTTACCGAACATCGGTAAGGAATGCAACCGGGTTCACACCTTTCCAACTAGTGTATGGCCTGGAAGCAGTCTTACCAGTCCAGTGTGAAATCTCGTCTCTTAAACTCGCAATTGATCTCCTCCCCGGAACTTCAGAAGAAGAGGCCCGTTTCTTGGAATTAATCCAATTGGATGAAACCCGTCGTGATGCCGCTTTGGCTAACGAAGCCCATACGAAACGAGTCAAGGTGCAGTTCGACAAAAATGTCAAACCCCGTGTCTTCTCAGAAGGTGACTTGGTCTTGCTTTATGACCAAGAATCCGATAAATTGGGAGCAGGTAAATTTAATTCTTTATGGATGGGCCCCTATATTGTTAAACGATTGTTAGCAAAAGGAGCCTACGAGTTAATGGATTATGATGGAATTCCACTGGCGCAACCCCGTAATGGGTTGTACCTCAAGCGTTACTATGCTTAATAGTAACCTGTATGCTTTTGTTGTATTTTGTTTTCGCTAAAGTGTTTTTTTTGGTCGAGTAATCCACCTTTTTACATTTATTGCAGATGTCAAACCTTCTGGAGACATGTGTTGGATATGCCGACGGAGCGAGTCGTAGTTTGCGGAACCTGTCCTCCGCAGCCTGGGCCATTTTTGATCCAAGCGGCGAGTTAGTAAGTTTCAGAGGTGTATGTATTGGGCAATCAACGAATAACATCGCTGAGTATAGCGCGTTGATAGAACTACTCTCTGATGCCATCACCCATGGTATACGCCGACTAATCGTCAGGCTAGACTCACAACTCGTAATACTACAACTCAATGGTATATATTCCGTCCGCAACCCAGCTATTTATCGCATGTTCCTAAGGGTTAAGATTTTGGAAAGACAATTTGATTTAATTCAATACCAACATATTTCCAGAAACTTAAACACATTAACCGACTCATTAGCAAACTATGTGTTAGATAGACATTTGCGACATTTATAAAAAGAGACACATCATCAATGTTGTACATATGGATCATATAACTCAACCAGAATAAACCCCGAAAATCAAAATATATATATATATATATATAGCTGTTTATCGTTTTACATAATGTTTTGTAACCAAGACAAAAATCGGTCGCATGACCCAAAAACTCAAAATGCTAGGGGGCACCCTAGCCTAGTGATGCTCATGATAGCACGTCACGGCCTGTGCAATCATGCGTAAGAGACGAGTCCATCATCTAGGCAAACCAGTAGTATGTCGCTGCAACTGTAAAGGTAACTCGTCAATCCTCACATCGAGAATGCCGAGAGTAAGGCTCTCAACCTGCTCCTGCACAGCTGTGAGGGTCTCGGCCACATCAAGGTCGCGAAGAATAACCCTCCCGGCAGTCTCCCCTACTGGGGTAGCAACTGGCGCTCTCGGGCGAACTGCTGGACGAACAGGACCAACATCTGCATGCACACATGAGTTTGACTAAAGTCTTGATAGAATAAAGCACAAGGACATTATAAATAAAAACAGTAAACAGTGATATGGTCGAAGAGTTTACCAATAGCGCCCCACTGTTCGTCGTCCGGCAGTACCAAGTCCGGATCACCTCGGAAATCCATGCCAACATATGGATACTCAGAATAGACCATCTCCTGACGCTCGAACCACCTGAAGAAGGTATCAGTGAAATAAATCTGAGATTGACCAGCATGCCTAGACATGTGATCAACCCATCTCTGCATGCGTGGCTCGGTAGGAGAAGGCAAGTCGAGTGCGATATACTGAGGCTGCATCAGTGGTATCTTCTCCAAGGCAAAGGCAGTCAAAATAGAACCAAATCCAAAGTTCTTCAGCTTCCCGTCCTTTACCTTGGTCAACTGACTTTTCATCTGAAGAAGTACTGCATCACACCAGTTGAATACTTTCGGTTGGAGGCACTCCAAGGCGTGCTGCACATAGGATCTGTTGGCAACGTGAAGAGATGCACTACCGGCCATCCTACCAATAGTATACAGAATGGACCTGAGAGACCTATCAGTAATCTCACGGATAACGACATTGTCGTCTCTACTCGGCTGAGATCCTTCCCTGCAATATTGGCGGACATAATCCCTCACAGAATCATTCCCTCGGGCCGAACCTGACAAAGAAATGGGGGCACCCCACCTCGACAAACCAGTCAAGAAGTAAATGTCTACCATGGTCAAAGGGATGGATTTGCTCCTGATCTGAAATACTTGGATGATAGGATCCCAAGCATCAAGCATATACTGCAGTAGGGAGATCTGTGCTCTCATACTAGAGATACGGAAGAACTTCAGCAGACCACAGTTCCGCAGCGCGTTCACCGTGACAGGATCATGGAGGGCAATCATGTCCTCTTCTTCATGTTCTCGTTCTCGCCATGTAAGGGTCATTTTGCTCCAATAATCTCTGAAAACAAAACATGAGAGGAGTTAGATCCTGGATTTGATGAGAAACTGGCAAAATTTTCATCAAAAACTATGCAACAAAACTATTTTCTATGCCCAACGCAACTAGCCAGTGTTCCACCTGCGTTGAAGGTCAAACTGCCTTCATGCAGCTTGACATTCAGCGCAGGTTTCGAGTGAACCAGCTGCGCTGATGGTAGAGCGCCCTAACAAAACCCCAGGGGCTCAGGGGAACAGGAAAATAAGCACAGAATGGAAAAAGGAAACCATGAAAAGAAAGAGCTAGGGTTTAGCTCCTACCTGGTCCAGACGGCGCCGAAAATCGTCCGCAGAATCTCCCGGAATCAGCTGATGAAAATCAAGGGGGAAGAGGCACGTCAAAAGCTCCAACAAACAAAGTTCAAATGAAATGGTAAAATGAAGGTAAAAACACTTTTTAATTGCTTTTTACGTAGTTCAAAGCGAAATATTAGGGTTCTGATCTCATTTTCAAGCAAATGTTATTCATTTCTAACTAGTTTGATGCAGCAATTGAGGATACAGTACTATCTTTGAAAAGGGCAAAGCTAGTCATGGTAAAAAATCAATAATTTGACCATATAGATTCGAGCAATTTTAGCACACAGTTCATGCTCGTTAAAAAATAAACGCAAGATTCGAGCAGTTTTATCGTATAGTTCATGCTCGTTAAAAAATAAACATAAGATCGAGTAAATGTTTCCACCCGCGTTTAAGCTCGTTAAAAAATGAACTATCCCGGTAAATAACCACAGTGAATGTAATATTATTAGCCATTAAAGCCTTGGTCGTGTTTGCACCGCCACCTCCACTTTTCCATTGGCTGATCATTCACCTCCATATGTTTGTTTACCCATTTTGAGGAACAGCTGCGAAGAGTGATTTCACTAGCCATCCTTGGACACTGCCGTGATTGGAAAATTCCAACCTGTACCTGGAATCAGCTGCTAACCCGTTTTATCACTCGTTCCTCAAAAGACGAGTCTTCTTTAAGCTCTTTTCATCTGACTCGTAAAATATGAAAAGATTGCCGAGTCCTTGTCCTTCCAGCTCGTTAAAGGGACAGGAAGTGCTATCCCTCCTCTAGATTTTAATCTTTTTGGACCTGAGGGATTATTGCACAAAAAGATCGAGCGCTTGTTTTATTCGGCTCGTTAAAACTATCGAAAACTCATCCCTTCTGTATTGTTTTATACTTTTTCGGACCTAAGGGATTAGATGACGAAAAAGGACTTTGGGAGTTAACTTTATCTATCTTTTCAGACTCTCTAAAAATGAAAAGAACCGAGTTATCTTTGTCGTTAGACTCGTTAAAATCATTAAATAGCGACAAACTTGTCTTTAGACGAGAACGAGTTTCACTATCGCTAGGCTCGTTAAAACATAGCGATGGGCTTGCTCGAAGGGCAGGTTATAGAACAAGCATATGTTACCAACTTACCCTCCTCAAGCTTGACAAAAATAAAGAGGTACTGGTTAGCAATGACTGGGGAAAAATTGGGAGAAACTCAAGAAAACTTTGATGGTAGCAAGTCGCTCTTGAACATGACACTTTTCCTCCATACCACAATTGGGTTGGGTTGTTTCATTCACCGGTCACATCCATGGTCTCGCCATAACATCCATATTTGGGGTAATGCTACCGATCCATCGCATCAGTGTCGCCATATGTTCAAGAGAAGTCGTTCAGGAAAGTCAACCGTGTCCCATCCACTGCCGTACATTATCCTTCATCCTTTCATGACCGCCACCCTGAATCATATGTCACAGATCGTTTTCACCTCCATCAAAATCATTAGCTCCATTCCGTGTCATTGATGTGGGATTCATTAAGGCCCTCCTTTGATGGATCGCTTCTTGTCGACATCAGTTCATTATCCAAGAAGTTGATCTAGGAACAACCCCTTCAGTACTTTGAAGCTTGCATGCCTTAATGGCAAGTTTCTCACTTCCGACGACAGGTATACATCAATGACCTTCGACCGAAAGATTTTGCGTGGTGTTCGACGCCAAGTCCTTTATTCACACCACGTGAATTGTACTGCAGTACCTTGAGGGTCATTATCATTATTGGTGATTCCTCTCGCGCTTGTTAACGGTTTACCTCATTGACCGGTAATCAAGCGATGTCTTTCCATGTTCGACTTCAGAACATTTCTCACATGGATCGACTTGTACTTAGAGTGAAGATCGAATGAGTTTGAAGACCCCGGATCTAGTTTCATCCATCCGGGCTGCGATATATATTCAGAAAAGATAAAGACATTGACATGTACATCATTGCAGCAGATAATCATCCTACCCAAAGGATGATAATTTCATCAAGATTATCAGTCTACCACCAGACGATTGTCTGTTCTATGTACAGAAAAATGAATTTATAAAGCTGAGCATGGGAATGCTCGCCTCAGCTAGATCATGAAAGCAGTATGAAAAATAATATATTGTATTGTATCTTATTACAGGTCTCCTCCCAGCATTGGATGAACTTCGGATCCTCCTGATAAAGCATTTCACTCGATAAACGGCCTCATACTTTAGGGGGCAACTGTTATAGACATTTTTGTGCCTTACAGCATTGAGCATGAAATGTCCATAATCTAAGGGATCCAAAGTCCCTAAACATGTTGTTCCTACCCCTAGAGGAACAAGGCTAACAAACCACAGCAATTCACAGAAGTTCTCCACCAAAAACTGCTCAAAAACAAGTCAATTCAGGATCAATTCAGTGGCTCCACTAGCTGTCTGCGCTGAATGTCAAAGCCAACACTGGCTACCTGCACTGCAACGTAGGTAGAAGCACTACCAGGGTGCGTTGAGCGAGAATTGCCAAATGGAAAGTTCATTCCAAGAGGTGTCAAGACCCAGGAAGCTTCCAGAATCTTCCTCATTGACACTTGCCTCAGTGAATTCGACTGGTGATGAGTAAGAGGTTCCAAATCTCCAAGTGGAAGCAAGAACCTCCAAGTGGAATCAAGAACTGACAGAGGGAGAGGACACTAGTCAGATCTCAAGCTGACTCATCCTCTCTCCAAACATCTATATATGGATCTCTCCTCCATGAGATCTGGGGGCTGGAATTTTGTTATTGCAAAGAATTGCTGTTGGTTTGAGATTGGAATCATTGGGTGCTTAATGCTTTGAAGGGGGTGAAGATAGGAATTCCATTTGCTGGGAAGGAGATGCTGGATTGGAGCCCTCTGGGTTGTATCTCTTCCTGAACCTTGTTATTCATCAATAAAGCTATCTTGGTTTCTCCTATATACTGATGTATCTTTGATATATGATTGCATTAGTATGTTTAGTTTATTTCTAATCCTGAACTAGTTATGAATATGAATCCATGTCTTGTGTAGTGTTCTCTTTTTGTGATCTTGCAGAAACCTCTTGAAGCTGGGCGAGCGAGAAGGCAAATAGCTGGGAACCCTCAAAGAGAAGAGAGACCGAATCGAGGGACAAACGGAAGACACCGGTTAGTCCATCTATCTCTCTTCATTCTTAATTCATAAAGGAAGAATACTAGAATAGCTGTCTCTGTTTGTTGCTAAGGCACTGTCACACCTTAGGTGGATAGGATCGTCCTGCATAGGCATTTTTCCCCACAACACCAAGGATGAGTAAGAGGCCCTCAGTCTCCAAGTGGAAGCAAGAACTATCAGAGAGAAGACACTAATCAAATCACAAGCTGACTCATCCCCCTTACAGATATCTATATATGGATCCCTCATCCCAGAGATCCAGAGGCTGGAATTTTGCATATTGTAAGGAATTGCTGTTGGTTTTTTGAGACAAACATCAGATTGTTGGGTGATCTATGCTTTGTTTGAGGTGAAGAGGGGCTTCTTTGCTGGGAGGTTGATGCTGGGTCAGAACAGCTGGTTGTAACTCCTCCTGGATCTTTTCTTGTTTATCAATAAAAGCTATTTGAGTTTTCCTCCATGCTTTTGTATCAGTGATGCTTGTTACATTTGTATGGTCAATTTACATCTGATCCTAGATTGTTTATGATTATAGATCCATATCTTTGTATAGTGTTGTGCTTCTATGATCTTACAGGTACTTTGTGAAGCTGGGCGTGCAAGGGAGCAGGTAGCTGAGGACTATCAAAGAAGAGAGGGATCAAATCGAAGGATTATCGCAAGACAGAGGTTGGTCTTTTTATTCGTCTCTATCTATAATTCATAAAGGAAAAACAAAAATAGATTTTCTCTGTTTGTTCGTAAGGCAGCTGTCACACATTAGTGGGATAGAGCAGTTCTATATAGACACTTTTCTCTGTAACAGGCCTCCCCCCCGAAGATCCATTTCAATCTTTCAAATCTTGGGGGCATCCACCCAAGATCCAGATAAGTGGTATCAGAGCAGGTTATTATTCCATGGGAATGAGGTTTTGACACATATTTCAGTTTCAAATTTTGCAACAATATTCAATGAACTTCAGGCACGTGCTACATCCCCCACAGAGCATTTTCTTGGGCCAAGCAGGAATAATTTTTATTTTTTCATCTTTTTGCAGGAATGTTTTTGGACGGCAAGTTTGCAAATTAGATCTGAAATTTTTGGTGCAAAATTACAAAAACAAAGAACATGTATGGATTTCTTGTGAAAAAATACCCAAATTCAGAAAAACAATCGGCCAAATCAGAACCTAGATGAGGGAGATATCGCTGATTTAAAATTAGTTATGTTGCAGAAATGTTTCTGACGACAATTCGTGGACAATGGTTCTCCTATCCTTTTTTGTAATTTTGGTTTATAATTTCAGAAAAGTGATTGTATATTTGATCTCCTCTTGAAAAATTGTTCAATTTTGAAAAATAAATGGGTCGAATCGGAGTTTGGATGTGGGTGATATCGTTGTTTTAAAATTAGCTATTTTTTTTAGAACTTTTGTGACGACGGAAAAGTTGCAGTGCGAATATGAGATTCTAGCATGTCCAAAGAAGGATTTCCAACACATGGGAAGATGAAAAATGGTCCTTCTGTTTCCAAAAGAAGTTTATAATAAATATTTTGAGTTATATTGATCGAGTTATGTCCATTTTAATTTTGGACCGACATTCGGAGTAGATTCCCTTTGTAGATATGCCCTCCCACCCTGCTTTAGTAGGCACCTTCTTCAGCATAGCAGCCTTCTGCTTGGATTCTTTGGAAGCGTGCCTTCCCACCCCAGGCTATGTAGGCACCTGCTACTTCATCAACAACCAACATCATGGTTATGGGTCAACCGCACAAAATCCTTGTCACCGAAGTCCATTGCTAGGCCGCACATTGTTAGTATCATAGTTGGTCACAAGCATTACACGGTATCTCTATCATTGGATCTTCATTTGTTATGGTTATGGGTCATCCAGAACCCACACTTCATCGAAGTCCATTTGCTAGGCCACACACTATTAGTATCACAGTTGGTCACAAGCATTATAGGATATTTCTATCCTTGAATCTTCGTTCATCATGGTTATGGGTCATCCACAAACCCACACTTCATCAAATTACATTTTCTAGCTTACACACTATTAGTATCACAGTTGGTCATAGGCATTACAGAGGATCTCTATACTTAGATCTTCGTTCATCATGGTTATGGGTTTACCACATAAAACCCTTCTCTTCAGTGGCTCTTCATATCCAACAAAGGCTTCGCATGAAGGAACTTCACACAATGGGAACCATTGCTTCTTAGGGAGGGAGGAGTCATCAAGTGGAAAATGGCATCAACCCATGGTATTCATCCACACATGTTATTCATCCACACATTGAATTTACCGATGGTATTGTAAGTGGCATCCACCCATGGTATTTATCCACCCATGCTATTGTAAGTGACATCCACCCATGGTATTCATTCACCCATGGAATTTATCCATGGTATTGTAACCGAAAGATACTATAAGTAACAAGTCTCATTTTGTAAAATGATATATTATCCGCCACAATGTAGCCTTTATAGTTATTATCTGTTTTAATAAGAAAAGTTTCTTTGTGGTTTTGTTTATTGGTTGTTGTCCTCTTTTTCTTCTGGAAATTTATTTTTTCAGATCTTGGGGGTCTCCCCCCAAGATCCATTTCAGTCTTTTAGATCCTAGGGGCCTCCCCCTAATATCCAGATCACTAATGAAGCAAGAAAGCATGAAACTGCCGAAAGAAACACAGAATGGTATGACAAGAACTCTTATTGAATCAATGTACCATGGATAAACTTGGTAGTTGTCTCTTCTGGAATCCTAGAACCCATAAAGGCCATTGTAAGTTCAAATCTTAGATTTTGATGGATTTCCCCATTGCACCTGACATCAAATACCATTTCAACAGAGAACGTAACACAGAATGGTATGAATAATGATGCATCATATTGAGTGCCTTTCAGGAATTCTTTCATCTGACATAATATATGAATAAGCAAATTTTTATTAACTAAATTGGGAATCAAAAGAAATGGCCCATGGCTTTACATTTTTATCACTGATAGGAACTAATCAAACAACAAGACCCCTTTAGAACTATGATCGCAATTCAAAACCAATATAAGTTTCTTTCATGCTAAGGGTAAAGTGAATTTAGCTATAGGTCAATGGGATCTAGCAAACAAACATACAAGAAGGTGCACTTATACGTAACATAAGTTTCATTGAGATTAAGGTGCGTGAAACACTTTCAAACTAAAAAAACTTCAGCAGGAAATCTTAGGTGACATACTACAATTCGATAATTAGCAACAAAAATTATTTCCTCTAGTCCATAACTGAATGATTAATCATTCAGACTTGATTAATGTGTAAAACTTACAAATTCACTTTAAGGACACTTGTTCCATTTAAAGAGTCATCAACACTAAATTTAAATTTAAGATGTCACCAACCAGAAAAATAATTAAGAGCTCAAGAATCAAACAACTGTAACACTTTCAATACCTTTCAAATATTCATACAATCATGAATAATTGGGATAATTCATTCCATTAAATTATAATACCAGTTGTGCACATTATCTTTTGGATGCATATATACCTTTACAAGCTAAGTCATTTTCTCATCGATGAACCAACTTCATCAACATTTAGAAAATCAAAATGACAATAGAAATGAATGAAAGGAGATATCTACCTTTCAGGGTAGTTCAAAAACCACAGTGCAGAATTATAGAATTTGGACATAGCATTAACCACATGTTTGGGTATTTATATTCTTAAATAATTCACTTTCCTATCATCGACACCCTCTACTATGAGTGAAACTTTAATAACTCTCAAGGTTTAGAGTTAGAAAGACTATGTGAAAGTTCCTATAGATAGAGATCTTGATCCCTTATTTCAATGATTGGGTAACACTGCAAGTCGCACAACAAAACAGATGTTACCTATGTGTGTATTTATTCCTTTGGGTATCATGAAGTTTGTGGGTGCTATATACACACATATATATATTTATGTGTAATGAAGAACGTAGGTTTCCTGTAAACCTTTCAATTCTCTTTACGCCAGATGTATTCTTACAGTGCTCAATGGCTGGTAGGTAAAACCATTGGATAACAAAAATCAATGTTTGATAAAGAGATTAAAAAAGACAACTGCAGAACAGAAGATGACAATCCCCAAAAGTTTGCTACCAAAATCTCCATTTTATGGCACACCTCAAGATATATAGTAGCTACAACTATCATGTCATAGTTAGGATATAAATAAACAAGAATACATTACAAGTTTCTATTACCTATTGCAACATACTCTTAATATAATTATCAGCACATAGTGATAATGGTTGTAAGATGACAAGAAACAATGCATATCTAACTCACAAAATGTAGCTACATATGCTTCAGGACTTAACTCATATGCCTGTAGTTGAATTCTTACAACCATAAAATTAATTCATGCACTATCAAGCAGTATCATCAACGATATACATTTCCTTAAAAAATATTATGCCTCATACCTTGAATCTTACCTGAAGTTTAATGCACACTTCAATCATAAGAAGTGCTTACCTTAGATAAAATGGGCACTGAGTTAGGGAGTAGGGTTCTCCACCCAACCATAGATTGAGTAACACTGTGGTCTTTCTTGCTACCTATTCACCCTCGAGCTAGATTCTATGGCATAAGGAGGTTTCCAAGAATGAAAACAATCAAGAATCCAAGGAAAGATCTCCACCCTAAGATGTCAAAGGGAAATGTTGAGGATGTAGTTGAACTTGTTGAAAAAATGCTTGAATGGGATTCTGTGTCTTGGAACACAAAAATTTCAAATTGTACCCAGCGAGGCCACAATAAGGAGGCTCTGAAGCTTAGTTTGAGATGAAGCTTGTAGATTACAGGCTAATCATTTCAGCCTATGCCCAACAAGGCCACAATAAGGAGGCTTTGAAGCTTTAATTTCATATGAAGCTTGTAGATTTCAGGCCAGACCAATTTACATTGACAAGTGGTCTAAATATGTGCACCATTTTACTATCTCTGCAGTATGGTGCACAAGTTGACATTGAGGTAATCAAAGTGGGACTTGAATCAAATGCCTTTTGAAGCTTTCACTTATTGAAATTTGTGTGATAAAATGGAGGATTCAATCTAAGTGCTTGATCACATTTGCATGCCTAATGTTTTAACATGGAATTCTTTGGTTGTTGGATATGCCTACTGCAGTAGGTTAGATCATGCAAGGTAATTGTTTGATGTCATTCCTAAGAGGGATGTGGTCTCTTAGAGTACATTGATTGGGATCTACACCCAACATGGGTATAGTGAGGAATCCGTCCAACATTTCCGTGAAATGCATACTTCTAGCATGAGGCTAAATTATATTACCTTCATTGGTGCCCTCAATGGTTGTTACATTACACTCCATTAAGCAATGAAGACATCAACATGGATTGATAGTCATAAGTGAACTTGAATTGCATTTCGTTTTCAAGAGTTCCCTCACGGACATGTATACTAAATGTGTTGGAGTATAGATGATGCACACCTTATGTTTGATAAAATGGTTACATGAGATGACATTTCATGGACATCAATCATTACAAGCTTGGCACCTTAGATAGTGCACACCAATTATTTGATACAATTCCTACAAGGAATGTAGTTTCATGGAATGCAACGATGGCAGCATATGCCCATGTTGGGTATGCTGAGAAATTTCTACATATTTTACAGAAATGTTGATGGAGAGAATGAAAATAGATTGGGTCACCTTCATTAGTATTTTAAGTTCATGTGTTCATTTCAAAAATTTGAAGTAGGGTAGGAAAGTTCATGTACACACTATTAGAATCGAAATCAAGTCAAAATGGGAAGCCACTCGACTTGAAGACTACCATGTACATCGAATTGGTGGGCCGTCCAATTTGGTGAAAGCTAGCTGGTGTGGGGTTTGAAGTTTTAACTTGCAACCCGCCAATGAAAATGCATAGATATGAGTTTGCAAGGGAAGTGTTTGTTAAAATTCCACTAAGAATATGTGCTGATGCAATACAAATGGTCTCCCTCTAAAGTTTTCTCCCCAAGTTTAACAAAGGGTGGATCAACTACACAAGTAGCACCAAATGCCTCTATATTCAAACATTAAATTTTATTTAGAACTACTCAAAGCTCAAATGTAGCTATGTTCTTATTAAATATCCACTTAAGAGGTTGTCACAACTAATAAATTTACAATTTGGCACATAGCAGTCACCATGAAAGTTTACGAAGATCCAAAATAATTGTAGTCTCTTCTAGCTTTTTCAAATAAAACTTTCACCATGTTGGTAATATTTCTATTTCGACAAAAATGAAGACCCCCTCCTTGGGTCTATATTGTATTTTGTTATTGGAAAGGTTCATGGATATTGTCAAAACATTGCAAGATTTTAAAAATTTGTGCAAAATAAATGTTTTATTATACTAATTGTAGAGATATGCACTTGAACTTAATTTTCCTCAGTGCAACTCTGTTGGGAACAGGATCCCGCAAGGATAGTTTTGGGGCTAAAAGCCTGTGTTTTGGTCAAATTTTGTAAGAAACTTGTAAATACTCCACATTTTGTGGTCGCAGAGCACAAAGGTGTCCTGACTCATAAAGGGTTGTTCGCCCTTAGTTTTGTAAAGTAAAGTCGACTGTAAGAGATCTACCCATGCTCTGCAGACCATGGGATTATATAAAAAGAGCTAAGCTCTAAGTAGTTTTAGAGACACACAAGATAAGAGAGTCGTAGCTCTAAAGTAAGAAGTCTAAGTTTCGGGTCATAGTGTAGGTAGAGGCTCTGCAGCTGAGTGCATAGAGGCCTAGGGTGGAAGTTCACAGCTAAGTACGCAGACCCCTGTAGCAATGTGCGCAGGGCTAATAGAGTCTGTAATTACTTGGAAATATCAATAAAGAAGAGTATTCTACAATTATGTGTCTTTCTCTCGGATTAATGCATCTTGTCATTTTATGTATAAATTCTATTTTTAATGCTTATATGATGCACAAATGAATGTTATTACATTGGATAACTAAACGTAATTAAGGATATTTGTTTACGCAGTACTAAGCTTGATTATATAATAAGATAAGTAAGACACTTAGACTAGTTTAGGAATTTGCACGATATGTTGCCATAGCAGTGCGAAAGTACCTAAGTCGCAGGTTAGGGTTATGCGAAGGGAAATCGTACCCTTTCACAGAGGTATTGAAGGGCGGAATAGAGGGCTCATATGGCAAGCCCTAGAGCAAAGTGACCTACACGAAGGTAGGAATAAAGAGAATAAACCAACATCACGACCATCTCAGGGTGTGGAAACTTGGTTCTAGCATCCCCCAATACTGTTTCAGGTGAGACTTCCATCCGCACTCTATAGGTTGATGTTGAAAGTGCGAGTAGTGTAAGGATTTGTTTGGCTAATTAACGCTGAACATGGGTCAGGCCCCATCAAGCGAACAAATGGTTCCATTGTCGGGACCGGAATCTGCATAAGAGATGTGTGATGTTGTATCACTGGAATCCAACTAAGAAAGATATCAAAGATTGGTTGGATAAGAATATCCATGAATTCGCAGCGCGGGAGAACAGAAGTCCGCAACTTACAAAGGAATAGTGGCTGGACAAGTACCTGTATACAGAGATCCATGAAATCTCTATACAAATATCCATGAAATCTTTTTCTGCAGCTTTCTAGTTGATATATACGAGTGGATTGTGAAGCTAGAAAATAGCCAAGGAAGGTGGAAACTTGACGGCCCTATCGTGTGGACCCCAGAGCTAGTACGAAGGTTGGAAGCATCTGAGGACAAGATCACCTGCACTGTCAATCATTGGCTCGAGCGCGTCATAGGAGGATTTGTAACCAAATTCACGGTCGACACCTCAGTTAGCTACAGTGAGGCAGAGTGACGCTTTTTCAATGGACCACGAGGTAAGTACATGAAATCTCTGAATACCTAGATTAAAATGCTATTGTGAGAAAAAATGGGTTATGCAACTACCTTGATGTTTGGAGCTACGCGAAGCGGAAAATATTACAGAAACAAAGGGAAAAAGGGTCCTAAATATAGTCCATTGATTTCACCTCCGCGAGGTGATGAAGAGGGAATACCACAGGTTTCTCCATGAAGTGCTATTTAGTTAATAAGACAAGGATTGCTACGAATACCACCTCCACCAACACCACCTCAACCTTCACCACCATCACCTACGACTTCACTTGTACCACCTCCACCTTCACCGTAGTTTAGTATGGAAAATTCAGTGAAGCTGCCTTTATTCAAAGGCTTGGGGAATGAGGACCCGAGCCAATTCTGGTTCGTTGTAAAAGCTGTATGGGAAGCTTAGGGCATTATAGATGATAACATGAAGAAGCAAACCCTAGTTACTGCTTTGCAATATCGCGTGCTAACCTGGTACATCAAGTACTCTAATGATAACCTGAATGCTGGAGTGGCAGACATCCAAACAACACTAAATAAAGAATTCGGTAGGCCTATGTCTGAAGCACAATCTATTGTGGGGTTCAAGGAAATCGTAATGTAGCCAGACGAGACACCTTGGGAATTGGATCAAAGGTTGAAATGTAGAATCCGTGAAGCTAATATAAACTTGACAGATGGGCAGCATCACGAGTGGTTTGTGGCTTCGCTCCTACCACACTTAAGGGTTGCGTTGTCATAGCAAAAGATAACAGCTCAGGAAGAGGCCTTGGAGATGGTAATGACACTGCATGAGACCCTAATTCAAGATCCAAATTTGAGGGTTTAGCAAATCCATGTGTAGTTGGAAAATATTTGCCTTGAGATGCAAATTTTGAAGCAAGACAAAACATTCTGACCAGAGGTGCGCGAAGAGTATGGTGTATGAAATGCAAGAGTCAGGGGCATGACAAAGACCATTGTCCAGTATTTGTGAACTATATTGCAGGAGGAGGACCAATGACTTTGAGTCCGAAAGCTCAAGCAGGACCGAGAGTGGGGCTTGTGTTTGGTGCACTATCTGTCAGATAGCGGGAAAACATGCCACAGATAATTGTCATTTGTTGCAAAAGTTTGTACAGACACAACAATAGATGTTCTACAACTTTTGTAGGTCCATAGGGCATGATGAGTGTAATTGTAGAAATTATGAATTGATGATGAATAGAACTCCTGCCTATAGGGTCCGGGAAAAAATGCGGCCCCCTTACTAGAGCACAGGGATGGTGTAGACAAGATTTTAGTGGCGTGGATGAGGCCGAGGTGGAGGAGGACCTGGTAGAGGTCAGGGACAATTGATCTGCTACAATTGCGGAGGACTAGGACACTATGCCCATGATTACACTAATGCAACCCATCCTTCATGCAAGTATTGCACGCTATTTGATCATGAAACGGAAGAATGCCATGCGCTGATAGTAAGGATATGTGACAAAGGGGCTCTACCACCTTTGCTGACTCAGAACCTATAGATGATGAGGTTTGAGCCATGCGAAGAGGATCCAAATGTGAATATGGTGCTCCAGAGTGGAATCACAAGAGGAGATGACAAAGGGAAATAGCCTCAAGACAATACATGGGTTTGCAAAGCTCCGATGAAGGAGTCTGTGTTCGAGTGCACATGTGAAACCTTCATGGAAGCGAAGAAGAGCTTCGTTGACGCCTCCACCTCAGGGAGCAAGGATAAGCCTGATCAGGAGATGGACACTTCTATGCTCACAACCTTCCTAGAGATCTGCATGAAGTTACTACGCGATAGTAAGGTTGTGAAGGGGTTACAAGATCTCATAGATAGATGTGTCGGAACCACTCCAGGTGATTTGTATGTAGTACAAAATATTGACAAGAATAAAAAAAGAACGGGATGAGAGATGAGACTGACCATGTAGATAGGAGAATATGAAATGGATCAGGTTATTTTGGACCCAGGGTTAGATGCGAACGTCCTACCGAAGTAGACTTGGGAATGCATGGGGTGACCCGTGCTGCAATGGTCTCCGATTCAGCAAAGGATGGTGAATCAAGAGAAGATCATCCCCATGGGGTGGCTATAGGGGGTGACTGTGGATATTGAAGGTGTGAGCATGCTAGCTGACTTTGAAGTAATAGAAATTGTGGATGATAACAACCCCTATACTACGCTCCTGGGAATTCACTAGGCTACTGATATGAACAGGGTAATCAACCTAAAAAAATTAACAATGATATTTGAGAAGAAATTGCTACGGATAATAGTACCCCTAGATTCTGCTGAAGGATTACATTATACTGGACTAGTCTGCGATTATGAGAGCGATGACGATATGGAATGTATCTATAAGATAATAGCACAAGACCAAGATTGGGTGAATCCAACAGCGGATGAATGAATTATGTTGGACCGCACGAGTTCTTGTACCTCGGACTCTGATGAAGAATTAGTACGCTAGCAGAATTGGTTACATGAAGTAACTACACGAAGTTGTAACATGATGACCTGGTCACTATGTTGTGTGTCGTCAAAGGTAAGAAATCTGCCTACTTACGATGGCCTAAATGATGTAGATATGTTTCTGGATTCATTTGAGAGGGTGGTACCAGAAAAGCAGTGCTTCCACGCATTGGACTGGGCACTGCGTGCTACACCCACAAGGTGGCAGGGTACGCACAAGGGAAGCTTTGATGATTGGCGGGAATGTAGGAGAATGATTAGAACTCACTTTGGGAATTCGAAGGTGCGAATGACAGACAAGTATGATGGGCAAGATGATCCACGTGCACACTTGGCCAAATGGGTGCTGCCATGGTACAGGTGAATGGGATATTCTGCGCGACGGATTCATAATGACATTTAGTTTTGAAGATGGGTTTGATAGTATTGATGAGACGCTACAAGAGGTGAAAGAAACAATCTTTAGGATATCGCAGGATCCTTTAGACCTGATTAAGCCTGAGTGGGCTACTCAGCAGAGTCACATGCTAGAATGCTATAATGTAATTACTGAAGAAGAGGATGCGGATCCGCGAAAGATTAACATGCCAGAAACAAAGTGTCACCGCAAGGTTGAAGGTCCACAGGTTGAGAATCCTGATATAACCGTGCCGCTGAAAACAAAGCAAGTAAACATTGGTACGGAGGTAGAGCTCAAATTTGCGAAGATTGGAGATTATTGGGAAGAAGCGATGGTGGATAAGGTCTCTGAATTTCTACGCGAGTACCAAGATCTATTCCCTACCAAGTTTATGGATCTAAAAGGGATAATCGAAGACCTAGGTGTTATGAAGAGCACGTTGAAGCCTGATGCGAAGCCTGTTAAGCAAAGGTCATACCATGTCAATCTGAAGTATAAGGAAAATGTTTGCTTAGAGCTAGACAAGATGCTCATGGCAGGCATCATTGAGCCTGTGGAAGAATCTGACTGGGTAAGCCCAATGGTGGTACATGAAAAGAAGAAGAAGGATGAAATAAGGATATGCATGGATCTAAAAAATCTAAATAACGCTTGTGTACATGATCCTTTCTCAACTCTGTTCACTGATGAAGTGATGGAAAATGTAGGTGGCTAAGAAGCATATTCCTTCACTGATGGGTTATTAGGGTACCACCAAATAAAAATCGCGCCAGAGGATAGCAGCAAGACAACCTTTGCGACTGAGTGGGGGCATTTTCAGTACACTGTAATGCCATTTGGGTTGAAGAATACGCTTGCAATTTTCTTGTGCGTAGTCGTTGCTGCATTCAAATAGTTTATTCATAAGGTCCTGGAAGTATACTTTGATGATTGGACTGTGTTTGGGCTGGTAAAACACCATGTAGCAAGCTTGTGCGTGATGTTGGATACCTGTCGAAGATACCAGATCGTGCTCAGTCTGAAGAAGTGTCTGTTTTGTGTTCCTTTTGGGAACCTGTTGGGTCACGTGGTTTGAAGACAAGGATTGATGGTAGATCCCATGAAGATTGTGGTGATACTGAACTTAGAAGAACCAAGGAGTTTAAAGCAGTTGCACGCTATCTTAGGACACATGGGATATTACATAAAGTTTATCAAAGGCTATGCCCAGATCACCGTGCCTATGGAGAAATTGTTGAAGAAGGATGTTACATTCTTCTAGAATAAGGATTGTAAGAAGAGCTTAGATGTATTGAAATAAAAGATGGTCATCACGCCAATTCTAGTCTTGTCAGATTGGAAGAGGGAGTTTCATGTACATTTCAACATGTAATGTATAGTGCTGGGAGCAGTGATGACACAAGCTATTAGAGGAGACTTGGACCATCTTATCGCGTTTGCAAGTAGAAGGTTATCCAAGGCAGAGAAGAACTATTCCACCACCTAGCGCGAAGGGTTAGCCATGGTGTATGCGCTCCAGAAGTTTAGGTAGTACTTGTTGGGTGGCCATTTTAAAATGTATATACATCACTCCGTGCTGAAATACCTGGTCAATAAGCTTGTGTTGGGGGGAAGAATCTACAGGTGGCAGCTATTGTTCCAGGAGTAGGATTTTGAAGTTATTTTGAAGCCTGGATGACTGAACGTGGGACCAAACCATCTGCCATGCATTGAAGCAGCGTAATAGCCCACTAATTTGGAGGAAGGATTGCTTGACACATAGCTATTTGTAGTGCGTGTCGTGGATGGTCATTTTGAAGATATAATACACTTCCTAATGACAGGAATTGCCCTGGAAGGATACACTATCTAATAGAAGAAGGAACTAGCGGTGCACGCGGTAGAATTCTTTTTCATAGCTGGGCATATGTACAAAATGGGGTCTAATGAGATATTGCTACGCTGTGTACCCGAGTTTGAAAGAATCAACATCCTCACGAATGCTCATGGGGGCACCGCAGAAGGGCATTATGTAGGAAGAGAAATTACGCAAAAGATTCTACACGCAAGGTTGTGGTGGCCAACCCTCCATCAAGACTCAAAAGCGTATTGCAAGGTGTGCGATGTGTGTCAAAGGACTGGAGAACCATCGCAGAGGGATGAGATGCCTTTGAATCCACAGATGACATTGCCACCCTTTGAGAAATGGGCGATAGATTTTGTGAGACCCATTTAGCGCCAAGGAAAGACAAGGGCGAGGTACATTATCACCATGCCAGAGTATTTGACATGTTGGGCAGAGGCTTAGCCTATGGGCTTATCGAACGACATGCAAGAAGTTGATTGGATAAGCCCCATTTAGGCTTGTCTATGGTGTTGAAGCAGTAAAGCCTATGGAATATATTGTGCCTAGTCTACGCATAGCGGTGCTCATAGGTATGATGGATTTCAGAGCCTTGGAGGAAAGGCTTGCACAACTAGATGAACTTGAGGAAGAGAGATTTCTAACTGGATTTCACCAACAGGTCCAAAAGCAGCTCGAAAAGGCATGGCATGATTGACATATTAAGTTGTGCACCTTTGAGGTAAATGACCTGGTTTTGTTATATGAGAGTAAGTTTGATAAATTTCGAGGGAAATTCAAAATGAACTAGTTAGGGCCCTATGCCATTAAGGAAATTACTGACAGAGGAGCGGTAGAACTGGTCAAATTGAATGTAGAGCCCTTCCCAGGAAAGGTGAATGGGAGTTGCTTGAATCTATACATCGTCAGTCTGGCCATGTGACTAGATGAAGGTAGCGCAGTCTTAGCACTCTAGGCAGCTGAAAGGAGGTGCAGGACTATAAACTACACTACCCGAGTTGGGGAGTTGTGCAATTGGAGGATGATACGAAGCAAGGAAGTGTCACAGGGACTGTAGTAGCACGGAGGGAGCTACACTACCCAGGGAGAAATTGTGTAGGTTAGCTAGAAAGTGACCATTAAAGTCACTGTTCATGATTTAAAGGTTGAAATGTGGCCAAATGGAGTGGGCAGCTGGCATTTAAGATGAAATTTATGGCTCAGAGTAGAAAAGGCAGGGTTTCTCAACTTGCTCTAGGTGTTGCACTACAACTGCACCCTGGTAATAGTTTTGGTCATCAAGCAGCGGTTGTGCATGGTGCATGATGGGTGTCTATGGCTGGAGGAGCTGATACCCATCCTGGATAGGTTGATTCACCGGATAACGCGACTGTCATATACAGGAGAGAATCCGGCCATGATCTTTAGTGGAAAAGGTGCCGAACAGGCTCTCGCAGAATCGATGAAATAAAAATTTAAACTGGTGAAGACGCCATGTAGACATGCTATATCCAACATATGTGACCCCACTGTGAAGGTAGCCACACAGATCTTAGCGAGGAAGGTGATGAGGAAGCGTTACGTCGATGAGGTGCCGACACCTGTCATCACATTGGCAGCACAATGCGCTCAAGGAGTCCAGTTCAACTGGTTGAACTACCTTCGCGGAGAGTTCCTGTGGAGCTATCGTGAAGCACAAGAGCTTAGCAAGACATTCCACTGCGCGTGGCTCTTGCTGTCAATTGTGCTAGTAGCATGGAAACTGCCAAAGGATAGCCAATTCCCTTTAGTTGTGCCAGAGCTCCTTGAAGCAGTGAAGTACGCATTGCTATGGGCAACCAAATATGCATAGCGAGTAAGGGATAGCAAGATCTTTTGGATCTTGATAGAGATGAACATCCAGATGGCCATCAATCGCAAACCGGAACTTTAGCCAATGGTGTACACCAACCTGCAGGACTATGCCAAATTCAAAGTCAACTTCCATTGAGTATCCATTAAGGCGTGGAAGGACCCTGCACAGAAATAGTACACTTGCCTTATCTGGCAACAGATGACGCCATTGATGCACTACCACAAACTTGGTAGTGGGCAGGAGTAAGTCCATCGTGCAGAAGAAGAAGGACAAGGCCAAGCTTAAGATGTCACAGCTAGCAGAGAAGAGGAAAAAGGAGGTTGTTGATAACGCCCAGGCGAAGTGCGAGGCCATGTAGAAGACAAGTGGGACAGAGCGGGGCTCTGAAAAAGGTGCGAGGTTGCCTTCACCTGAGATAGAAGAGGAGACTAAAAAACATGGTGCAGACCCTTGGGAGACATCTGCTCGCATCAAGTTCCCAAGGGAGTTGGAGAAGGGAGTGTTCAAGAAGAAATCAAAGGCAACCAAGACCTCACTAGACCCCATCACATTAATAGAGGGTGACTTGCATGTTATCGGTGACACAGTAAGGGATGTCACCATGGAGGCCCTGTAAAAATTTGAACAGTAGCAGCATATCATCCTGGGGGCTATCCAGATAGGGTTGCAGGAGTTGCAAACCCACGCATCATAGGCTAGCATGGTTTCTTCCAGCCTAGCTATCGGCACTTCAGAGGCTGGCAATATGCTACGCATGAAGGCTTCCAGTGCGATAGTGCTGCCAGACGAAGCACTGACCACAGAGAATGAGGTTGACAGGCCCACTTTCAGCGTCGTAAAGGGAGTAGGGTTGAAATTGGTAGTGCTTCCATGTGATGCACTCCACCTCTTCCTAGATGGAGTAATTGCAAAACTTAGGGCCCGTGAGCACCGTGCCCTATAGGTCATCAGTGAACAACGGATCAATAATGAGTAGATGGCCCTATAGAGAAATGCTGCCATCACTGCTGAGACTGAGGTGACCAATCAGAGCAAGTGGATTATGCAGATTGTTGAAGAGGCATGCCAAATGGTCCCATAGTTGGCCATTCCAGAGGAGGAGCCAGTCGAGGTACGCATCTGTAAGCTGGCCACAGGGATTCGCGACACTTGGACTGAGATGGTGCGGGTTCAGTTGGAGTTGAACTTGCAAATTACAGAGTTACAATTGAAGGCCCAGCCTCCAACTCTACCAAAAGTGAAGGAATGACGGGCGACCACTGTCGCAGAAGCAGTCGCGGCAGTGGATAGTACAATAATCGACTGTGTGCAATTGTTTGAACAATCATTTGAGGTCCTGACCAGCTTTTAGGAGGACCCCAATGCACAATGGCTAGAGATGGAAGTGCATGAGATACAACAACGCTATGATGAGGTTAAGGGCACAATGTGAACTGTCACGCTGACACAAAGACTAGCCATGCTGCAGGAGGCCAAGTAGTTGAAGGAATAGGTGGATGCGATGCTGCATAAGGAAGCAACGGTGAAGGAAAGGGTGAAGCCCTGGCTGGATAAGGATTACACAGTGACAGGAATTATAGAAGCAAATCTTGTGACTCTGTAATCGATGTAGCAAAAGCTTCAGGCTGACAGCACAGGAGCAGTGACCGAGGAGATAGTGGAAGATGCAAAGCAGGTGGCCACAGAGTGCACAACTGAGGTTGTGGTCATACGAGTTGAGTTGGAAGGGCTTTGTGAAAAGATCTCCTTGCCTATCAAGTGACTCAAGGGCAAGTCATGATGTTTGCGTTGGAGGCTTGTTGGGAACGAGATCCCCCAAGGACAGTTTTGGGGCCAAAATCCCATGTTTTGGTCAAATTTTGTAAGAAACTTGTAAAGACTCCACATTTTGTGGTCATAGAGTGTGAAGGTGTCATGAGTCATAAAGGGTTGTCTGCCCTTATTTTTGTAAATTAAAATTGGCTGTAAGAGATCTACCCATGGTCCGTGGACCATGGGATTGTCTGAAAACAGCTAAGCTTGAAGTAGTTTTAGAGACACACAAGATAAGAGAGTCATAGCTATGAAGTAAGAAGTCTAAGTTTCGGGTCATAGCATAGGTAGAGGCTCTTTAGGTGAGTGCATAGAGGCCTAGGGTGGAAGTCCACAACTGAGTGCATGGATCCTTGCAGCTGTGTGCACAGGGCAGATAGAGTCTGTAATTACTTGGAAATATCAATAAAGAAGAGTATTCTGCAATTTTGTGTCTTTGTTTTCGATTAATGCATATTGTTATTTTATGTATAAATTCCATTTTTAATGCTTATATCATGCGCGAATGCATTCAATTACATTTGATAACTGAACACAATTAAGGATATCTATTTATGTGGAACTAACCATGATTATCTAATAAGATAAGTAAGACACTTAGACTAGTTTAGGAATTTGCACGGTATGCTACCATAGCAGTGTGGAAGTACCTAAGCCACAGGTTAGGGATACAAGGGGAATCGTACCCTTTCATGGAGGTATTGAAGGGCAGAATAGAGGGCTCGTCTGGCAAGCACTAGAACGAAGTGACCTACGCGAAGGTAGGAATAAAGGGAATAACCAACATCACAACCGTCTCATGGTGCAGAAACTTGGTTCCAGCATCCCCCCATACTACTTCGGGTGAGACTTCGGTCCATGCTTTACGGGCTGATGCTGAAAGGGCCAGTAGAGTAAGAATTTTTTTGGCTAATTAACATTGAACTTGGGTCAGGCCCTACCAAGGCAACAAATTACTTCCTAGTTATGGTGCAAACAAACATATTATCATAGTGGCACTTGTATCAGAGTGGCGGTTTCATGGTACTTTATATTATGAATGGGTGGCTGAAATGTAGGACTCTTGGAGCGCATGCAAAAATATTTTGTTTCAGGATTTTGTGATATACCTAATGTGTGTATTGTAGACTAAAATGTATATGCAGTAGCTGTTGGGATTCGAAAATGAAACACTAGTCATGTCTTCATCATCCAAATCCAAGAGTTTTGAACCAAAATGTCCAAAATGTCATTTTTTGTATTTGGATAGATATGTATGTGCAATAAGAGTAAAAATACATGACATATACTCAATGGTTGTGGACATACAATGGAGCACTAAATAAGCACATAATGAAATATAGGCTACTACAATGTCTAAGAAATTATTCAACCTCTTGTCTTCTAGAGAACCAAAAAAATAAATAAAAATTGGATGAATATATATTTTGAGCCATGATTGTCCTTTTGGGTTGATCTGATAGGGATCATTGTATACTTTTCGATTGATTGAAGTAGTGAAGCTGAAAGGAGATGTTTGGAGTAGGTAATGAGCATAGGATAACCACTACCATCGTATCAGGTGTGAAATCTTGCCATAGCAGGCTTGAAAACCAGGTGGATATACAAAACATACATGGGTATTTGTTTTGTTATTTTGGGAAGTATATATTGTCTTTTCATGCCCTAAAATGATGTGTGAAATTTCAAGACAAGTGAGTATTATCCTTTCCTATCTTTTTATTATGGACTTTTTGGGTTCATGGCTACCTTAGGTCTTCTCGATTAGAGTGTTTTATGTTGGACACCTAATCCTCTAAGGGTTGGTGTGGAAGCTGAACAGCCAAAAGGAGTCCAAGAGACCACTTGGAATATGAATCCAAGGGTCACACCATGTACTATAAATGTATATCATTTGTTAATAATAAATGTACTCTCCTGCTTAGCATTCCTATGTTGTTGCTGCCATGTGTGTGTTTAAAATGGTATTAGAGCAAGTATGTTCATAATATGCTCAATATTTTGTGAGCCACTTGTTTTTGTGCGGCCTATGTAAACCTATGCATCCCTGTGTCTCTAGCTATTTGTATTCATTCGACAATGTAGGATTGGACGGTGGATACCTGTTGTCCAATTTTGAGATGGACAATTTGGAAGGCTATTTTTTATTGTAACATTGTAGAATCTGCATTGCTTTTTTCATTTGGGTAGCAACTAAGGCATAGAAGTTAATCTTCTTTCTAGCTTCCAAGAAACGCTCTTTCTTCAGTGTTAGTGTTTCAATCTTCTGTTGGCTTGGTGTTTTCCTTTTAAAAAGCTGAAAAATTACTCAACTCTTTACGCATGTCTCGCATCTACCATTATGTGACATTCTGCAACCTAAGATAACGCCAGATTCTTTGACATGTTGTCATTCCCTGCCAAGCTTGTCTGAGCTTCCTTCAATAACGTGTTGGTATGGTATTTCCTGGAAAGTACATCAAAATGATGAAAGATTTATCCATTTGACCATTTTCATTTCTCTGCGTACTAGTTTCTTTGTTAAGCTACGCTCTTGCTGTCACCATCTGTGTAATGCCTACTATTGCATGAGCCTTAGATTGTGCACTCAAACTCTGTCCAATATGCATCTTGTCGAGAGGGTTTCTAAGGTAGCCTCCATACTCTTATAACTCCCACCATCATGCCTCCATACTCCATGCAGCATATCATCAACTCTACATTGATACCTGATCTGGTTTTGAATGCTGCTCTCTGAAATGAACCGTCACAATAGAACTATACTTATATCATTCTTCCAAAGAGCTATGATCGTTGCAGTACCGATACTTATTACTGGAGCGACGAGAACCCCAATGCTTGTTGCATTGTTTGAATTTCTTGATCCATCCTTTAATTTGAGGTCACAAGTTTCCATATCCTTTAGTATTCACTTGATCTACATCCTCAAACGGCTTTGCCTTGCCTCATATGGATAGTGAAATAGCATTTGGCATATTAATTTAAAGGGAAATAGTGTTTGGCCTATTAATGTTAGAGGAACATGTATCGACTAAAGATAAATGCTCGAACCCGCAACCTTTGTATTTCTATTATTCTTGCCATAAGACCAATGCTCTAACCAACACTAAAGGTAGGGACCTTTAAAAATCATTTTTCCTGGGTATTTTGGATGGCTTCACCATTGAGATCAAATTTGACTACGCGGAAATGCTAAGATCCGCAGGAGGAGTAAGGGTTGTTGTGAACGATCGGGAAATCGGCGTCTGAAACTATTGCCAGCCTTTGCACCATCGTTGTTGTTAATTTATTTCGTTTCATATTATTGTGTGGCAAATAATTGTCTTGATCGTCTGTTTGTTTCAGTTTGATGTAGGATTACTGTACAATCGAGCAGTATTTCATAGATCTACAAATCAAATTGTCAATGACTAACTAGGGAAATTATGTGGGGACACTCGTCTCTTTTTATGTGCATAATATCATAGTTGATTGCAGTGGAAAATTGTTGGTCGTCATATATACTAAAAATAAATGTGTCTGCTAACCTTCGATGCCGAGTAGGAATTGTCAAATAGGGCGTGCCTTGAGAGACTATCTGTTCATTTTCAAATAGTTGGTGAGAGTTCATGGTGTCCACCTACATCTTGAGTGCCTAAATATAGTTAGCCACCTCTTGCAACAATGTGGGTGTGGCCAAACTCTTTCCACCTAGCACAAGACTCTGAAGCATCTCAGGTTCGAGTCTCCTCTTGTCGCTTAGTTAAAGATTGTCTTTCAACGACAACAATGCTTCGAACACAACCTCAGCCTCTCTGGTGGCACGCGATTTTCCCTGTTGTTGATTCTTTGATGGGTAAGAAATATTGAAGCTTTTGTCATTCAAAGGCGAAAGGAAAAACTTATCGGCTGTTGCAAGATCTTCATTTTATTTTTCGTGGACCTCTACGACTTCAACTTTGCTTTTGTTGGGAGTATCAGCGGACATGTGGAGCCATTGGTGGGAGCGAAGGTTCAATTTCATTCAACCCATTTCCAATCTCTATGTTATGGGGTCATTCAGTATCTGTGGTGGAACTATGAAACATTATTAATATCAAACAGATTGTGGAAGATTGTGTATGCTTCATTGGTATCTTTCTATGAAGACTGTAATTTGGTATGGGTATGTTGGCTCACATATATGATGCATGGTTGGTGTGTGGCTGCTATTTAAATAATTGAAACATATAAAGTCAAATTACAACGTTATTTTGGAGATAATTACAGAAATATATCATATCCTTTTTACTATTTTGGGCACAGCTCCACTTCTATCTCTTGTGATTTATTTCTAGTTGAAATCCTTTGAGGTCTTCATTTTTGCTGAGATAATGGTCAGAATCAATAATTTTTTAGGGCCATTGAGCACATTAATGTTGTCTACTGTTGAAGACATAGCGAAGGTCAACAAAGACACTCTCTTTGACATCCAAACCTGTTTGCAAATGCACATGAAAACATTGATTTTTTGCAGCTTGAATCTCAGCTACAGCAAGCCGAATTACAACAATGGAGTCATCATTATGAACCTGTTTCTATTTATAACAATGAAACAGACTCCCATAAACAGCAAGACAATAATGTTACAATTGATTCAGATCGAGTACCCAATAAAGAAGCAGTTGTACACGCAGATGCAAAAATTCAGTCTGCACTTCCCAAGTCGGTCATTAGACCTTGGGAAGAGCTTGTCCACAACAAGAACAGAACTAGTCTTGGATATGACAAGGACATGTCCTTTCATATTCCAGACTACTCCAAACCAATCTAATATTAAAGTATTGGATTTCTTTAGGATGGTTCATCT
Organism: Pinus tabuliformis; assembly: GCA_031772625.1. Lineage (NCBI taxonomy): Eukaryota > Viridiplantae > Streptophyta > Pinopsida > Pinales > Pinaceae > Pinus > Pinus tabuliformis. The sequence goes on along the minus strand of CM062816.1, from coordinate 1,166,391,912 downwards.
TCACCTGCTCCTCATGATAGTTCACCTCCATCTATTCCAAATTCTGCCCCTCTTCCACAGAAACAACAACAACAATAGATTGTGAAATGCTAACACTGTGACCGAGTTAGCCATATGAAAGATCACTATTTTTATCTTCATCCATGTAAGAACTATCATAAAACTAGTCATTCTTCAAACAGATGCTTCAGAAACAAATCTCCTGCTTATCTTTCCTATGTTGTTGCTGCCATGTGTGTGTTTAACATGGTATTAGAGCAAGTATGTTCATAATATGCTCAATATTTTGTGAGCCACTTGTTTTTGTGTGGTCTATGTAAACCTACGCATCCCTGTGTCTCTAGCTATTTGTATTCATTCGACAATGTAGGATTGGACGGTGGATACCTGTTTTCCAATTTTGAGATGGACAATTTGGAAGGCTATTTTTTATTGTAACATTGTAGAATCTGCATTGCTTTTTGCATTTGGGTAGCAACTAAGGCATAGAAGTTAATCTTCTTTCTAGCTTCCAAGAAACGCTCTTTATTCAGTGTTAGTGTTTCAATCTTCTGTTGGCTTGGTGTTTTCCTTTTAAAAAGCTGAAAAATTACTCAACTCTTTACGCATGTCTTGCATCTACCATTATGTGACATTCTGCAACCTAAGATAACACCAGATTCTTTGACATGTTGTCATTCCCTGCCAAGCTTGTTTGAGCTTCCTTCAATAACGTGTTGGTATGGTATTTCCTGGAAAGTACATCAAAATGATGAAAGATTTATCCGTTTGACCGTTTTCATTTCTCTGCGTACTAGTTTCTTTGTTAAGCTACGCTCTTGCTGTCACCATTTGTGTAATGCCTACTATTGCATGAGCCTTAGATTGTGCACTCAAACTCTGTCCAATATGCATCTTGTCGAGAGGGTTTCTAAGGTAGCCTCCATACTCTTATAACTCCCACCATCATGCCTCCATACTCCATGCAGCATACCATCAACTCTACATTGATACCTGATCTGGTTTTGAATGCTGCTCTTTGAAATGAACCGTCACAATAGAACTATACTTATATCATTCTTCCAAAGATCTATGATCGCTGCAGTACCGATACTTATTACTGGAGCGACGAGAACCCCAATGCTTGTTGCATTGTTTGAATTTCCTGATCCATCCTTTAATTTGAGGTCACAAGTTTCCATATCCTTTAGTATTCACTTGATCTACATCCTCAAACGGCTTTGCCTTGCCTCATATGGATAGTGAAATAGCATTTGGCATATTAATTTAAAGGGAAATAGTGTTTGGCCTATTAATGTTAGAGGAACATGTATCGACTAAAGATAAATTCTCGAACCCGCAACCTTTGTATTTCTCTTATTCTTGCCATAAGACCAATTCTCTAACCAGCACTAAAGGTAGGGACCTTCAAAAATCATTTTTATTGGGTATTGTGGATGGCTTCACCATTGAGATCACATTTGACTACGCGGAAATGCTAAGATCCGCAGGAGGAGTAAGGGGTGTTGTGAACGATCGGGAAATCGGCGTCTGAAACTATTGCCAGCCTTTGCACCATCGCTGTTGTTAATTTATTTCGTTTCATATTATTGTGTGGCAAATAATTGCCTTGATCGTCTGTTTGTTTCAGTTTGATGTAGGATTACTGTACAATCGAGCAGTATTTCATAGATCTGCAAATCAAATTGTCAATGACTAACTAGGGAAATTATGTGGGGACACTCGTCTCTATTTATGTGCATAATATCATAGTTGATTGCAGTGGAAAATTGTTGGTCCTCATATATACTAAAAATAAATGTGTCTGCTAACCTTCGATGCCGAGTAGGAATTGTCAAATAGGGCGTGCCTTGAGAGACTAGCTGTTCATTTTCAAATAGTTAGTGAGAGTTCATGGTGTCCACCTGCATCTTGAGTGCCTAAATATAGTTAGCCACCTCTTGCAACAATGTGTGTGAGGCCAAACACTTTCCACCTAGCACAAGACTCTGAAGCATCTCAAGTTCGAGTCTCCTCTTGTCGCTTAGTTAAAGATTGTCTTTCAACGACAACAATGCTTCGAACACAACCTCAGCCTCTCTGGTGGCATGCGATTTTCCCTGTTGTTGATTCTTTGATGGGTAAGAAATATTGAAGCTTTTGTCATTCAAAGGCGAAAGGAAAAACTTATCGGCTGTTGCCAGATCTTCATTTTATTTTTCGTGGACCTCTACGACTTCAACTTTGCTTTTGTTGGGAGTATCAGCGGACATGTGGAGCCATTGGTGGGAGGGAAGGTTCAATTTCATTCAACCCATTTCCAATCTCTATGTTATGGGGTCATTCAGTATCTGTGGTGGAACTATGAAACATTATTAATACCAAACAGATTGTGGAAGATTGTGTATGCTTCATTGGTATCTTTCTATGAAGACTGTAATTTGGTATGGGTATGTTGGCTCACATATATGATGCATGGTTGGTGTGTGGCTGCTATTTAAATAATTGAAACATATAAAGTCAAATTACAACGTTATTTTGGAGATAATTACAGAAATATAGCATATCCTTTTTACTATTTTGGGCCCAGCTCCACTTCTATCTCTTGTGATTTATTTCTAGTTGAAATCCTTTGAGGTCTTCATTTTTGCTGAGATAATGGTCAGAATCAATAATTTTTTAGGGCCATTGAGCACATTAATGTTGTCTACTGTTGAAGAAATAGTGAAGGTCAACAAAGACACTCTCTTTGACATCCAAACCTGTTTGCAAATGCACAGGAAAACATTGATTTTTTGCAGCTTGAATCTCAGCTACAGCAAGCCGAATTACAACAATGGAGTCATCATTATGAACCTGTTTCTATTTATAACAATGAAACAGACTCCCATAAACAGCAAGACAATAATGTTACAATTGATTTAGATCGAGTACCTAATAAAGCAGCAGTTGTACACGCAGATGCAAAAATTCAGTCTGCACTTCCCAAGTCGGTCATTAGACCTTGGGAAGAGCTTGTCCACAACAAGAACAGAACTAGTCTTGGATATGACAAGGACATGTCCTTTCATATTCCAGACTACTCCAAACCAATCTAATATTAAAGTATTGGATTTCTTTAGGACGGTTCATCTTCACCTGCTCCTCATGATAGTTCACCTCCATCTATTGCAAATTCTGCCCCTCTTCCACAGAAACAACAACAACAATAGATTGTGAAATGCTAACACTGTGACCGAGTTAGCCATATGAAAGATCACTATTTTTATCTTCATCCATGTAAGCACTGTCATAAAAATAGTCATTCTTCAAACAGATGCTTCAGAAACAAATCTCCTGCAAGATCAAAGATTCATCTTGGATGGATCGCTTCTTGGCAATGGGCATCAACAACCAAGAAGATATTCCAGTCATATGTCAAAACCTGTTCTAGTGTATTGAATAGTCCCGTAGTTTATTTTTCTCCATCATCTCACCTTGTATCCGACAGGGGGGGAAATGATGGTCATCTACAAGCTTCAAAGCCACATCAAGTGAGCCTGAGCCACAACCTGCCACACCAGTTTCAGAGTTGTAGCCAGAGACAAATATGCCCCTAGGCATGCCTTCAGTTGGTGATACCTCTTCAAAGAATTGGGGACACTTCCTCTAGCAAAAAACTTCAGATTATTTCCAGTTTTGGAAGAGTTCCGGGAATTGAATTAAGCATTCCAAAGTTGGTGGTAATCCTTAAACCATCATAGGTTGAGACCTCCCTTTTTAGGTTGAGATTCTCCCTTTTATGTGGGGTGAGACCTCCCTTTCATGGTTGAAGGTTTCCCTCTTCAAAACATCAGAATCACTTCCTCTAGTAGAAGACCAGAGCTTCATGCTAGACTTCGAAGAGTTCTTGGAACTGCACTAAGCGTTCCAGTGTTGGTGGTCATCCTTAAACCACCGCCCTTTATACCTACATTTTAGAGAGAACATTCAGCCTAGTGTTGCCATGCATTTTTGCACATTTTCTATTACAGCTCTCTTCTTGGACTCATACATAACCCTTCGGATTAAGGGGGGCAATGTTGGACACCTAATCCTCTAAGGGTTGGTGCAGAGGTTGAATAGCCAAAAGGAGTCCAAGAGACCACTAGGAATATGAATCCAAGGGTCACACCATGTACTATAAATGTATATCATTTATTAATAGTAAATTTACTCTCCCGCTTATCTTTCCTATGTTGTTGCTGCCATGTGTGTGTTTAACATTTTCTAACATAGGACAGAGCACAAGAAAAATAAGTAAAAGTCATGGGAATGCCTCAATTGCATATCCTTTCTATATCAATTCAAGGCATTGTCAATTGGATGGATTCAAATTGCAATTCTATAACAATACTGTACTGGATTTAAGTGAACAAGATTTACTATAAAGCCCTCAGTTTATCATCATATGGGATCATCATTGATCCTCTCTAATCTTCCTATCCCAAAAACCTCAAGGGATTCAATGTCAAAGGCATAAATAATTATGCAATTTCTGTCAGCAACTTTCTTCATTTGTCTAACTGCGAGAACACTACAGGTTATCTGTTGAAGTGCAATATTCCTTTTATACAACACTACAATGAGCAATGTTTGTTTTATACGAAATTTTTCTATCCCCTTTTGAATGCGATAGTATGGCACCATGGAGATGATGACTTTTCTCACTTCTCCTAGTTGCAATACCAAAATTTCATTAGTTGGATACTCATGCCCACATTTACCCATTTGGATGCAAAGTATGGAATAAAGTGGGAGTTGCATGATATGGGAACTTTTTGATGATGTTCATTATGACCCTAATGTGGTCTATCAACATGCGGTAGATGTAACTAATGTGAGGTGTGCTTCTAAAGATGGTTATCAATGAGATGGGTTTCGTCAAGGCACCGAATACATAAGAGTATGCAAAAGGCATGGTGAGAAAGCATATGATAAGGACTCTATAAGAGATCACAACACAACAAAGAGAATAATCCTTGCAGCAAGGCTTGTGGCAACAAATCTTATTGCACTTGCTTTACATAGGCAACATTTATAATGTATAATTTTCAATTATAAGTCCATGGATGGAAGCCAACTTGAAGTCCTTTGAATTTTTACCTATGCAATCTGAAGAATTCAAACTTGAACTATTCTATTATAAGGTATTGGAGAAGGCCACTAAAAGCTTTGCTGTTAAAACAAAATGTGGACATAGTGCTTGTGGGACTATATATGTTGGGATGCTTACTGATGGTCACCTTGTTGTTATAAAAGGGATCCATTTTGGGATTTCTCTTGGAGTATATAAGCTATTAAATGAAATTAATATATTCTCAATAATGAAACAAAATAAAATTTCATATAAATTCTTGGTTTTTTTTATTAATTGAAATTGTCTCTACTTGAACTGAGGGTTTATATTTAGTAATTTTGATGAAGCGATGATATAATTGGCTACACTACTTACCTTGTTGTTAAAGTATGTCAGAATTCTAGAACTAGATCAGTAAGAAACATAGTTCATCTCTATTCTACTTGTGATTATCATATCAGGTTTTGTACTCCCTACTTACTTTTGTTATTCTACTAGTATCAAATTTTGTAAATCAGTGCTCTAGGGGTTATATTACTACATATAGGATATAGGATCTCATCACCATCACTCTTCTCCCATTCCAAAAATGACCACATCCTCCACTATTCCATGCCAGAAATTGACATAGTTGGTAGGTTTACTGGTAAATGCAAATAAATCGACACACTATTTGGCTAGCCTCGGTACGATCGATCCTCCATGGTGGTCAATATTTCATAGATTACTCTTCATATTACATTAATAATTTCTACAACACAGGTCAAGAGACATCTGATTTTGGTTTACAAGCCAAATGACTACATTCATGTTCTAATCATTTATGGTCCTGGGAACAATTGTGGTGATAGACTTCTGCCTACATGCCCCATTTATCGTTTTGGATACATGCCATTTGTCTGTTATCCAAAACGGACAAATAAACCTCTTTATCATGGGATTGTTACTCAACTAGAAGCACTTGTTGTTCCATCCTTGTCACTAAAGGAGTTACCATTACAAGTGGCCAACAATTTTGAAATTGTAGCGGATGCAATGTTTGGGTTTTCATTCCATGGTAAGTTATTTTATTTTAGTGTGTTTTCTATGTAGGAAAATATTGTAGTCTTATAGGTTGCAATGTTATACTTTATGTGATGAAGCCAATGGACAAGTACATTGTGGTGGAATTTCCTAACAGAAATTACTTAGACTGAACAAGCACTGTGGATAGGAGATCCCATAGAAGCAGGTCTAACAATGTTTGTGGGAACTAGTGGGGTTAAGATTAAGATTCTAAAGCTTCCTCGGGATTTTTGTTAGAAAAATTCATAAAATCGCCATACATATGCTCTTGGCAACATGTCATTTCACATGTCACAAGGACCCATATTTTGTTACAATAAAGAGCCCATTGAGGCTTGCAAGTAATAGTTTGAGCCCTGAATTTAATAGTCTGGTTATGGGTGTGTTTTCCACTACATTGCCTTGTGAAATCACATCCACTAAATTGTGTTATGTGTGAACTGTGCACTTCCAATTACTTTGTTGTGTTCTCTAAATTTAATTGAAGCTCTATAGAGTTGATGGCATAACCACTAAGGGAAAAACCACAATGCTGTCCGGAAAACACATTGTTAGCTAGAACCATGAAAAGGGAAATTACCAAGTTGTTCAAATCCCAAGAAATTGAATTATGTGGCATATAAAGGAATACTAGGTCTAGGTCAAGTACATTGAATTATGGCATGATTTCCAACATCTGTAACTATTGAGGGCTATAAGAATGACAAGCCTTGCTATATAAAAGGGACCAGTTCAACCCTGTTTAGCCTTCCAAAAAGACCATAGAAATAAAGGCACTATCAAGAGGATGACACTGGCTATAAAGAATAAGGTCAATGTTTCAAGTTTTCCAAGCAAAGTTCAATACAGTGGTGCCAATTCTGTGTTTACAAAAATATATAAAGAAATAGTATACTACACCAGCTAAATAGGAAATATGTGTCACTTCTTATACAATGCATGAGTATCTGTCATAGCCATGGAAACGCACCCCAGAGAAGCGCAATACAACAATACATATAAGTATTTTTTTAATGAATGTAAAATTATTTTTTGAGTAATTGTTATGTCTTAAATATTACAAGCTTTTGAGAGCAACATAAATATTTCACGATGACGATTATGGAATCTCTTTCTTGATGGCTAATTAGGAATGACTGAAGAACAACAACATGTAGTGATGATACCTGTCACGAAGAAAAAATGAAGGCTGGAGGACTTTGACCTTGTATGTATCTAAATGCACTGAGGACAGTGCATAAATAAGGGAGAGGGGAATATAATACCCCTGATTAGGATCCCCTCGAATGATACATGAACAAATGTATGTGTGAATATTAGGTTTGTGAGCCGGGAGTTGCTTTTGGGGCAGTACACCCATGCATATGTGTGTTTATGTGTTGGTGGACACTGTGTCTGTGTGTGTGTGTTTTTTATGATACGGGGCTAGAAAACCCGATGTGGTAAACAATGTTTAACTTATGTATATTAATAAACACCTAATGGATGTAGGCTTACCTAGACAAAAGAGTGTGGGGGGACCACGACTCCACAACAAGAAAAAGACGTTTGGAAAAGGCAAGTAATATTATAATATGAAATAATGGAAAAATGTATTTATAAAAGGGGGATTCATTATTTTAATCCTTAAGGGGACTACTAATCAGTTAGTGGGTCTTGGGCTGGACTCTATGACTAATTGATGGCTAGTGAGTCCTAAGGCTGGACTCTAGACTAGCCAAGGTGCGGTTATTAAGTTAATTATGTTGTATGGATGCATCCTGTTATGGTGTGAGCCCTTATGTTGACTCTTGAGAGCTTGGTGCTTTGAGGTTTTGTTGGATCTGTTATGGCCTAGTGCCATGGAGTTTTGTGTGTAACGCAATGTCATTTTGTGGGCCAAGGAGGGTGCATAGAGCCTTAGAATAATATGTTTGTTGGGTTGGAACCTTTGTAATTACCTTGGAGGGTGCTTGTAGCCCTAGAGCAACATGGTTTTTGGTTTGACACCTTGGACCTCAGCTAGGGTTTTTTACTGCTTTTATGAATTTCCTATGGAGTTGGAGCCCCAGCTCAGGGGGTGACTCGCGGTTGAGAATTTATGAACTGCAAGGTCTATGGTTGGGAGGAACATCACAGGTCTGTAACCATTCAACAACATTCATAAATAAGTATTTGAGATATGGTTTTATGTATATTCCATTGCACTTACATATGGTTCTGTAATTTTGTTGTTAATTAAGCTCAATTTGTGTATTACAGTTAAATTATGCTAATATTTCTAGTTTTGTTCAATATATATTTAGTCTTGGTTTAATTTTTGCTTATGGTTTTGAGTGAGAAGGTAAAAAGAAAGGGTTATTTGAGTGGCATAGCGAAGGGGTGGCTAGGGAGATTACATATGGCCACGATAGAGATAGCAAGAACATTGAACATAACATGCACATGATTTTACAAGGCTCATTAATGGGGTTGGTTACTTTCATCAAACTACAATGATGATGATAACTTTGACAGTAAGAGAAAAATAAGTACTAAAAATGAATATCAACATCTATATGGTAGTGAGTTTGACATTGAGGCACTTGAACTTATTAAGGGAGAGCTAGCAAATACTGTAAGGATATATTGGAAGAGAAAGATAAAGTGTTACTGTCCAATTCATGTTGGTGGAAGGCTTATAGTTAGTTTTTATCATGCAAACATATCATGCTTGATGAGGAGAATAAATCAAGACTCCCATGGCATATGTCTGACTGCTATTAGAGAAAATCTAGCAGGTGCCCACTTTCACAATGTCCCACTTAAAATCTTATGCTCATCTGTCTCAAGCAATTAGATGATTATGCCCACAAAGTGTACCTAGCCTTCTTCATTGACACAAATTCTATCTACCATCATTTGCAGAGAAATGCATTCAAGAAAGATATAAAAATGATTGTGAATGAGTAGAATTGATCTGCTCATCGGGTAGTGAACAAATTGGATAAAATATAGCAACAATCAGATTCTCTATTCGAGTACTCTAATGAAAACCATAATTCTCTAGACTCTATTGATTCTCAAGAAGAACTATTGGCTCAAATTTAAAGGTTGTAGAAGATAAAATCATAAATGTTATAGACCAGTGAAATTCCATATTTTTTGAGCAATCTCATTAGATAATTGGCACTTAATTTAAGTTGCAAGAATAGTAGTTTGATATGCAGAAGACTGCTGATAGTAGTATGGTTGATCTTGAAAATTTATATGTAAGATTAGGAGAAGACATAGGGTTCCTTCAAAAATTAACTTCAAAAACAAAAAAGTGAATCATTGAAGTGGCTAGCACTATATCATCTCAATCAAACAATATTCAAAATAAAATGGATGAAATTGGCAACATAGTTGATTTTTCATTGGGTCAACAGAAACTGTAATTAGATATCCAAAGCCTTTCTTTGCAAGGCCTTTATGCTCTTACAAAATCTCAAATTGAGGCATTTGAATAAAGAAAGTATCAGTACACCAACTTGTTGATAATGCTTGCCAACACTAGCTTGAGTTCACTACTTACCAAGAGGAGCTTTAGGCAACTCATAATCACCTACCACAAATCTCCTCTATGAGTTTGTCAGCTCGGGAATAATTTAATTCAAAGCAAGCCACTATGGTCATGGTTCATAATAAGTTATCTTAATTGCAAAATACCATTCTTCTTGAACCTCGGGCTATTAATACCATCTTCTTCTACTTGATTGTGATGTGTGTGCTCTATATGTTGATAAACACAAAATCAAGCCAATAAGGTCACACATGTTTTGTACTCTATACTTTACATATCATTTGCCATTGATTTCATCATAGATGATTTTAAATGCAATGATATTTCACAAGAAGGTTGGATTGCCTCAAAGACATTTTATGTAATAACAACATTTTCATACACCTTTGCTCTCTTCAAGATAGCGTGGCTTTTCATTAGGTGCTATATTTTTCTATAATGTTCCCATAATAGAGCAAGTCACTAGTATTGTTCCCTTGTTAATCATAAAGTCTCAAGATTATTCTCTTTTTTTACCCCATTTTGTTTCATTCTACAATCTATATTTTACTAGAGAAATTTACTCAATATTAGAGTGTGTTTGAACCATAAAAACCCCAAAAAATATATCATAAAATTGGCTCTGATTCCCTCAAGAAAATCATGTGAAATTGACCTAAAACTCCAAAGATGTTTTTCTTTTAGGGGCCCTTGAAGTGTGCTTTGTTGAAAGATCTTAATAGGGAAAAGTTGGTAAAATTTATAGACTGTGAGGGATAAATATTCACTTATAAAAGTTCCCTACTTCTCAATAATCATAGAAAAGCTGATAAGCATTCTACAAATTTGGCTTCCATAAATGCTTTTCATCTCTTTTTAGTGATATGTTATATAATGATTTATGTTTTCTTGGCATTTTTGCATAATTTCTTAGAAGTGGCATACTATGGTTATTAATATTCCAAACGAAATTTTAACTAAAATGTTTAAATTGGTTTAGATGTACACTCCAACATGCACATGCAAAAAATATAACTAATTAGGTCATACATAAAGCTAATGGCATTTTTGAAGTCTTGCAAAACTAAAAATCAACATGTATCCTAGGGTTTATCAAAGAAAAATACCTTAATATGTTGAAAAGAACATCCCAATCCACCAAGATTTGTTGTAAATCTCTATAAAGAAATCTCAAAAGCTGTAAAACCAAGGTACAAATTAAGAATTTGTTTGATCACATTCCAGCAAGATTAAAATAAATTACATGAAACACCATTTATAAATAATCTTTATCCCAAACAAAATGGGTAACTACAAAGAATTATTTCTCATAAAATGTAATAATTTAGTAAAGCATCTAAGTTACTGAAGTTTTGATTTAGATTGGCACTTTTCTTCAAGTTTTTATTTTTTATTGTGAGAATGTATCTGGTCATTGAATTCAATGGACATGTATGTTATAAATTGATTTTAATGCCAATGTGGACTGAGGATGGAATGTTATTACTTATTTTTTGGTTTTGAGGTGGAACCTACCTTTGACGATGGGAATGAATAGGGTATTGGTATAAAATTTATTATCCAATGATATAATATATTGTTTTGTTGTATGTGACTATCATTATAAAAATTTTAGATTGAAACTATGGGATATAATACCTGATTCATTTTCAAACCTGAAAAGGTGCTTGTGTCTAGACAACTTCTAAGTTATAGAGAAAGCAAATTTTGTTAGGATGCTTTTTATCATGTAGAGAAAAAGTTATATCGTACTAAAATTTCTTCCTGGTCATGTAGATATTTGACTTTAAGTTATTTGAGGATCCATGCCCAAGACATTTTAAACAATATATATAAGTGTCAAATGTCACCATTCCAAAATTGGAAGTACCAAAGGAATCTCAATTCTAAAATCATTTCATTTTTGAAGAACTTCCACAGTGATAACAATAACATCCTGCAAAATATCCTAACATGCATCCACACAAACAATTCATTCAACAAGTGGATGTTAAGTGCTAGAATAATGCAAAAGGTTATGAGAGATGCTCAAAAAATGGTTTTGATCTGCCATGTTATAGTTCATGTACCTTGGTGATAATCAAGTAGAAGTCAAGTGGAGGCTTTCTTAGGTTGACACTATTGATTTTTGGTATGAATTGTGTAAAAGGATTTAATATGACACATTTTGCTTTAATAGTTCACTTCTTTGATGATGAGAGAAACACTGAAATGTTAACTAGAAATAAGTCATATTAAAACATCTTCACGGTCCCAACTAAAATATCTGATAAAGGTAGTGGTAGTTATATTAGTAATAGTGTTATTTACAATAATTAATATTCATAAAGAGTTATAAAGTTATAACCCCTTGCCAAGATGTACAAGAGAGCATATTTAACTTAACTCTCATTGTTAGTGACCCTCTGTCAGTTGACCTATATGGATTATTTAAATAAAAGTTTCAACTTCTTCTTTCTTTTCCATTGTATGGGAATCTCCATTCTTAATGAAATGAGTGGTTGTATACCATGAAGGTATACCATATGAAAAAAATGTGGTTGTTTGAAGTTAAAGGTCTTTCAATTGGTTTTGTTTGTGTGGATTTAATGCCATTGGATTGAAGGATGTAATCAAGTACATGGTGTGCATGTTGTCCATGTTGACTGAAATTAAAATATATGCCTAGTAAATAAAGACTAGAAAAATACAGACTTGCATGTCTTGTTGAACATGTAGGATTTGAATATATAATAAAAGCTATTCTAATCAAATATTGGGGATTGAATCATCGAAGGGCTTTATCTTCTTGCAACTGATGTTGCATGGAACCAAAGTAACCATTGATCCAATTAACATTTAGGGGGTGCATCCAATGTGTAAACAATGGCTCTTCCATATATTTAAGGTTGGTATTGCTTTGCCCATACTTTCTATAGTCATAAACCAGGGCGTAAGACTTCTGATATGGAATAAAAAGCACTTGTTTTTACTTTTTTTTAGCACAAAGCATGCTTCAAGAATAAAATCGGATACGAAAATGGAGTAGCTCAAGTTCATATTGTTTTTAATTCAAATGTATCAACAAATTTTTCATTATCAGGAATTTTCTTGATAGTTTCCTTTCATTAATATTATGATATAATTCATGATATTATCTTATTTAATAGATTTCTCTCATTTTCCTTTCTTCCCTTTTGCTACCTAAAAAATAAACCGAGTTTTCATATCTAACTGACTAGTGAACAATATGTAATCAAATATTTTCAACACTTGAATCACAAGTAATGATACAATTATACACAATCAAACAAGAATGACTAGATTGTAGTGAGGATTGCAGTTGCCCTTCTAAGCTAACTAAGGCCATTTCCCCCCTGCCGAAGAAGTATCGCCATTATTGTACAGAAATAAATTGAAATCAAGATGGTCCAAGGGTGTTGGATTTAACTTTTCCCAATGCATGTGTGGATTATCCACATAATTTATTAACCTTATAACTTTTCAATCGTAAATGCATGAGGCCATTAACACCTAAAATTTTGATTACCATTGGAGTGGAAACAAACTCACTTTACTACATTAATGCCTCAACTACTCTCATCATAATTATCAATATATTTACTGTCATGTACTTATGCTATTATTTTCATACTTCACGAGGCTTGACAAGCATATAGTGGTCTCAAGACAATCTAGTAATTGAATTAAAAAATTAATTTCCATTTCCATGGGCTATCTGTTGACCTAAGATGATGATAATCATTTTATCTCATTTTTCATATATAGGAAGAGGGGACTAACTCATATAGCATCTCCTTTAAAAGCATCATAAGCAAACATACAATGAACCAATAATTTGAAGAAAGAGACCATTAACAACCACAAGGCTCCTAATTCTGACCACACCCTTTGCTACTTGAAGACTTGTCACAACCACAACAACAAAAATCACCATAGACAAAATGGCATCTCAAACTCCATTTAATGTGGTTGATAATTACTTTGTATCAGGCTGTAGGAAAGATGAAAATAACAATTTAAGGAACACGTAAAAGATAAATACTTTGATGTTATGTAAACCAAGACGTAGTGCTCGGCCTAAGTGATTTGAAAACATTTAGGGAATATTTTATCATAATAGAAGGAAATCTTAAGCATTTTGTCACATTACTCATAAAAGAAGTTAGAACATCTTTGATAGTTGGAACCTCTTTTTCTTCTTCCTTATTCTACACTAACATTTCAAGCGAGCATGAAAATCACTTTGCAATCAGAGGGGGCCTCTATGACAATCATGCTACTATAGTTATTTTTAGAAAGTTTTTATTTTTGGAACTTGGAAATAATTGGAAAGTGATATGCATGCAAGTTCCAATTGATTGACAGGTAGATGATCTAGATTTTTTGTTTTGGTGTGTATGTGGGTTGGCGGGGGTGGTGGGTGGGGCTGCGGTTGGAGATTTTTTCATACCTAAGTTTGCACATGCATTTATTTTTAGATGGATTTATTGATAATCAAAGTGGCATGTGTGTTGAGGAGATATTTAATATTTTATGGCAGACTTATCTATGGATTGTAATCAATAAAATCACTTATACTCACACAAAACAATCAATTGTTAAATAATTTGAATCACCATCAGAATGTGCATGGATAAATAAACTCTAAATAACCGTAGTCAACATGGTAAATAAATGAATAAAGTGAAAAAAGATGTTATATCAATTAGGTGCTCACAGATGAGTTGATACCATCATCCAATATACCAATGACACATTACGAGGTTTGGAATATATTAGAAGTGATGATAACAACCAAATAATAAAAAGGGATACGCAATGTATAGCCTACTAGCCAATAAACCACCATGCCATCATCACACTGTTGAATACACTAGAACATGCCATCAAAACACACACAAAAGACATGAATTAATAATTTTCACATAACATATTTATCAAAAACATCACAACACCCACACTTTAGAAGTGGTTAATTCCATGGTGAACCATAAGGGTAATGCTAAGAAAAATGTGTAATTCAATAATTATCTCTATATAATTCCAATGAATAATCGAGCACCTGTAAATGTCTAACTATGGAACCAAAGGTGCTAAGGAATGTGCCCATGTAATGTGCATCATACTTGGTTAGGGTAACATATCCCATACATCGTTTCCCCTTCCTGGATATCTATTTCGCTACTAAGCTCTTTCCAGTTGTACCAATATAATTTTCATGGCTATTTTATGTTCAGTAAATATGGACTCAATATGTTTAATATATTTTATTAATGTTGTTATAGCAGTAAGAGTAAGAGTAAGAGTAGTATCAACGATATTAACCACTGAAGATCTTGCTTTAGCTCAGGCAGTATTGGCACTTGAAAATCTGGGTTGATTTGTTTTCCTAGCAATGGTCATCTTCTTCACAATTTTATCTCTTGAAATATGGACTACCTTAAGGTTCCGGGGATCCTTTTCTTTGATCTAGAAACCAATATCTCCATCAATTGAATCAAGGTAATACATAAGGATGGTTGCCTCTAGATTTTTAATATTTGCATGGTGATTTTTGTGCAATCTAGTTAAACCATTTATTAAACTCTTCTGTAGTTTCATTATGATTTCCTTTAGCACAACTTAGAGAAACCAATAAGTATATATTATCATTTCATTCCCCACATTTCTCAAGGAAATCGATTTGCATGGGGGGGCATGCATTGAGTTAATATCAAGAAATACTTTCCACCATTCCACAACATCATCCACATGAGAATGCAAACAACTTTGTGGTTGTTGAATTTTGTGCAACTAAGGGAGAAATTTCCCTAGAAAAATTCTCTATGGGTAACCCCTTTCACCCTTGAAGCAAATTATTTCTATAGTGAAATTTATTTTTATAACTATAAAAGTTATTTCAAAATTGTTTTATAAAAGTGTTTTGATATGTGCAAAAAAAAATCACTTAAGTGATCAAATTCGACATGTGAAAAAATGGATCATTGTAGCAACTTCCAAAACCCTAATTCGAGTTAGGGAGTTTGTCTCAAATATTCCTATATATTGAAGAGAAGTCTTCATTTTCAACACAACGAGTTCTCTCTCTTTCTTTAGTGATCTATCTCTCACATTAGTCATCAAGCCCTCACATTAGTAATATATCTCTCTTATTGTTAGTAGATGTATTGTAGATTTGCAATTTTCTCATTATTAGTGGCAAATCTTTTAACATCATTGGCATATATCTTATTATCAATGGCATATCTCTAATTATAAGTGGAATATCCCTTATCATCATTGAAATTTCTCTTATCATCATTGGTATCCCTTTTATTATCAGTGGAAGATCTCCTATCATCATTGGTGATCTCTTTCACATTGGTGATAAAGCCCTTGCATCAGTATTTTATCTCTCTCAGTGTTAGCATATTTTTTGGAAGCTTGTTATTTCGTTTCATCATTGCACTACAAGAAAAAAGGTCATTTGTGAGGGTCATTCCTGTGCCAAACCTTTAAGGTCTGTCACCAATGTTGCAAATGGTGATGATCCCTAAAAATGTGTTGTTGAAAGTGCATATAGCGATGGCCCTTTAAGGTTTGTCACCAAAGCCATTTTCATTGACACTTTTGGTGAGGGTTGTTAAAGGCTCGTCGCTAATTATCTCTTTGGTGACATTTCTAGTGAAGATATTTCATTGACCCTCACCAATGCTCTTTTTGATTACTTTTGGTGACGGTCAAAAAAATTTCGTCATCATTGATCATTCCAATGAGTTTTTGATGATGCTATATATATGTTACTATATTTTTTTTTCAAAATGTAATGATTTAAGACCATTGCTGTGGATTCCTTTTCATTATGTGCCCAAGTCCATTGTGGTTGTAGTCAATCAAATTGTTAAGAAGTAATAAGTTTGTTTCATTTCCGTTAAGTAATGAGAATATAGTTTTATGTTGATGGTTATGGACATGCCAACATGTCAGGGGATCTCCCTGGCAAGAAGTCCCAACTAGACCTCAGACCGTTTGGTGTAGGAGTCCTAGCAGTGGGTCATACGATATTGCCTTGACCTCGGTTGCACACAGAGGCAAGTGAGATGTCCCTATTTCTAGCAAGGGTGTGACATGTGTAGCAAGCCAAGGAAGGTGTATGAAAAATTCTAACACACGAAAAGTGAGGTGAGTACACCCCTTGGAAACCTATGAAAGCATGTGGCTAAGAAGGGAACACATGAGCAAAGATGCATCACAAACTAGAAAGCAAGCAACCTAACAATCAAAAGTGATGGTTAAACTAACAACACATCTCAATAAGATTCATACATACTTATATAGATTGAGTCCATACATGCATGCGTAAGCAAAAATATACATATATCATCATAGTAAACAAGATAGTTGAAATACAATAACAACATATGCATGAAATGTGATGGCTCTATTATATTAAGAAGTGAAAGTTCCAATAATACAATACAACCATGACCAACCACTAGCCCTGATAGTAGAATGTTACAATCACTACTGCCTGCTCCTCCAAAGAGATGTACTAGCTCTGCACTGTGGAAAAGCGAAGGCTCGTTACAATATTCTCCAAGCTTTCTCTAAGATACTCCTATCAGAAGCTTGGCTAACCAAAATCCTATACAATGTGTTATGCGGGACTATATATGGCAAAGGGTGGGGTCATCCTTGACATTCCCCTTTGTGACTATTCATATAACCTCATGACTCTTCAACTACTCTATGAATGTTACATTCAACTATCGACACTTGAACTTCCGCTTCACATGTACCCATGTGAGACAAAATAGTCTTGAGAAAGCCATGCAAGACATCACTATGACTCGAACAATTATGGGAATACCATCTCTTAAACATCCTCATGATGGTCGACGGTGGCAAATTGATGCCAAGCTCAATAGCCCATGATGGTGTCCATGTACTCTGTGGTGACATCTTTCTAGAAATGAACTATTGCCTCTGTTGCATCTGGGTACACTGATCTGGCTCCTTTGTCCAACTCATCTAATAACATGCACATCATTATCTTGAGTGCGGCTGGACCATCAACATACTGATGCATGGTTTCTACACTGATTACCAAGTCTACGTTGGTGGAACTTGTCAAAGTACGAGTTGATCTCTAGTCAGACTTGTGCCTTTCTATTCACCTTGGTGAGTGTATCAATAGATGGGATCGCATTTGCATGCATAAAAACATTCATGCTTTTGAATACTTGTGCATGGGAAACCTGAAAACTAGTGATGAGTTGCGAGATTTCTTCATAGTTCTCGATTTGACTTTGGATGCATGCCTTCAGCTTGACTGCTCTAGGCTTCATCATCTTGGGAAAGTGTAATGAGGCTCCCTTGTATCTCATTGTCCATGTTTGCATGTGGTCAACAACAATATGCACGTTTGAAAAGATACGTGCTCTCCTAGCACATCGTTGCTGCCAACCATTGAGATGGACAACTGCCTTATGCACGATACCAAATCTCAAATACAATGCATGCATGAATGTCTCAATGGATGATACTTCATCGAGTATCACCTTCTTCAACTTTGCTCGAGCAGATGCTGTAACCAATTCTCCTCCCTGCTTGGCCGTCTATAACTCCTTAGCCATTCTCTTGTTCTCTACTATCAAGAAGTGAATACTCGAGCTGGTGGCTTCGACATATCCTCAGGTAGCATCGGCTAATGCTGTTGGATGCTTGCACACATCAGATACGATCACTCATTCCTCAAACTGCGCAAAGGATTTGTGGTCATCCAGAGTAGACACTCTACACAACTGCGCAACTCTATGCTGCAACTCATCAAATGATATGTTTTTCATCTCTTCTTCTGGATTGTCTCCAAGGATCTTAGTATCTCCTTGGTCGCTTGGGACCTGCTCTTCTTTCAGATTTGGTGAAGCCGATGGATCGACCTCTTGGTGGTAAGGCATGAGGTCAATGTCTTTCTCTAACTATGGTGTCTCCATCTCTGTATCCATCTGCTCAAGTGCTCGTTCAATCTCTTGAGCTAAGTCCTACTCCTGTGACTTCTCACCATGTCTACTTTGTGTGAGCTGCTCGGATGAGTCTACTACTTGTACAAGTGCAGTTTCATCTATCTATACATTTTTCATCCCTTTCTATATCGATCCTTGGTGCGCTTCCTTCTCCTATCTGTATGGCTCTTGTTCCTTCTGGAGTTGCTCATTTAGATCATGAAACTCCTTCACTATTTCCTCCATCCTCTATTTTTCTCTTAGCCATTGCACAGTCCTCCTATCATGTTGTTGCCTCTTTGCCTCTATTCCCAAAGCTTCTTTCTACACAAGTGGGTTTGATTTGAATTTGCAGCTTTGTTCTACCTCTGCTCTGTCGACAATCTTTCTCTTACCTTTGTCACGTGTCGGTATGTTTACCTTTGCTCTTATTGTTGTTGCTACTCTCCTGGATTCTACTTCACAATGCTTCACTAACCAGTCCACAATGATGCCGACCAGTTCATTAGGCCTGGAGAAGCTATGCCAATATCTCCATGGGTCTTCCTCAGCCTAATGACATGCCTCGTGGATCCATAGAAACTATACTCTCGCTTAATGATCCTTCACAATACAATGCGGGTCATATGGATTAAAGCTCTTGGTGCCGAAAGGACATTTCTTGCACTCTTCTATTTTGGCATCCACATGCCTGAGATTCTATATCTCATACAACCTGATCCACAATTGAAGAGTGGGCCAAGGTTCCTTCTTCTTCCGGTGCAGCCTAGGTGACAGTCCTACCAAGATGTGGTACGATACTTCTTGCATGATGAGCTTGTCCATGGAAAACTTCGGCAAAACATGTAGAGTCTTCTCTGCATTGTACATCCGTATGAAGGTGCCAAGAGGTGAGGTATACCAATCTGCTATGTCGATCTATGGCTCCAATGTTGCCTTAGACATGCAAGGTGGATCCTGCTCAAATATCATCTTGTAAACAGGGGTGAAAAAATGATCTGACAACTGTGTGATGACTCCTTGAAAGCTGCATTCGGAAAATAGTTTGCAATAAGTATTGAGAGAGGTTTCCACTGGTGTCCATGCCCACTTCAAGCCCGAGAATTCATGACAGGCACAAATTGCATCCAAGATGTATGCAAACATGTAGATTTCTACTTGTTGACCTTTGGGCAACTGCGGAGCTCCTGCTACCTATTCCTTCAGTGTGTGAGCCAGCATGTTGGACCAGTTGCATGCTTTTCCTTCATTGGCTAGTTGGTCCAACTCAATCACCCAACTCTACAGGAAGGTCTATGTGCTCTCTTCGCCATACAAGCAACATGAAAATATGACCAAGTATTGATATGCCTTTTGTAGTATCTTTGTCTTGTAAATTTGGTTGGCTATCATCATGAATTTGGCTGGCTCCTTCACCTAGTTCTTCAAGATATCCTTGGAATTGGCATTGTTCTTTGGTATGCTAAAGGGTGTCTCCATGGTGATCAATGGCTTCGGCAAGTGGTACATCCACTAATAATCTTATTCCCTAAATGTAGCAATATCTGTCTTGATGACACTGCTCAATATCATCGTCTCAGGGTCAGTGTGTGAGATGATCCAATGTATCATGACCGCACATGGGAACGCGGGGTATCTGCATGCAATCGAGTACAAGCCAGACTTGTGAATGTTCACATAGACTTGGAGGTCTTCAAGATCTTCCCCAAATGTGTCTGAGAATGCATCATTGACCTATTTCCATTTCAGCATGATATATTTGTCTACGATCAACTTGGTGTCTTTGTTTATCAGAAAACTCATAGACACTCACTCAACTGCTAATCCAATTGCTCTTCTGTCGGTGTCCTTTGACCTTGTTCTCTTAGAGGCCATTGATCCTGAACTGTTGAGAGACAGAAAAACACCTGCTATATCTGGAGACATGGCGACATGCATGGCAATAAATCTGTTAGTTAAAACCAAAGCAAGCTTGAGGATTGCCATGCAACATACCTGGGGAACACCTGGCAATGATTGCATAATTTTCACTGTGAGGCTGGGAGACTAACTGCTGAAACTATGCAAAAGGTTGTCTAGACTATCGGGAGGCTAGTTGACTACTAGAATTGTGCAATCCAGACTACCATTTTTGGTGTTGAGATTGCACAATGCACAATTTCAGCAGACAAGTGATGCAGGCCTAGGGACTGCATTGCGCAATTTTCTAGGCTTGCAGTCACTGCGTATTAGAATTATGTAAATCAAGACTAGAGGGCATTGAATGGCTAGATTTGTGCATTTTCTGGAGGAAGGAAAACCCTTCCCTCTCAGAATTGCACAATGTTGTCCAGGTAAGGTAGAGTCTAGGCCAAGGTTGCCCAGGCCTGCCAACGGGCAACTGAAAGGATATGAAGATGTGAATGCATGGTGATACTGAGTGTAAGCAGGAGTGAATGATCGTGCATGCAAACAATGAATACAAGATTTAGAAAATGGAACAGCATGCATGCGTGTGAAACGAGTTGTCGAATTGGCGACCGGTCTTGCAAAACAATGTCATGCATGCGACAATAGTGAGATTCTAACAAAAAATGAAACGGTGCTTGTACAAGCTAACATGCATGCAAATGACAACAAGCATTCATAGAAGTCAAGCAGACAACACTCATACAAGACAAAACAAAAAAAGTGACAGAAATTCTACAAAAGACAAGTAAAGCAGACTTACCCAGAAATAGTTGCACTGGATGTGCTATGGGATGTCAAAGCTCCAAGATTGATGTGAAGAATGAGCCTTGAAGCGGTGAATAAATAAGTTTGAGGCTCATGACACATCTGCCACAAATTTGGGAAGAAGTGACTGGTGAGCTCCAGTATTGTAGCAATAATGCTACAACTCCTGGGGCTTCCTGTCTCTCATTTTATCAACCCGGTAGTTCGTACAAACTTGGAAGCGACGGTGCTATATGCACAAGTACTAGCTCTTGTCGCAGCTGTCACTTGGTCAGCTGGCACAAGTCTGCTAGGGCTCAAGCCAACTTCTATAGGCTCTCAGAAGAAGCTTGCTAATTGATGGACGAAAGCTATTCTCAAAGGAAAACTACTCTACTTGACAAAATGGACTGAAAGCAAATCAAAGCATGTAAACCTAGGAAACCCTAATTTAACTAGTCTAACCTCTACAATGCAAAGAATGTGAATGAAACTTCTACCAATGCTGCTGTTACCTCTAATAAGTGCAAATGCATGGATCTAAACTACTTGCATCATGAAAGATATGTTTTTGTATTTTTCCTTTAAGTGTGTGGAATGATTGTGATCTTGTGCTAACTAGGGTTTGGTTGTGCAGATGGGATGGAGAAGCAAGGAAAGCGTGGGACAGGTTGGGGAGGCTAGGAGAGGTCCCTAGGGATCCTTAGCATCCATCCATAGAGGTTCCTCACATTCAGAAGCTCGGCAACCGAGTGAGTGGCCTCCTACAGGAAGTCTGCAGGGGATCCTACAGGATACTCTAGTTTCTACAGGATGTCTACCAACAGCTACAGGATGATGTACCGTGAGTGTTTGGTGTGATGGAGGGGTGATGAAATGGTAGGGGGAGATGTGTAAGGTAGGAATGAGGCTGGTGATGGCTGTAGAAGTGGAGGAATAGAATAGGGAGTGAATGTAGGGAGTAGGTTGGAAGATAGAGGGCTAGGTCAACGAAAGGGCTAGAGAATGGAAGTACGTGAGGAGTGAAAGACTTTGGGAGATAACAGAGCGGAGCAGAGGTCAAAGATGTGTTTGCATGCGTGATCAAGATGGAGGACGAAGTAATGGAACGAGAGAAAGCAGTGTAAATGGAACAAATGATTGTGACTATCACCAAACCGAAAATGCATTAACTTAGACTACCTGTGCTTATAAATTCAATGAACAGCAATCTAAACGCGAAGGAGAATGTGCATGAAGTTGTGGTAAGTGAGTGTGGTGTAGGTGTGAATCATGTGGAAGCATCTAACATAACGTGACTGTGTTTGCAGCAATCATGGAATAAAGAAATGCATATTTTTGGTGGTTAGTCATGGACTGCACTCCAATCCCAGATGAGATGGCAGTGAGCCTTAACAACCTTTTTGTTGGAGCTCCAATAGATTGTATCTATCCTCTTCTAACCTAAGCAACTGTAAACCAATTCACCATAAGCAAATCCTATCTAAACTCATGAAAACAACTAAATTAGCAACCTGTAATTCGAATTGCATGTGAAAAGGAAAACTCAAAGTGCTGAAACGAAATGGAAACAACACTACAACAGAGGGGATCTATGGCTCTCAGGTTGGGCCCTAACCTGAGAGCTATAGTATCCTTAAGAAAACTCAGACCTAGATCAAAATCTGCCTTCTTTATTCATAATCTGATGTTATGCCAAATTGGCTTACAAAAAGGAACAAAAACTGAGCTCTAGCTCGTACTTTCCAATTACAAGAGTAATGCCAAGGTTCAAAAAGCTTCTCTACAAGGCTACGGCCTCAGTATTTATGCAAAAACGACTATCCAACAGGTGTCCTTGATTTTAGGAGCTCGGCTGTCCAACTAGAGTTCAACTGCAGATCCTGTAGGACGGTCATAACTGCTGTTCCTGTAGAGCAGTTTATAACTGCTTTTCCTGTAGAACAGCTGGCTGCTTCTAAGCTCGGAGGGAAGATGGATTGGAGCTCGGAGTTCTTGGTGGGAATCACGAGGAATGTCCCCAAGACCGTGGACATCCTCTCCTAAAAACCAGCAGTGCCACCTCATTGCCTCCTTGTCTCCTTTTCACGTGGTCTTTTCTCCCTTTTAATGCAAAAAACCTGAAATCATAATGCATTAGTCATGTAGATAAAGTGTCTACCCTTATTCCTACAAACAACACGAATAAACTAAGAAATGCATGCATAAGCAGTAAAAAGTGAATGGTTTGAGCAAATAGAATGGGCCAAAATGAGCCCGAATTGTACCGAAATTGGGGCTCATCATCACCCCCCAGCTGAACCATTTGCTCATCCTTGAGCAACTTAGTCAAGATCCTCATCCTTCATGGCTTTCACTGCTCCCCTTACATCCCAAGCTTCTGTGGTGATGTCTTCTTAGTCGATATGAAACCCTGCTGTGTTTTCCACTTTTTCCCATTGTGCCTGGTCATCCTTTCTTGTACTTCCTTCAACCAATCCTAGCAGCAATGGAGGGCTGAGTTTAAGGCCAATCCAGCTGGCCTGAAGTCTTTGCACGGATTTCTTGTAAAGGTCCACTCTTGCCAATGCTTCCCTCATTTTGGTCGGGGTATGGTATTCCCGGATCTTCAAACTATGTGCCAAGGCATGCCACCTACGTGCACAAGCCTGGGCAGCAGTTTCTCCCAATAATCTGTCCATGTCTTCAAAGTGGGCTATTGCTTGGGCTTGCTGGTCCATAAATCTCAAGGAAGCTGTGGGATCATTGGATAACTGTTGGCGGGCTGAGATGAGGGCAACTGGATCCTCTGGTTCTGCCCGAATGTACAGTGGCTCACTCACTTCTCGGCTCATGACCGATTTTTCTTCAATGGCTCTCTGATCCTCATGATTCAGCCATGAAGCAAAAGCCATCAACTGCAGATCGCCCAAGGAGATATTGGGATCCCAAGAAACTTCATTGGGCAAAACCAGATTGTGGATGTAGAATTCTGCTAGCTTGGCTTTGTCCTCTGCTAAGCTAGTATTGCATATTTCAGCAAATTGCTGTGGGTTATGGATTTGCGCAATACCTCTTTGTGCTAGTGTGTTTATCTCGAACTGTAGCCACTGCTCCTTTAAGTACAACCCATAAGACTTTGCAGGATGTCTGCACTGCAGGGCCTCCATGGCCCAACTGGCCATGCAAGCCAATTGTGTTTCCTTTTGTTGCAGTTGTTCCTTTAAGGCTTGCACTTCAATTCTTATCTGCTGCTCTTCTTCCTGTAGAAGTGTCTTTGGCCCTTCAAGATTGGTGGTCAGCTCCTTCTTGCCTTCTTGTTCATTTGTGATGCCCTTGGAGGATGTTTCTGCCCCTGCCTTGAGTTCTTGTAGCTGCAACCTTAATTTCTGGTTTTCTTCCTGTAGAAGTGCCTGCTGGCAACTAGCCACATGTTTGGCCATGGTGAACTCGCTCCTGACCTCCCTGAGCTGATCTTGTAGAGGGCCTATGTCCCCCACCCCCTTTGATTTGGCAATTTGCATCCATGTATGGGAGCAGACTCTTTCTTTCTCTAATTCAAAGAATAGGGGTACAGTAAATTTTTGTGGGATGATCTTGCCCGCCTCCAAGAAGGTATAATATGAATTCAGATTGGGTGAAGGGCTAGGTTCGGGTATATGTTCTCTTGCTGTTTCTTCAGGTAGTTCTGCCTCATCCGCCCTTGGTGATGAGGGTCCTCCTTCTTCTCTTTGTTCGGTTTCCTGTAGTCGAGCCAAGGTGTCCTGTAGGACGTTTTCAGCTTCCTGTAGCGTGGTATTCTCGTCCAACAGGTCCACTCGGTCTTGCCATGTGCTCTTCTTCGGGCTTCCCTTTTCGTAGGTAACTGTGACCTTTGAGGGGGATTTTTCTTTGGGAGAAGCAGGGGTGTCCTCAATGACAATTGGGCTGCTGGACTGCTGTTGTGGTTTCCCTGTTTTTATCCGAACACTTCTCCATGCTTTGAAGTAGAGAGGAGGGTCCCTCTTCCTCTTTCCTTTTGGCTTAGGTGGCGTACTGAGGCCAGCTAATACAGCCGCTGCCTCTCTGGCTAAAACATCCACCTTCTGCTTCTCAGATTTTGGTTTTGCATGGCTTCCTGTAGAAGCCTATTTTTGCACTTTTGTGCTTCCTGTAGAAGCTGTTATCGGGCTTCCTGTAGAAGCCTTGGTCTTTGCTTTTGGGCTTCCTGTAGAAGCCTGCTTCTCACTGATCTTCGGGCTTCCTGTAGAAGCCTTTGTTTTTGTTTTTGGGCTTCCTGTAGGAGCCTGTTTTTCACTGATTTTTGGGCTTCCTGTAGAAGCTCGCTTCTTCTTTCCTGTAGTGGCAGGTGTCTTTACTTTTACTTGCTTTGCTACAGGGGTTTGATCCTTTTGTTTGCTTGTGAGTGCTGAAGAGGTAATTGGGCTGACATGGCCTGCCCCAACTTTGTCTCTTCTGCTTTTTGACCTTATTTCTCTTGCTGACAGGATGGGGGAGTCAGCTTTTTCTTCAGCCTTCTTTTCCTCAGCCACCGCTTCCTTGTCTTCAGTGCTGGAGGAGCCACTATCTTCGATCAACATTTTAATGTCCCCATCTCGTGTTAGATTCCTAAATGACTCCCAGGAGAGGGGAACTTTATATGAGTGCAGTGCATCCTCCACAAGCAATTTTATTAACCCATGATGGGCTATCTGATCAGGGATGCCCTGTCTTAGCTTTGTAGCACACTCCATTAGGGACTGCAGGAGATAATAAGGGATGCTTAGTTTTTGCTCTACAAGAAGGTCAATTTCGTGCCTTAACTCAGTGAGGAGCCGGAAGTGATATGCATACACGATACTGAACCGGCCTTCACAAGTAATATATTTCATAATGTGCAAACTGACTTCGTTCCATGGTGGTGACAGGCTGGTCCTCCTCACCCCGTTTTTATCCTCAGATAATTCTTCCTCAAGTGGGAAGAACTCCTTCTTGGCTTGCTGACTCAGCTTTCTCTCGTCTTTGTCCCACAGCAGGCCCATAGGAAGTTCTGTGATCTGACTGATGTGTTCTGGGGTGAGTTTGAGGCTTAGACCTCTAAAGGTTACTGTGGCCAGTGTCTGGGACTTAGGCTGCAGAGCCTGCAAGAATTCCTCAGCTACTTCATCATCGTAGCCCTGTAGCTTATCACAAAAAGGCATCCATTGTGCTCTGGTGAAGAGCTCAACCACTGTCGGGTTTCTCCTTATTGTATTTGAATCAGTGGGCTCTCGTCTTATAAACCCACCCGGCATGATGGACACGGGGGTTTTGACTAAAGGTGACAAATGCAAAGGAGATTCGGTCTATTCCAGGCAGAGCATGCCTACAATTCACAAAACACAGTCTAATGATACTGCTATCCTATAGAAGCGATAGTATAGGCACAGCAATCCGATATTTTTATGACCAGACTGTGAATAATGATCTTGCCACCTTTGAAAGCCAATTGCGGAAGGAGTTTCAGGGTTACCTTTTTTCTGCCACCTTTTCTTACGTGAGGAATTCCTCTTCCTGTAGAGCCGCGTTCCTGTAGAGACTGCTTCCTGTAGGACTGCGTTCCTGTAGAAGACATGCGCAATTCTCGGGGAGGACTGTAGTTGGCCGCGCTCACTGTGTGCTTGACCAGCGTTCTGGTAGCCAACAACTCGGCGTATCAAAGTGCAGAAGAAATAAGAATGGCTTAGCCGAGTTGAAGTGTTGGATGATAAATGTGTGCGGTTGATTTAGCCGATTGGATTTTGAACCGACGCAATCCATGGCGCGGGGGATGAGCTGTCCCCGTGGACCGTTGGGCGACGTCATCCATCCTCCGCCTGCGTTCTCACTCACTGCTGCATTCATTTCCTCAGATTTGCCGCTGCCTTTCCTGTTAAACTCATGCTTCTGACGAGAGTGCTCCCACGTGCATGCCGTTCATTCTCTTTGTCATGTCCGCCACCCAATCACCCAATTACACTTTAACTAGCCGACGTGGCCAGTCGACTGGCCATACGGCCACTCAACCATTCAATTTTACGCTTTGCAAACAAATTCAAAGTTAGATTCATGCGATTTGATGGAATGAAGGGGAAGACACTTACCTGCGTGCGACTGCACACGATTTTTCGGTTTTTGGACGACGGGGAGCGGATCTACCCGCTGCATGCGGCATACACAGACCCGGAAGCTCGTGGTAACCGGATGCCAACGCTGGAGTGGACGGATTTGCTTGCATGCGCCCGCGTTTCATCTCAGATGACGGTGCTGTGAATGGCATCCACTTGAGCAGGTTGAACTGTTACAGGATCCCCGCGAGGGGTCTCGTAACAGTCCTTTCTCCTTGGGTGCATGCTGCACGATGGCGGTTCTGATCACGATCCCGGAGCTCTTGATGCCTGTGGTATGAGATCCCATCATTTTTCTATTTGGAAATGGCTTTCTCACGAGAACTCATCGATTTCCTTTGTTTGTGCAGGGACTTGGCCGCATTTCGACACAGGTGGTGGAGCATGGTGACAGCAACGTGCAAGGATTCTTAACAGAGGCTTGCATGCATCCAAACCAAGCCATGGTCGCAAAATCTCCTTTTACGACGAATTCTGGCCGCCCAAAACTCCTACAGGAAGTTTCCTGTAGACACAGAGCTTCCTGTAGAAAGTTTGGCCTTCCTGTAGAGAGTCTGCACTTTCCTGTAGAGAATTCGCGCCTTCCTGTAGAAAAACTGTGCCTTCCTGTAGAAAGACAGCAGTTTCCTGTAGAAGATTCAAACCATGATAAAATTGCACATACCTTGAAAAACATAAGCATTCTTGGAGGAGGAGCTTGTGAGGTGTCCTGGCTGCATGAGAAGGACCTTTGACTTTGACTTGAGAGGCTTCCTCTCCTCCATAGAACACCTGCAATCTGCATGCAAATTTCACATAATAGCTTATTGATCTTGTTTTTTTCTCTTTTTTCTTTTTTTTTTTGTTTTTGTTTTTTTTTTCTTCTTTTTTTTTGAAAGATAGCAGGGGCGCCTCAATGAGGTTTTCACCCTTACCACCTGCCTTAAGCGCCTCATAGAGGTTTTCACTCAAGGATCTTTATTTTTTTTTTCTCTTTTTTTTTGAAAGATAGCAGGGGCGCCTCAGATGAGGTTTTCACCCCTACCACCTGCCTTGGGCGCCTCAAGAAGGTTTTAACCCAAGGATCTTTATTATTTTTTCCTCTTTTTTTTTTTTTTTAGATTCTTCAGGGTGTGCCCAAAGCAGGGGCATGACCCTTCTCTATGACCAATACTACTTTCTCCATAGTTTTTATGAACTCTTGTCTGGAGGGAGGCCTCCTGTAGATCTTCAATCGATGCCCGTTGACAAGCATGGGGATGGCTTCCTCATCAATGGTCCGGATAAGAACAGATCCATTGTCATGACATTTTTCCACTGAATATGGCCCTAGCCATCTGGTTCTCAGCTTCCCCTTGAAATCTTTGTATCTGGAATCATACAACAAAGCCCAATCTCCCAGCTGAAATTGCTTGTCATGGAGATGCTGGTCATGCCACACCTTCCTCTAAAGTTGAACCACTTCTGAGTGAAGGAGGGCCTGCATGCGGTGCTCATCCAGTCCATTAAGCTACAATAGCCTTTCTTGTTGTGCATGGCTGAGATCTAGATCCAGCTGAGCTGCCATCCTCAAAGTGTTATACTCAAACTCAATGGACAGCAAAGCTTTCTTCCCATAGACCAGCTCATAAGGTGTGAAGCCGGTGGTGGTCTTCCAAGTGGTGTTGTAAGCCCATGTGGCTTCAACCAGGCGATCTGCCCAGTCCTTTCTGCTGCTGCTCACCACTTTAGTCAAGATCCCTTCTAATGCTCTATTGGTGACTTCCACCTGCCCATTTGCTTGAGGATGATAGGGAGTGGAGGTTCTATGCTTGATCTTGTGATGAGCTAGGAGATCTTCACCCAGGTGGGAGGTGAATTGGCTCCCTTGATCGGTGACCAGCTCTCTTGGATAGCCAAACTTATAGAAGATGTTCTCTCTTAGGAACTCGGCCACTTTTTCTTCTATTGCTGCTTTGATTGCTTTGGTCTCTGCCCACTTCGTCAGGTAGTCAGTGCACACAATGATGTAGGATCTTTGCCTCGAAGAGGGATTGATTGGACCCACAAAGTCCATGCCCCACTTCTCAAATGGTTCAAGAGCCACTTGAGGTTGGAGAGGCATCTCATCCATTTGGGTCAGTTTCCCCATTCTTTGGCATTGGTCACACTGGCTGACATATCTTCTGACATCTTGATGAAGTGTGGGCCAATAGTAGCCTGCCTGCAGGATCTTGAAGGCAGTTCTCTTTGCTGCAAAATGTCCTCCACAAGGCCCATCGTGACAGGTGAGGAGGATGTCAAAGACTTCCTCCTCCCTTACACAACGCCTTAAGATCTGATCGGGGCTAAGCTTGAACAGATTGCCCCCAATCCATGTAAATGAGGCACTCTTTCTGATGATTTTTCTCTTTTCTTTTGAAGAGAGGTGCGGAGGGAACTGAGCTGAAACAAGGTAGTTTGCTATATCAGCAAACCATGGAGAGAGTACTGAGATAGCAAACAGATGCTCATCAGGCATCTGGTCATCCACCATCCCATCTTCATCTGCAGACAAATCCAATCTAGTCAAGAAGTCAGCAACAACATTTTCTCTCCCTGGTTTATCAACAATGGTTAGATCAAACTGCTGCAATAAAAGTAACCATCTAATAATACGAGCATTCACATCTGGTTTATTCATCAAATATCTAATAGCAGCATGGTCAGTATGTACAAAAGTCTGGTAACTAGTAATATAATGTTGGAACTTGTTCAGTGCATGGACCATAGCTAAGAATTCCTTCTCGGTTACAGTGTAATTCAGCTCTGCTTTGGACAAGTTTTTGCTAACGAAGTAAATGGCATATGGAAGTTTTTGCTCAACTTGTCCTAAGGCTGCACCTATGGCTTTGTTCGAGGCATCAGTGTGGATGTGGAAAGGTAGGGCCCAGTTTGGACCTCTCAAGATTGGAGCTGACACTAACTTGTCTTTTAATTCATTCAAACTCTTCTGACAATCGTCAGTCCAATTAAACTCCACATCCTTTGCCAACAGACCGAACAATGGCGAGGCTAGCTTGCTGAAATCTTTAATGAATCTTCGGTAATATCTTGCTAATCCCAAGAAACTCCTAACATCCCTTACCTTTTGTGGAGGTGGAACCTTTTTGATTAGAGCGATTTTGTTAGGATCCACCTGTAACCCTTGGCGAGAGATGGTATGGCCTAGCACAGTCCCTTCAGTCATTAGGAATTCACATTTTTCAGGGCTAAGGGACAAGTTCATCTCGATGCACTTGGTTAGGACCTTTCCCAAGTTGGACAATGCTTCCTGGAAGTTAGCCCCATAAGGAGTAAAGTCATCCATATAGATTTCTACTGCATCATGGACCAACTCCGAGAAGATGCTCAAGACAGCTCTCTGGAAGGTAGCAGGAGCATTGCATAGCCCAAAGGGAAGGACACGGTAGGCAAAGGTACCCCAAGGACAAGTGAAGGTGGTCTTATCTTGGTCTTCCGGGCTGATTTGAATCTGGTTGTACCCGCTAAACCCATCCAGGAAAGAGAAGAACTTCTTTCCTGCCAGTCCATCCAACACTTGATCTATGAAAGGCAGAGGGAAATGGTCTTTCTTGGTAGCTTTGTTCAGCTCTCGGTAGTCTACACAGATTCTCCATTTCCCATTTTTCTTGGGAACCAAGACCAGAGGGGACACCCATTCACTATCTGAGATGGGGTAGATGAATCCAACATCCAACAGTTTCTGCAACTCTTCCTTGACAATGTCCTTAAGGGCTGGATTCATTCTCCTCTGGGGTTGCCTAACTGGTTTACAATCCTCTTTGATCTATATATGATGGGTACAGACCGAGGGATGGACTCCTTTCATCTCCTTATAGCTCCAAGCAAAAGCATCTAAGTGGCTGGCCAATAGGCTACACAACTCCTTCTCCTGGGAAGGAGATAGGGAGGAGCTGATCTTTAATGCTCTCTCAGGGCCGAACTCCACACTTTTGACTCTGGGAGTGACAGGGCTGGTTGTACAAAGGTCCACTAAGGTGCTAGCTTGGGCATCCTCCACCAACTTCTCTAAAGATAGTGCACTGGAAGGTGGATTCTGGATCAGGGTCTCAATCAAATCATCCTCGGTAGGAGGGTCTCTTCTAGTGGTATCTAGGGTGCACAGAGGTGCAGAGTACACCTCGTCTTCCTCTCCTTCCTCCAACCAGAGTGGTAAATCATGCTCTAAAGAAGGTTGGGCAGGAGGGTATAGGACTAGCTGCTTGGACATGGGACCATTTTTGATGGTCATGTTTCCTGCCCGACAACTTATGTAAGCATCTGCAGTAGCTAACCAAGGCCTTCCCAAGATGAGAGGATATCCAGTAAGCTTGGCCTTTGGTTGCAGAACTAGGAAGTCTGCAGGGTATTCCCAAGAATCGATAGAGACCAAGACATCCTCCACAATCCCTTCGGGAGTCACGGTGGAGCGATCTGCTAATTGCAGTACTGTCGAGGTCTTCCTCAAGGAACCCTGAAGATTGAGTTTAAGCATGGTATCCCTGGTCATCACATTGATGGCCGCCCCCAGATCAATCAAGGTGTGGGGGATAATGGTGCCATTGATGTGAACATCTACTACAGGACTTCCAGGATCTAGGTACTTTGGGCAGATGACTTGTCCTAGCATAAGGTCAGACAGCTGTCCTATGACATTGATAGTTGAGGCATCTTTCTTCCGTCTGCCTGGGTGTTTGAAACACTTCTCCTTAACCAGCTTGTTATATATTGGCACATCCTTGATGGCTTGGGGAAGTGGGATTTTTACACACAACTGCTTGAGCTCACCCAAAAGCTCATCTTCTTCTAGGTTAGGTTGTGTGGTGGCTGTTAGTCTCTCAGGAAAGGGTGGAATAGGCTTTGGTTCACTCTCCTGATGGTTTTCCTCATCCTCTGGGGGAGGAGGTTGGCGATCTGGAAGAGTCTTTCCAGATCTAAGATTGATCTCCTGGATCTCCACAGCATAGGTAGGGCATGAGGTCTCCCCAGTATATACCTGCTGAGCCTGTCTATTGTTGGGGTTCGAGTTCGGTTGAGCAGGCATCTGAGGTTGCCTTGGAGGAGCAGGAGGTAAAGGCTGAGGTTGAACTGGTGGTGGAGGCAAAATGGCAGGAGGAGTGTTGTATTGGGGCCTCCACCCCGGCTGAGGTGCATTCCACTGAGGCTGTGGCTGAGCATAAGAGTGAAATGAATGAGCAACTGGTTGGGCATAATATGGATCTGTGAAGGAACAAGGAGAATATGACCAAGGAGGAGGTGTAGACCAGGAAGGATGAGCAGGGGGATCCCAAGAAGGCATGAAAGTGGCTTGATAAGGGTCATAATTGGTCTCGGGTATCCCTTGCAGCTCCTGCTGGTAAGATCTAGGTCCATGTGGCCTCCTTTGGTTCATATAATAGAGTGATTCAGTGGCTCCCTTGGCTCTTTGATATGCAGCTTTGATTCTGGGCAAGGAAGGGCACTGATCTGTAGGATGGTATTCTTCACATACAAAACACACTTCTAGGGAGTGCATTGGACATTCGTTCCTAGGATGCTTTTTAAGGCACCTAGGACAAAAAATGAGCAAAGCCCTCTTGGCTTCTTCTTGCTTCTTTTGGATCCGCAAGGTATCCAGTTGCATGGCAAGAAACTGCCTCATGTCACTCTTGAAATCTTCGATCTGATTTGTAAATTCATCTTTGGATAAGGGACTGCTCCCAACATTTCTGCTTGTAGCCATTTGCTCCAGAGGAATGTTTTCTTCTTCTTCTCCCCTAGAGGTTCTTTAAATATGCCTTGATGTCCACCCAGGGGTTCTTTCATCACAGCCATCGAAGAAGATCGTTGGCTGTGTGAAGCAGTGGGGGTGTTGTGCAATCATTTTTCTAACTTATCTCTACTCCTACAAAGCACGAAATGAAATATTTTTGGTTGTTTTTTTCTTTTTTCTACTTCTACATGCAAAACTTGGAAAAAATTGAACTGCAACTAACTATCTTGTTAAAATGAAAATGCGGAATTGAAATGAAAGCAGGAAAGGACTAATCTATGTTGCTCAAATGAAATTGCAGGAATGAAATGCTAGGCTACGCTTGCGAAATTGAAATGCTAATCTACGCTTGCAGAAATGAAATTGCGGAATTGAAAGACTATTCTAGGAAAGCAAGAAATGCTAATCTATGAAAGCAGGAAATGCTAATCTATGAAAGCAAGAAATGCTAATCTACTTTTGCATAAATGAAATTGCATAATGGAAATGAAATAAACTACTTAGCAGAAGGTTGTAGTAGAAAATAGAAGAATAGCAACAATCACCAATACTCTGCCGCTTCCCCGGCAACGGCGCCAAAAAGATGGTGAGCTCCAGTATTGTAGCAATAATGCTACAACTCCTGGGGCTTCCTGTCTCTCATTTTATCAACCCGGTAGTTTGTACAAACTTGGAAGGGACGGTGCTATATGCACAAGTACTAGTTCTTGTCGCAGCTGTCACTTGGTCAGCTGGCACAAGTCCGCTAGGGCTCAAGCCAACTTCTATAGGCTCTCAGAAGAAGCTTGCTAATTGATGGACGAAAGCTATTCTCAAAGGAAAACTACTCTACTTGACAAAATGGACTGAAAGCAAATCAAAGCATGTAAACCTAGGAAACCCTAATTTAACTAGTCTAACCTCTACAATGCAAAGAATGTGAATGAAACTTCTACCAATGCTGCTGTTACCTCTAATAAGTGCAAATGCATGGATCTAAACTACTTGCATCATGAAAGATATGTTTTTGTATTTTTCCTATAAGTGTGTGGAATGATTGTGATCTTGTGCTAACTAGGGTTTGGTTGTGCAGATGGGATGGAGAAGGAAGGAAAGCGTGGGACAGGTTGGGGAGGCTAGGAGAGGTCCCTAGGGATCCTTAGCATCCATCCACAGAGGTTCCTCACATTCAGAAGCTCGGCAACCGAGTGAGTGGCCTCCTACAGGAAGTCTGCAGGGGATCCTACAGGATACTCTGGTTTCTACAAGATGTCTACCAACAGCTACAGGATGACCTAACGTGAGTGTTTGGCGTGATGGAGGGGTGATGAAATGGTTGGGGGAGATGTGTAAGGTAGGAATGAGGCTGGTGATGGCTGTAGAAGTGGAGGAATAGGATAGGGAGTGAATGTAGGGAGTAGGTTGGAAGATAGAGGGCTAGGTCAACGAAAGGGCTAGAGAATGGAAGTACGTGAGGAGTGAAAGACTTTGGGAGATAACAGAGCGGAGCAGAGGTCAAAGATGTGTTTGCATGCGTGATCAAGATGGAGGACGAAGTAATGGAACGAGAGAAAGCAGTGTAAATGGAACAAATGCTTGTGACTATCACCAAACCGAAAATGCATTAACTTAGACTACCTGTGCTTATAAATTCAATGAACAGCAATCTAAACGCGAAGGAGAATGTGCATGAAGCTGTGGTAAGGGAGTGTGGTGCAGGTGTGAATCATGTGGAAGCATCTAACATAACGTGACTGTGTTTGCAGCAATCATGGAATAAAGAAATGCGTATTTTTGGTGGTTAGTCATGGACTGCACTCCAATCCCAGATGAGATGGCAGTGAGCCTTAACAACCTTTTTGTTGGAGCTCCAATAGATTGTATCTATCCTCTTCTAACCTAAGCAACTGTAAACCAATTCACCATAAGCAAATCCTATCTAAACTCATGAAAACAACTAAATTAGCAACCTGTAATTCGAATTGCATGTGAAAAGGAAAACTCAAAGTGCTGAAACGAAATGGAAACAACACTACAGCAGAGGGGATCTATGGCTCTCAGGTTGGGCCCTAACCTGAGAGCTATAGTCTCCTTAAGAAAACTCAGAGCTAGATCAAAATCTGCCTTCTTTATTCATAATCTGATGTTATGCCAAATTGGCTTACAAAAAGGAACAAAAACTGAGCTCTAGCTCGTACTTTCCAATTACAAGAGTAATGCCAGGGTTCAAAAAGCTTCTCTACAAGGCTACGGCCTCAGTATTTATGCAAAAATGACTATCCAACAGTTGTCCTTGATTTTAGGAGCTCGGCTGTCCAACTAGAGTTCAACTGCAGATCTTGTAGGACGGTCATAACTGCTGTTCCTGTAGAGCAGTTTATAACTGCTGTTCCTGTAGAACAGCTGGCTGCTTCTAAGCTCAGAGGGAAGATGGATTGGAGCTCGGAGTTCTTGGTGGGAATCACGAGGAATTTCCCCAAGACCGTGGACATCCTCTCCTAAAAACCAGCAGTGCCACCTCATTTCCTCCTTGTCTCCTTTTCACGTGGTCTTTTCTCCCTTTTAATGCAAAAAACCTGAAATCATAATGCATTAGTCACGTAGATAAAGTGTCTACCCTTATTCCTACAAACAACACGAATAAACTAAGAAATGCATGCATAAGCAGTAAAAAGTGAATGGTTTGAGCAAATAGAATGGGCCAAAATGAGCCCGAATTGTACCAAAATTGGGGCTCATCAGTGACACTTAGAGGAAAGTTTCTAAAATGATATTTGCATGTAACCTCCAACTTCTAAAAATATATCCCTAAAATCTAGGGATGCTTTTTGCATGTTTCTTTTTTTCTATTTCAGGAAAAAGCAACCCATGCATGCAAGTCAAGTTTTCTCGGTCCTAGAGAGAACTGGTCAACCTGAAGGCACATGCAATAGCCTGCTTGACTTAGAGGGATTTTTGTGTAATTTATGGGAGGAGATGGGCTAACTGTCCAAAGGGATTACATAATTTATGGGAGTAGCAGCTGACTTCCACCCAAAATTGTGCAATTTATGGGCTGAGATGCACTGTTGGGCTAGATTGTGCAATTTCCTTGAGGAATGTTGGTGGAATGAATTGCAATTTATGGGCATAGCAGGCTGCCAGTCAGATTTGTGAAATTTCTGGAGGGAAGGC
Organism: Pinus tabuliformis; assembly: GCA_031772625.1. NCBI lineage: Eukaryota > Viridiplantae > Streptophyta > Pinopsida > Pinales > Pinaceae > Pinus > Pinus tabuliformis. Next base: position 1,166,355,557 of record CM062816.1, on the reverse strand, counting down.
TATCTCCCCTCTAGAATTACGCAATTTTATGAGGGAGTTGCTCAGCCCGTAGCTGGCCCAAGTTCAAAGTGGTCGCTTATGAGGGTAGTTAGGCTGGAAAGCTACTGAAAACCAATGAAGCCTGTGATCCAACATGCTAGACTAGTTGCATGCTTTTCCTTCATTTGCTAGTTGGTCCAACTCGATCACCCAAATATGCGAGAAGGTCTTTGTTCTCTCTTGCCCATACAATAAACATGTCAATATGACCAAGTACTGATACACCTTTTGCAATATCTTCGTCTTGAAAATCTCATTGGGTGTCATCCTGAATTTGGCTGGCTCCTTCACCCAGTTCTTCAAGATATCCCTAGAGTTGGCATTGTTGTTGGGTATGATGAAGGGTGTCACCATGGTGATCACAGGCTTTGGCAAGTGGTACATCTGCTAATAATCTTGTGCCCTAAAGGTAGCAATATCTTTCCCACTGACACAACTCAATATCATCATCTCAGGGTCAGTGTGTGAGACGATCCAATGTATCATGTCCGCACACGGGAACACGGGGTATTTGCATGCAATCTAGTACAAGCCGGACTTGTGAATGTTCACATAGACTTGGAGGTCTTCAAGATCTTCCCCAAATGTGCCCAAGAATTTTTCATTACATCTTTCCATTTCATCTTGATATCTTTGTCTACGGATAGTTTGGTGTCTTCGTTTAATGGAAAACTCATAGACACTCACTCAATTGTTGCTCCAGTTGCGCTTCTGTCGGTGTCCTTTGACCTTGCTCTCTTAGAGGACATTAATCCTGAACTGCTGAGAGATGGATGAAAACCTTCTATATGTGCATACATGGTGACATGCATGGCAAGAAATATGTTAGTTAAAACCAAAGCAAGCTTGAGGACTATCATGCAACATACCTGGGGAACTGATAGCAAGGATTGCATAATTTCCATTGTGAGGCTAGGAGATGGATAGTTGGAACTGTGAAAAAGACAGTTTGGACTGTCGAGAGGTTGGTTGACTACTGGAATTGTGCAATGTGCAATCCATATTTCCCTTCTAGGTGTTGAATTTGTGCAATGCGCAATTTCAACTGGCAAGTGATGTAGGACCAGGGACTGCATTACGCAATTTTCTGGGCTAGCAGTCACTACATCTCAGAATTATGTAAACCAAGACTGGAGGGCACCGAATGGCTAGATTTGTGCATTTTCTGGGAGGAAGGCAGAGCCTTCCCTCTCAGAATTGCACAATGTTGTCTGGGTAAGGCAGAGTCCGGGCCAAGGTTGCCTAGACCCGTCGATGGGCAACTGAAAGGATATGAAGATGTGAATGCATGACGATATTGAGTGTACGTAGGAGTGAATGATTATGCATGCAAACAATGAATGAAAGATTTAGAAAATGGAACAACATAGATGCATGTGAAATGAGTCGCTGAATTGGCGACCATTCTTGCAAAAGAATGTCATGCATGCGACAATAGCGAGATGCTAACGAAAACTGAAACGGTGCTTCTACAGGCTAACATGCATGCAAACGACAACAAGCATTCACAAAAATCAAGCAAACAACACTCACACAAGCCAAAACACAAAAAGTGATAGAAATGTTGGAAAAGACAAGTAAAATGGACATACCCAGAAATAACTATGTTGGATGTGTCGAAGACTCCTGGATGTGCTATGGGATGTCAAAGCTCCAAGATTGATGTGAAGAATGAGACTTGAAGAAATGAATAAATAAGTTTGAGTTTCATGATGCGTATGCAACAAATCTAGGAAAAAGTGACACTTAGAGGAAAGTTTCTAAAACAATCTTTGCATGTAACCTCCAACTGCTAAAAATAGATCCCTAAAATCTAGGGATTCTTTTTGCATCTTTATTTTTTCTATTTCAAGAAAAAGCAGCCCATGCATGCTAGTCAAGTTTTCTTGTTCCTAGAGGGAACAGGTCAACCAGAAGGCACATGTAACAACCTGCTTGACTAAGAGGGTTTTTTTCACAATTTCTGGGAGGAGCAGCTGACTACTGCCCAAAATTGTGAAATTTCTGGGCTGAGCTACACTGCTAGGCCAAATTGCACAATTTCCTTGAGGAATGCTAGTTGAATGAATTTCAAAATTTTTGGGCACAACAGGTTGCCAATTAGATTTTCACAATTTCTTGAGGGAAGGATGCTTCCTCTCCAAAATTGCACAATTTTCTGAGGGAGTTGCTCAGCCAACGGCTGGCCCAAGTTTGGAGTGGTAGCCTATGAGCGGAGTGAAGCAAGATATCATACACAGGTTGGCAAGCTGCTGAAAACCAATGAAGCTTATGTACTTGACAGTGAAATACATGCTGCTAAGGATGGTTGTTAGGGAGGCTCCAAAATGAAGCTAAGGTAAAATTTTGGAGGGTGGTTGTAGCCTCTACAACACCTTGTGATGCAATGGTAGAACTCTAGCTCTCTAAATGGACCTTCTTCATGAAAATCAAGTCTAACAGCTCCATAAGTATTGTTTAGTTCTATGTTCATCTTGGTTTCCACACTTGATTGATTTTGAGATGTAGAATATGCCAAGCACTTGGTTGGTCCACACATTTGAAGACAAGCCAACACAGCTATTTCGATTGGGGATGAGGGGTATATTGGTGCACAAGCAGTATGGTCATCAGAGTTTTAGTTTCATCTCTGTTGTTGCTCTGCTGCCAATAGGCCTAGACAGTACCCCGCCAGGGTCACATAAGAACACAAGCATTGCTCTGCTACCAACGAGCCTGGTCAGTACCCTAGGGGAGTTACTTGTATCACCTCTCTGTTCAAATGACCTTTCTCTTCTTTCGCCTTATTCATTTTTCATTTTTTTGAAATTTTTCAATTTCCATTTTTTCATTTTTCATTTTCATAACTATGCATAGCACTTATTCATTTCAGAACTCGAAGAGGGATCTCTAATTATTGAGAGTAGAATAGGTTGTTCCTTTATAGAATTAGTTTATATATATACCTCTGATGTGCTTGTCATGGTTTTCACAATCAACTTACTCTACTTGACTGAGCTGACAAGGATTAACCCAAAACAACCGACTAGAGTAGGTGACACTAGTTAGCATGCAAGCGTTGTGTTTTCACTAAGGTTCACTTTGAACAGTACGTATTTTCCATTGGCGTATGATGCACTGAAGATAACAAGTTCTTCATATAGAGGCAAGAAGATAGATAACCAAGTATTGATAATTGCACATGTCCTCTTTTACTTTACCCATATTGTTTCAAGAGTTGCACACAGTTTCATGCGAAACTGACCTATGAACATAAACAAGCAAACAAACAACAAAAAAAATTAGAAGAAAATGTGTAATCAAAGCAAGTAATCAAACAAGAAAACAAGCAAACAAACATGCAAAGCAATAAGAAAACATGCATGCAAGCAAACAATCTAAAAGAAAACTCTACTCCTACTCCTAATCTAACGGTGCATGTGTCTACTCACGTGAAGTGATACTTCTAATGCAACCACTAGTGCATTGGTCGATCGACATTGCCGAAGGCATGGTTCGTGAACAACATAGATGTGTGAACCAGCAAAAATGAAAGATATAACAATGAAGACAAACACACTCCGAGTTTAAATGTGTGGACAGAACATATGTGAGTGCAAGTGCGCGACATGCAATCTGTGTAGTTGCCATGGTGTTGTGCAACACTGCGTGCAACTGTTAAGCATACGCATACTCTTGACTATGACATGCAAGCAAATGAAAGAAATAAAGATAACTTGCATCATGCATGTGTGCTTTCTATGTAAGATTCCTCCAATGAATGAGTGATGGGATTGTGTAGTTCGAGTGGAGAAAGCATAATCTGCGTGTGAGATTGATCTTCAATGCATATAGATGAGTGATGAGGAGCCTTGGGTGTTTCAACAATTTATTGATCGAAAGTGAAACCAACCTTAGGACAGCAAGGGCCTGACATAACCATCAGCTCGGGCTGAGGTGCTGCGATAGTATGTGGGGTTTTGAATTCATCGACAGATAGATCATCATAAACAGGTGGCTTGGAAAAACAAACTGTGCTAGAATCATCATCATGAATGAATACAGGAGTAAATAGGTCATGATGGCTATGATTAGAAAAATCAATGATTTCATCGACATCCTCATGATATGATAAATCAAATAGAGGGGTAGATGAGAAGTGGAAAAGTTCACCCTTTGTGTTTCCGGAAAAGGTACATGATAAATTGAGTAGATTTTCAATTAATGATTTGTCCTCTCCATTGTCGGATGATGGCATTACATCTGGTGTGTTTTGCAAGTGATCAAAAATAGGTGCATCCATAGATGAAGATACACATGGCAAACCATGGATGGCAGGATCACCAAAGATGTCAGGAAAAAATGGAAGAGGCTCGGACAAAAGGGAGTCATCCTTCACCTAGGATTGATGCTCAATATCCCAGTCATACTCTTCATGAATGATATCACACATTGGTTATGCAACATCGACTCTGTCAATAGCTTCATCCTCATTCACAACAAGTGTAATGTCTAGAATGGGAGAACACAAGACAACGTAATCTGAAGGATGGTTCAGGTAAAACAAACATGTGACAACCCATGGGATTCACAACCAAATCTGTATGAAATTTGAGATAAGTGATTTTTGGAGGATGTGGCAGTTGAATAGATGTGTGTGCTTGTTCTCCCACATCACTCTGTGGTGGGGGATATATTTGATGAGGGGATGACAGATAATCACTTGTGACAACGACTGAAGCTGTCTATGATTGCAGGACTCCATCACCGAAGTATGTTGAGTGGGGTTTGGGCTTAAAATTTATTTTAGGATTAATAGATTTGGTAAGATAACACTCAAATCTGTCCATGATATACCAGAATTTCATCTGAATTTTTAGAGCTTGAAACTACAACACACAGAAGCGGTCCCAAAATTCCATAGGTGATTCATGAGGGGCATTCCATTTTTGTAACAGTTTTTTGTTAAGAGGCTCTGGGTCAAAATGATGGAAAGTAGATTCAATGAGATCACAAATATGCTCAAGTGAGTGCACACTGCCAGAAGGCAAGCTACAACACCACTGTTGTGGGGATTTGTGAAGTGTGTATGCAACTAGTAGGCTAACCTCTTTTGCATAAAACTCATCCACATCCTCAAGGAATGCGTAAAAGTATTCTAAGTACTTAGGCCATGCTACTTCGCCTTCACCATCATACGTGAATTTAGACAACAGATCAAAAAAATCCGCCGTGATGTTGAGAGGTTCAACATGTGAAAAACATCATGGAGGGATGAGCATGAAAAAGTCCATGATAGATGTGCAAAGGTTAAAAATAAGATGAAAGGACATGGCTTATCATCTGGCCCTCCTTCTAGCACCAGAAATGTTGACGGTGCTACACCCACCAACATGTCAGGGGATCTCCCTTGTAAGAATTACCAACTAGACCTCAAACCATTTGGTGTAGGAGTCCCAACAGTGGGTTGTGCGGTATCACTTTGATTGTGGTTGCACACAGAGGAATGTAAGATGTCCCTATTCATAGCAAGGGCGTGACATGCACAACAAGCCAAGGAAGGTGCAAGAATGGTTCTAATACATGGAAATTGAGGTGAGTGTGTCCCTTGGAAACCTGTGAAAGCACGCAGCTAAGAAGGGAACACACGAGAAAAGATACATCACAAACTAGAAAGAAAGTAAGCTAACAATCCAAAGTGATGGTTAAACCAACAAAACATATCAATAATATTCATACATACTTGTAAAGAAATAATCCATACATGCATGCGTAAGAAAACATATACATATATCATTAGAGTAAACAAGATAGCTGAAATACAATAACAACATATGCATGAAACATGTTGGCTCTATTATATTGAGAAGTGAAAGTTCCAATCATACAATATAACCATGACCGACCACTGGTCCCAATAGTGTAACGTTATAGTCATTTCCGCTTGCTCCTCCAAAGAGATGTACTAGCTCTGAACTATGGAGAAGTGAAGGCTCGTTACAATACTCTCCAATATTTCTCTAAGATACTCCTATCAGAAGCTTGGTTGACCAAAAGCCTATACAAGGGGAGGTGAACCTTGACATTCCCCTTTGTGCCTATTCATCTACCCTTATGACTCTTGAACTACTGTATGACTATTACATTCAACTATCGACACTTGAACTTCCACTTGACAATACATTACATACAATCTATACATGTACCCATGTGAGACAAAATAGGCTTGAGAAAGCCATGCATGACATCACTATGACTCAGCCAATTGTGGGAAGCCTAGCTCTTCAACATCCTCATGATGGTTGACATGGAGAACTGATGCCAAGATCGGTAGTCTGCAATGGTGTTCGTGTACTCTGTGGCAACATCTTTCTGGAAATGAACTCTTGCCTCTGTTGCATACGGGTACACTTCTCTGGCTCCTCTTTCCAACTCGTCTAATAACATGTGCATCATTGTCTTGAGTGTGGCCAGACTAGTGACATACTGATGCATGGTGTCTACACTGATCGCCAAGATTGCACTAGTGGCTATGCACATCAACTCGTCAAAGTACGAGTCAAGCTCTAGTTAGACTTGTTCCTTTGTCTTTGCCTCGATGAGTGTCCCAATAAATTGGATCACATGTGCGTGCACAACAACATCCATGCTTTTGAATACCCGTGCATGGGAAGCCTAAAAACTAGTGGTGAGTTGCGGGAGTTCCTTATATTTCTAGATCTAACTCTCGATGTGTACCTTTAGCTCGACGGCGCTCCCTTATATCTCATTGTCCATGTTTACATGTGGTCAATAGTAGTATGCATATTTCATAAGATATGTGCTCTCCTAGCACATCGTTGTTGCCAATTGTGTAGATGGATAACCACCTTATGCATGGTACCAAATCTAGAATACAATGCCCGAATGACTGTCTCAATGGATGATACTTCATCCAGTATAACCTTCATCAACTCTGCCCAGGCGGATGCTATAACCAGTTCTTCTCCCTACTTAGCCATCTGTAACTCCTTAGCCATTCGCTCGTTCTTCTCTATCAAGAAGTGAACACTTGAGCTAGTGGCTTCAACATATGCTTTGGTAGCATTGGCCAATGATACTGGATGCTTGTGCATGAGAGATATAATCACTCATTCCTCAAACTCTGGAGGAGATGTATGGTCATCTAGAGTAGACACTCTATGTGATTGTACAACTCTATGTTGTGACTCGTTGAATGATATGTTGTGCATCTCTTCTTTCAGATTGTCTCCAAATATCTTAGTATCTCCTTGGTCACCTGGGACTTGCTCTGCTTCCAGATCTGCTGAAGCTAATGGATCGACCTCTTGGTGGTAAGGCATGAGGTCGATGTCTTGTTCCGTCTCCTGAGAAAAGTCCTGCTCCTGTGACTGCTCACCCTGTTTTCTTTGTGCCAGCTGATTGGATGAGTATACTACCTGTATTGGTGCAGTTTCATATGTCTGTACATGTTACACCCCTTGTTGTGCTTCCTTCTGGTATCTTTGTAGCTCCTATTCCTTCCAAAGTTGCTCCTTCAAATCATGCAAATCCTTCATTGTTTCATCCATCCTCTATTTTTCTCTCTACCTTTGCGTGGTCCTCCTGTCACATTCTTGCATATTTGCCTCTATTTCCAAAGCTACTTTTTGCACAAGTGGGTCTGCTTTGAACTTGGAGCTTTGTTATGCCTCTGCGTTGTCGACAATATTTCTCTTGCCTTTGTCGCGGGTTGTTATGTTTACCTCTATTGCTACTACTCTCCCGGATGCTCCTTCACGCTACTTCACTAACCATTCCACAATGATTTCATCTGGTTCATTGGGCCTGGAGAAGCTATGACAATATCTCCATGTGTCTTCCTCAGCCCAATAACATGCCTCGTGGATCCATGGAAATTGTACACTCACGCAGTGATCCTTAACAAAACAATGCTGGTCATATGGATTAAAGCTCTTGGTGCAGAAAGGATATTTCTTGAACTCTTCTATTTTGGAATCTGCATGCTTGATATTCTGTATCTCATACAACCCGATCTTCAATGGAAGAGTGGGCCAAGGTGCCTTCTTACTCCGGTGCAGCCTCTCTAACAGTCTTGCTGAGAAGTGGTATGATACTTCTTGCATGATGAGCTTTTTCATGGGAAACTTTGGAAAAATATGTCGAGGCTTCTTTGCGCTGTACATCCGTATGAAGGTGCCAAGAGGTGAGGCATACCAATATTCTATGTTGATCAGTGCCTCCATTCCTGCCTTCGATAGGCAAGGTGAATCCTGCTCAAATATCATCTTTTACATCGGGGTGACAAAACGGTCTGACAGTTGTGTGATGACTCCTCAAAAGTTGCATTCAGAAAACGATTTGCAATAAGTATTGATAGAGGTTTGTGCTGGTGTCCATGCTCACTTTAATCCCAGGAACTCCTAATGGTCACAAATTGAATCCAAGATGTATGTGGACATGTAGATTTATTCTTGCTAACCATTGGGTGGTTGTTGAGCTCCTGTTACCTATTCCTTCAGCCTGTGAGCCAACATCTCAAACCAGTTGCATGTTTTTCCTTCACTGGCGATTTGGTCCAATGAAATCAACCAACTCTATGGGAAGGTATCCATGCTCTCTTGGTCATACAAGTGACATGCAAAGATGAACAAGTACCGAGACACCTTCCGTAGTATCTTCGTCTTGTAAATTTGGTTGGCTGTCATCCTAAATTTGGCTGGCTCCTTCACCCATTTCTTCAAGATATCCCTCAAATTGGCATTGTTGCTTGGTATGCTAAAGGGTATCTCCATGGTTATCACTAGCTTCGACAAGTGGTACATCTGCTAATAATATTGTGCCCTGAAGTTAGCAATCTCTATCCCGCAGACACTTCTCAATATTAGCTTCTCGGGGTCAGTGTGCGAGATGATCGAATGTATCATGTTTGCGCATGGGAACGTGGGGCATCTACATGCAATTTGGTACAGGAAGGACTTGTGAATGTTCACATAGACTTGGTGACATGGTAGTCTTCAAGATATTCCCCGAATGTGCTCGAGAATGCATCATTGACCTCTTACCATTTCAATCTTGATATCTTTGTCTACAATCAGCTTGGTTTCTTCGTATATCAGAAAACTCTCAGACTCTTACTCAACTGCTGCTCTAGTTGCACTTCTATCAGTGTCCTTTAACCCTGCCCCCTTGGAGGCCATTGATCATGAACTGTTGAGATATGGAATAACACCCGCTATATCTGGAGACATGGCGACATGCATGGAAAGAAATATGTCAGTTAAAACCAAAGAAAGCTTGAGGACTGTCATGCAACATACCCAGGGAACTACTAACAAGGATTGCATAATTTTCACTGGGATGTCAGGAGACTGACCGATGAAACTAAGCAAAAAGTAGTGTGGACTATCAGGAGGCTGGTTGACTATTGGAATTGTGCAATGCGCAATCCAAACTTCCCTACTAGGTGTTGAGATTGTGCAATGTGCAATTTCAGCTAGCAAGTGATGCAGGCCTAGGACTGCATTGCGCAATTTTTTTGGGCTAGCAGTCACTGCCTCTCAGAATTGCATAGAGAAAGACTGGAGGGCACTGACTGGCTAGATTTTCACATTTTTTTGGAGGAAGGCAGAGTCCAGGCCAAGGTTGCCTAGACCTGCTGACGAGCAAAGAAAAGAATATGAAGATGTGAATGCATGGTGATATTGAGTGTAAACAGGAGTTAATGATAATGTATGCAAACATCAACTACAAGATTCTGAAAATGTTACAACATGCATGTGTGTGAAATGAGTCGACAAATCAGCAAGCGTTCGTGCAAAATAGTGTCATGCATGCAACAACAGTGAGATGCTAACGAAAACTGAAATGGTGATTGTACATGATAACATGCATGCAAACGACAACAAACGTTCATAGAAATCAAGCAGACAACATTGACACAAGCCAAAACACAAAAAGCGACAAAAATGCTGCAAAAGACAAGTTCATCTGATAATCACCCTATGAGTGACCTCAGTGAAGATTTATTAAACAAAAGGTATTACAGCCCCATGTGCTGGTGTGTGTGTTCTGTGTTATTGAAACAACGGATCGATCAGATTTCCAATACACAGAAAATAGATGGAAAGACAGCAGAGAAATACAGTAAGCAACACAAAGACACAAACAATTTTTAATAAGGAGTTCACCTTATTCTCTAGGGCTACGTCTCTGGTCCAGCTTCAGTGGTGGCCTTGTTTTATTGTGTCTTTCAACAAAGAAATTACAATGGAGGGACTCAATATGAGTTCTCCTGAACCAGATTTTGCTTGGCAGGGTGGTTCTTGGATTCCCCAAGCCACTTGGAGTACACAGACTCTTGTTCTTCCTACCAGCTCTGTGACCCTCGGTCTATAGTGGAAGGAGCCAACTGTGATGCTCAATTCGGACATATTCCTCTATGGGAAGGCTTGATTCCTCAAGCTCTCTAGTGCTCGATGCTACCTGTGGTCAGCTCGACCCTTTGTCTCTGCTTGGATTTACTACTCTCTATGTTTAGTCCTCCTCTCAGGGTTCACTGTTCACTGTCTCTCTTTGTCGCTTAGACTCTTCGTACTCTCTCTTCGAATCCCCGTTCACTGTCTATGTTCATGGCTTTAGCCACTCGACCTCCATTCCTGTTCGTTTCCTCTCCTGCCTGCGTCGATTTTCTTGTCGCCTGCATGCTTGGAATTCCATGTTCAGTGTCAGTATGAACGCTTGAGAAGTAGCCACGCATCCCCATCGGAACAACACCAGCTTGTTCGTCGATTTTTTCCTTTCTCCATCGTGGCGGTCAATGGATCTCAAATCCCCTTAAATCGTAGCTTAATTCCCTGTCAGTTCCACTCTGCCTATCGGATGCAATCTCAACCATCCGATCTGGGCTCCTCCAGATCCAACGTCATTCGCATGTCGAGCGTGATTGACTTGGTCGACCGATAATGCATGATCACGACAATTTTTTTCTCACCTCCGCTGCCATGCGTCGATCGCTGAGTGTGATCGCTCTGCTTTCTCCAAAACTGCTTACCTTTCAAGGGCGCCCTAATCAAACCGCCAGTTTCCAGGTTGTGGGTCGCACCTTCGTACGATGGTCTTTTACCTTTTTCCACCCACGGTCCTCTGGCTCCCAATGTGACCAAGTGCTTAAGATCTACCATTTCAGCCCTGTTTGCTAATGCGCAATGAAAATCAACTCCTTCTCCCATTTCGGGGCTCCCAAGGGCTATTTCGACCTCCTGCGCAGTCTCCATGGGCCTCAGTCAGCGTGCTTTGATCGAGGTCCTCGTCGTTCCACGTCGGCGGCCATGGCCACTGGTTCAGGGTGTTTTCGATTTCTATTTTGGATTCTTCAACGATTTGTTCATCCTGATTCAGTCACGGTTCTTTGACAGTTATTTATGGATCTGATTTGGATCACGACCTCCCAACTGAAAAGCTTTTGGACCACCAAAAGTTGGTTTTCTTCAAGCATCGACTAAGTGAGGAAACTGTTATCTCAATTTTCCAATCTCAATCCACTTCGCACTACTTGGCTTTGAACCTTTAAGCCCAATTCTGAGGTATTCCACCTGTCCACTGCGCATCATGCTTACCTTCCTATCCAGCACTGTATCTTCCTGAAACTCATTAAGATATTCAGGTAGTAGGTCATCAACAGAAGGCAATTGAATCTACTCTTCAGGTTCCTCAACCATTGAAGGTTCAAACAACTTCAAGCAATCTACATTCACGACTGAGTAGATGTGCATGTAAGCTGGCAGATCAAGGCAAAAATCATTTTCACCAATCTTCTCAAGTATCCTGAAGGGTCCATACCTAATAGGTTTTAGCTTCTTTCCTTCACCTTGCATTCGGTCCTTGCTAACATACAGCCAAACTTGGTCTCCAACTTGAAAACTATGCTCTATCTGATGCTTATCATGCTTAGCCTTATACTTGGCCTGTCTCTTTTCCAGTTGTTCCTGTACTGCCTAGTGGATCTCCTGGATCTGTTCAATGAACCTAGCTGCTTTTTCCACATCACTGTGTCCATCAGCCATGGTATCTTTACCAAAGACAAAATCTAAGGGAGACCTTGGTATGAAACCAAAGCAGGTCTCAAAAGGAGATCTCTGGGTAGAAGAGTGTTTGGCTCTATTGTAAGCATGCTGCACATAACACAAGTGTTCATCCCAAAGCTTAGGGTGTTTGCTGCAATATCCTCTCAGTAATTGTATCACTGTCCCGTTAACTACTTTTGTCTAGCCATCTGTTTGTGGATGAAAAGATGTGCTTTTCTTTAATTTGGTGTCCATTAGTTCCCACAAACTGGACCAAAAATTATCCACAAATCGGGTGTCTCAATCAGATATATTAGAAGTGGGTAATCCAAAATGAACCCATACATGTTCAAAGAATAATTTTGTAGTTTGTTCAACTGTAATCTGTTTACTACAGGGTATCAAAATACACATTTTGCTGAACCTATCCAAAACAACATATAGGTAATCGTGACCTTTCCTAGATTTAGGCAGTCCTCCAACAAAATCCATGGAAATGCTTTCCCAAGGGTGAGAAGGAACTGAAAATGGAGTGTACAAGCCTAGTTTTCTATTGCTAGGCTTGCTTTTAGCACACATAGCACACCCCTTTACATATCTAGAAACTGTCTCACTCATTCTTGGCCAATAACAGAACCTTTGCAGCTGTGAAACTATTTTACTCACCCCAAAGTGACCTGATAACAGAGAAGTGTGTGCTTCCCTAATTCTCTTTGCTCTCTCAGTTTGTGGAATGTAGAGTTTCCCACAATGATATAAGGGTCGGTCCTTCACATGATAGTCCAATTCTTCTACTCTTTTGCCTTGACTCAAAGTTGCATATACATCTTTAGAGTCCATATCCTGAGCATACTGTTCTATGTAGCTTTCATGTAGCACAGAATTATGCTTAAGTATGGTAGATGCATTTATAATGGGTCTAGATAACATGTCTGCAACCTTGTTATGTATGCCCTTTTTATATCTGATGACTAAATGAAACTGTTGTATAAAACCCATCCATCTGTAATGTCTTGATTGTTGCAACTTAGTTTGGGAGTGTAGATATTGAAGTGGCTGATGATTTGTATGTATTACTATTTCTTTGCACATTAAGTAATGTTTCCACTTTTTCACACTGAACTAATTCATACAATTCTTTATCACATGTAGGATAGTTAACTACTGCAGGATTAAAAGTCTCAGAATGATAACATATGGGTTTACCGTGCTATGTTAATACTGCTCCCATGGCATAGTCACTGGCGTCAATTTGGATCTCAAATGGTCTTTGTAGATCTAGCAGTGCTAGCACAGGTGTTGTACTAATTTTTTCTTTCAAGGTGTCAAAGGCTTTCTGTTGTTTGCCTCCCCACTAAAACACCTTGTTCAATCCTGTCAAAGCATGTAAGGGAGATGCAATTAAGGAGAAATTTGAAATGAACTTCCTCCAATACTGTGATACTCCTAAGAAGCTTCTCACTTCCATAACAGACTTGGGTTTATGCTAGATTACAATGACGACCACTTTAGAGGGATCTATTTTCAATTCACCTCCCCCTACTATATGACCCAAATAATCTAGAGATCTTTTGCCAAATTCACATTTGGAGAGTTTAACATAAATTTTTTCTCTTTTCAAAACATCTAATGTCTGCTTAACATGCTTTAAATGTTCTTCCCACATTTTACTAAAAATCAGAATGTCATCCAGATACACAATAACAAAATCATCAAGAAAAGGTCTGAGTACATCATTCATTAATCTCATGAAAGTAGTAGGGGAATTGGTCAAGCCAAAAGGCATAACCAGCCACTCATACAATCCCTGCTTTGTTTTGAAAGTAGTCTTCCATGCATCTTGCTTTGCAACTCTGACTTGATGGTATCCACTGTGCAAATCCAGCTTGGTGAAATAAACAACTTCTTTCAATTTATCTAAAAGATCATCTATGCGAGGAAGGGGATAATGATTTTTTATCGTTATTTTATTCAGTGCTCAATAATCAATGCACATTCTCCATGCGACATCTTTCTTTCTCACCAAAACAATTGGTGACCCACATGGTGATGTGCTAGGCCTGATGAACCCTTTCTCGAGAAACTCCTGCACCTGCTTCTTGATTTCAGCATTCTCTAAAGTAGATAACCTGTACATACCAATGTTAGGCAAAGAAACATATTGCTGCAGAATAATATCATGTTCTATTCCCTTTTTGGGTGGCAGACCTTGAGGTTCTTGAAACAAGACATCATACTCTGAAACAATCTTTTCTATATCAGCTTGCTGATTAGAATTATAGCCCTCAAATACATTGGTTTTATCAGTTTTCTTTTCCTTTACAACCATTAGTAAGAACTGTTTCCATGAATTTATCATTCTTTTCATCTGTCCTGAGTTTATGAGAGTATAATTATTCTTGAGCTTATGAGCTCTTACAAAGTATTCAATTCCATCTTTAACAAGTAGATACTTGTTCTCAGCTTTATAGAAAATAGCCTTTCTATCATACAAGTAAGGACTTCCTAAAACAATTCCACATATATCCAAAGGAATTATATCTAACTCAACCTCATCTACAAATGCTGACCCAAAATAAAACTTGAGTTTGCACTATCTAGTCACTTGTAGTTGTGCTTTATCATTCAACCATCCTAATGGGTATGGTTTCTTATGAGGTGTAGTTGCTAATCCCAATTTCTTTACAATTGCTTCAGAAATTAGATTTACTTGTGAGCCACTCTCAAACAAAGTATCAATCTTTTGATATTTGGAAACAACTCAAATATGGAAAAGCTCATGCCTTTTTCTCTCATGTTCTTCATCAATAATAGATTGAGTAGAATTACTAGTAGATGCTTCAGAATTCTTACCTTTTATGCCTGTGGCTGCTATGATTGTTTCATCTCCCGAGTCTGACCCAAAATCCTTCTGAATAGCTACAGCAGTCTTCTGCTTCTTTCCCTCGGACTTCTTAGGTCTCAACTCTGGATTCAGAATCCAACAATGCTCATCATCATGCCCCTCCTTTTTATAGTGAGTGCATGAGGCTTTGCCTTTTTGTGCAGTGTTAGCCTTCCTTGCTTTCCACTTCTGCTTTCCTTTCTCCTTGCTTTTGCTCACAGTGGGTTGGGATAGTCCCCCAACTTCTGGATTTCCATTCTTTCCTCTAGCTTCCAGATGAGTAGCTTGTACAGATACCTCATCTATACTAGTGGGAATAAACATGAGGATAGTGTGCCTCATGTAGTTGTGTAGACCACCAATGCACTTCAAAAGAGTTTCTGGTGAGTCTAATGAAATACCCAACATCAATTCTCTCTTTCAGAACTCTTGAGTATACCCTTGTACACTTTGCCCTTTCAAGTGTCAAAGAGCTTTCCAACTCATCATGGCTTGTTGCATGTAGGCCAATGGATAGAGCTGTTTTTTTATTGCAGTAACAAATTCACTCCAGACAAAGATGGTCTTACCATGCTTCCTCATATCAGCTTGGGTTCTGCCTTCGCACCATACCAAGGCAGTGCCCCCTAGGTGAAGGCTTTCCAGCTGAATCTTGCTCTTGTCTGAGTCTATATTTTGTACTCTGCAATACACATCAATTTTTCTTATCTAGTTGTCCAACTTTTCAGCGTTTAACTCTCCATCATATATAGTAAAATCAAATTTAACATCTAACTTAATCAAATATGCCTTCTTATTATGCACAGGGCTACTAGGAGGTGTAGGGAAGCTTTCTTCTTTCCCCATTCCTTTGGAGTGGTCATGGGAATGAGATTCATCTTCTCCTTTATCTTGCTTAGAGCCTGATGAATCTTCACCCTTATGCTTTCTAAAGTCTCTATACATTTCCTCTACCATGGAATTCATAGCTAGGAAACTTTCTAGGAATTGAGAGTCTTTCCCTACAAAACCTTCTTCTGACATATTCTTTCGAGAATAGACTCTCCCAATGTCAGGATTAGTTTCCACCAACTCTCCTTCTCCTAATTTGATCTTTGATCTAGTGAGCATCCACAGCTAAACGAACACAAGCTTGTCTAACCTTACAGCCTAGAGCTTTGATACCACTTGATCTGATAATCACCCTATGAGTGACCTCAGTGAAGATTTATTAAACAAAAGGTATTACAGACCCATGTGTTGGTGTGTGTGTTCTGTGTTATTGAAACAACGGATCGATCAGATTGCCAATACACAGAAAATATATGGAAATATAGCAAAGAAATACAGTAAGCAACATAAAGACACAAACAATTTTTAATAAGGAGTTCACCCTATTCTCCAGGGCTATGTCTCCAGTCCAGCTTCAGTGGTGGCCTTATTTTATTGTGTCTTTCAGTAGAGAAATTACAATGCAGGGACTCAATATGAGTTCTACTGAAGCAGATTTTTCTTGGTAGGGTGGTTCTTGGATTTCCCAAGCCACTTGGAGTACACAGACTCTTGTTCTTCCTACCAGCTCTGTGACCCTCAGTCTACAGTGGAAAGAGCCATCTGTGTTGCTCAATCCAGACAGATTCCTCTATGGGAAGGCTTGATTCCTCAAGCTCTCTGGTGCTCGATGTTGCCTGTGGTCAGCTCGGCCCTCTATCTCCTCTACTTGGCTTTACTACTCTTTGTGTTCAGTCCTCTTCTCAGGGTTCACTGTTCACTGTCTCTCTTGGTCGCTTGGACACTTCGTACTCTCTCTTTGAATCCCCATTCACTGTCTCTGTTCATGGCTTTAGCCACTTGACCTCCATGGCTGTTCGTTTCCTCTCCCACCTGCGTTGATTCGCCTGTTGCCTGCGTGCTTGGAATTCCCTGTTCAGTGTCAGTATGAACGCTCAAGAAGTAGCCATGCGTCCCCATCAGAACAGTGGTAGCCTATTCATTGATTCGTTCCTTTCTCCATCGTGGTGGTCAACAGATCTCAAATCCCCTTAAATCACAACTTAATTCCCTGTCAGTTCCACTCTCTCTATCGGACACAATCTCAGCCATTTGATCTGGGCTCCTCCAGATCCAACGTCATTCGCACATTATGCGCGGTTGACTTGCTAGACCGATAACGCGCGATCATGGCAGTTTTTCTTTCACCTCTGCTGCCATGCGTCGATCGTTGAGTGTCATCGCTCCGCTTTCTTCGAAACCGCTTGCTGTTCAAGGGCGCCCCGCTCAAACCTCCGGTTTCCAGGTTGTGGGTCCCACCTTCGTATGATGGTGCTTTACCTTTTTCCGCCCATGGTCCTTTGGCTCCCAATGTGACTGAGTGCTTAAGCTCTACCATTTCAACCCTGTTTGCCCAGCGTTGTGCGTTACCGCTAAGCGCATCAAAAATCACCTCCTTTTCCCATTTTGGGGCTCCTAGGGGCTATTTCGACCTCCTGCACAGTCGCCATGGGCCTCGGTCAGTGCGCTTTGACCGAGGTCCTCATCATTCCATGCCGGCTGCCATGGCGACTGGTTCAAGGTGTTTTCGATTGCTGTTTTGGATTCTTCAAGGATTTGTTCATCCTGATTCAGTCACGGTTCTTTGATAGTCGTTTATGGATCCGATTTGGATCACAAGTAAAGAAGACTTACCCAGAAATATTTGAGCTTGATGTGCAGAAGACTCTTGGATGTGTTGTGGGATGTTAGAGATCCAAGATTGATGTGAAGAATGAGCTCTGAAGTTTCAAATAAATAAGTTTGAGGCTCATGATGTGCATGCCAAAATCTAGGAAAAAAGTGACACTTAGAGGAAATTTTCTAAAACGATCTTCGCATGTAACCTCTAATTGCTAAAAATAGATCCATAAAATATAGGGATGTTTTTTTGCATGTTTCTTTTTTCTATTTTGGGAAAAAGTGGCCCATGCATGCAAATCAAGTTCTCTCGATCCCGGAGGGAACCATTCAACCTGAAGGCACACACAACAGGATGCTTGACTAAGAGGGTGTTTTGCACAATTTCTAGGAGGAGATGGGATGGCTATCTAGAGGGATTGCGTAACTTCTAGAAGGAGAAGCTGACTTCTACCTAGAATTGCATAGTTTTTGGGCTAAGTTACACTACTGTCCTGGATTGCGCAATTTCCTTGAGCAACGGTAGTTGACTAAATCACGTAATTTTTGGGCCTAGGAGGCTGATAGTCAGATTTGTGCAATTGTTGGAGGGAAGGTTGGTTCCCTGCCAAAATTGTGTAATTTGCTGAGTGAGCTACTTAGCCAATAACTGGCCCAAGTCTGGAGTGGCAGCGTGTGAGGGGAGTGAAGCAAGCTATCATACACAGGCTAGCAAGCTGCTAAAAAACAATTAAGCTTATGTACTTGACAGTGCAAGACATGTTGCTAATGATGGTTGTTAGGGGGGCTCCAAAATGAAGCAAAGGAAAAATTTTGGAGGGTTGTTGTAGCCTCTACACCATTTGCCTATGAGTCAACACATGATTCATATCTATTAGGTTTTTACCTAACAAATTCCCTTTAGATAAAGTTCCACTAGCGTGTGTAGGAACTGTGTTACTTAATACACAATAAAGATTTGTAAATTATATTGTAGAGAGAGCTCTAGCACTCCTCAACACTCTTCGAACACCTTAACATGATTTGGCACATGCTAACATTCCTTGGCACCTCACATGTCTTGGAAAATATTTGTACCTAGAACATCTTGCCATGACTAGGACTCCCAAGAACATGTTGGTAGGCCCTAGCATAACATATGACTCTCCTAGCATGTGTTGGCATGCCCTGTAGTCCATAGCATGCCTAGGAACACTTTGGCATGCAACATTAACATACGTTAGCACTTGGCACACATTGGCACTTGGCATGACTCTCCTAGCATGTGTTGGCATGCCCTGTAGTCCATAGCATACCCAGGGACACTTTGGCATACAACATTAACATACATTAGAACGTGGCACACATTGGAAGTTGGCATGTATTAGAACCTATTATTAGTGTGTGTAGCATGTCCCTTTTGAAAAAGATAAAGTCCTGATTTATTAACCCTCTTATGTGTTCATTTCCTTGCATTTTATCTTGGTTCTTCCTTTTTTTGCCTTGACACTCCTTGACACATATTTTCATACCTTGAAACCTTGCACATCCTAGCATGCCTTAGTATCTGGCATGTCTTGGCACACATTGGCATTTTTTGGTACATCTTAATACACACAGGAACTCCCTAGCACACTCTAACACTTCTTGGCATGTAGACATGCTTCGACACTATTTGGCACATGTTAGAACATCTTGGAACTCCCTAGCACACTCTAGCACTTCTTGACATGCCCGATATTCCCTAGCATGCCTTACCACTACCTAGCATACCTTCTCACTCCCTCCCTGGCACGCCTAACATTGATTGACATTCCCTGACACACCCTCATATTCATTCATTTCTATGCATTTTTACCTAGTTCTCCCTTATGTTTCCCTAGCACTCCCTAACACTCCTTGGTATGAATTGGTAATGTCTGGCACACCCTAGCACTCTTCAACATGCCCTACCACTCCATATCATGTGTAACACTCCTTGGCACACATTGGTACTTGGCATGTGCTGGCACTTGGAAAGTATTAGCATGTATAGTATGCATTGATATGCCTTGGTATGCTTTGTCATTTGTTGGCATGGTTTACGATTAAAGTTATTTGATATCTATTATTGGAAAGTACGAGAGAAGTAACAGAGGAAGATTTGACACTTTTGTAGTGGTTGCAACATCCTCCAAAATTTTGGCTTGCATCCCAATTTTAGAGGCTTCCTTGGTTTTCCCCCTTGATGGTCATAGACACTCGGGCTCATCCCATAATATCTTGTCGAGTCTTCACACCCTTTTTGCTTGATTTACCACAGATTGTCTTTTGGCATGTTGATCATTATGTCATGCTTGCAAGTTTGTTCTGGAATTTTTGAAGGTTTGTGTTTGTGTGCATGATTTATTTTTGATTTGTTGACATCGGTCACACTCACACAAAAAGTTGAAAACATCGTTACGCAAGTGTCGTCATGGTCGTTCGAAGACATATCTCAACTATTGCACTTATCACTCTTAACCTTTGAGTCAGTCTCACTAAGAAAATGTTTGTCTTGTTGATTTGAGGTGTCTTGTCATCGAGTCATACTAAGTGTATGATCACAATGTCATGTATGCACAAGTTCACTTTCTTTCATACTTAGTCATTTCTCCTCAAAAAATTTTGACCGGAGAACCCTCATTCAACTAGACCCTGATCTCAGTAACCTTGCACTACTACCCAAAACTACACAGAGCTTGAGGTTATCCTTTGGGTAGCTTGCACTACACAATTCAGAAAATGAGCTAGCTAACTATCTCCCAGAACTGCACACAAGTTGTCCCAGAACCCGATCCAGTCTGTGCTTCCCTCGAATCACCCAATCCACCCACTGGTCAACCAGAAAAAATGACTTGGGCTATGACTCAGGGCTACACTAATCTCCAAAAATTCACAGAACTTGTCCATCCTGACTACCTTGCACTTCCTCCAAAAACTGCGCAGACATGTGGGACATGCCTCTACTACCTGTCACTGCACTGTCCCGAGAAATTATCTAAATATAATAGGTAGGATTCTCTACTGGCCTGCTTTATTCTCCCTCAGAAAATTGTGTAGATTTGTCTATCACCTGCTCTTTTTCCTTTCTCTGCAATCAACCTAGAAATTGCATAGTTATGTCTAGGCCTAGACTGTCTCCCAGAAGTGTGCAATGTTAACAGACAACTCCTACAACCCGATCCTATCCTCCTTTGGAAAATTGTGTAGGTTTTTTTGCTAGTGCCTCCTGTTGTCAACTTTGTCTTCCCCGAAGAAACTGCATAGATCCCAATTTGATGACCTTCCTAGTGCTCCCCTTGAAGATTGTGCAGATTTTCCAAAAGTTCGCTGACACTTTGCCTAGTCTTCCTCTCAGAAGCTGTGAAATTCTTCCTCCCAACTAGGTTTTCCCCCACAACTATCACTACTATCCCAGATTGTAGAAATTTGCCTCCCAGTGACATCTACACAGTTTTTCCTCATAGTGATTTGGATCCTTGCATCTCATCATGAGTTGTGCTCTACACAGTTCCAGTGCCTTGTCCCTCTCCCAGTCACGTGCACCAAAATGGAAAACAATGCATCATGTTAAACTAGAATATTTTTGGATCTGATGTCCTCCCTTCGTGAGTTGTTGCAGGAACAAGTACATCGATGAAACATGTTGTGAAGATGAATAGGATGGAGAAGGAGTGCATGCTAGAAGACTTTCTCGCAGTTGAACAAACACACGAAGCAGTGAACAAAAGGGCCACATACACATGCACCATCTAGCAAAGACCAAGACCATCGAAGACCGCACACACTTTTCCATGTGAACATGAAGACATGTTACACCGAGAGCATACCATCACTCAACAGCACAAAAACTCGACATGGACACCACAGTTAGCTAGTACATGTTAGTGGTGTCATGTCAAGTTGTGTCATGAGTTGTCTTGGAAACATCACTACTTTGGGTCATACTTGCTGTAATCAATTTAATGTAAAGTGGAAGTCCAAGGGACCCACATATGAAGTTGAAGAGTCAGGTAAAGTAAAAAAATTCATAGGAATTCAAATACTCACGAGGGAAGTCGAAGAGTCACAAGGGTCAGTTAATCCCCCTTTGCTATATATACCCCCTCATTGTATGAGAAAAGGCATTTTCACCTTGGCTCCTCCCACATAACCTTGAGAGTTTGTAGTATGTACTTTGAGGAGCGAGATTTGGCTCCAATGTCCCACTACTAGGACTAGTGGTGTATGTTTTATAGATGTTTCTTGGATCTTTTGCTTAATTCAGAAGCCTGCCTAAGGCCAACATGTTTTGTCACATGTTTTGTATCTGTTTGTAAGACTATTCTTTAAACATTTGCAATGCATGATTTCTTAACCTGTACTAAGATAATTGAACTAATTCAGCTATTTTAGTACTCATATTGTTGAATATGTGTTGTATTGTTTATTATTATTGTCTTATCTATTTGGACTACTGAACTGGACATTTGACAGACCATCTACGTGTTTTCTTTATTTTAACGACTGTCACCCCTATGTGGACTAATCTTTTAGATGGTGTACGTGTTTTCTGTTGAACTTTGGTTTTCACAACTACCGCATCGGTTGTGGACTACTCCACTGGATGTTTGACAAACCCTTGTTGTTTTTCATGTGTGTTTCTTCTTGGGTTGGGAATATTCCTTCTGATCAAGAGGCTCCCTTTAGCTCTCCCTTTTGATAGTAAGAGAACCAGGAAACAGAGTTACATTACGCACTCACGAGGCATACTCACCTTGCTTTCTTGAATTTACAAGCATAACACTCTCATGTGTTGAATAACAAGAGCTAAGGAAAATCTATAAGATAATTGAAACAGGGCTATCATATTGGATGGGACTCCTACGCAAAATGGTGTGAAAACAAATTGGGACATCATACCGAGGAGATCCCATTAATGTTGGTGGTTCTAGCACTGCCAACATTTTTGGCACTAGGAGGGCCGCCAATAGTTTATGGTTGAATATCCTCTCAGCCCCACATATCTATCATTTGGTCAAGGCAGTAACATGGACTCCCTCTCTCCCACGCACAACTATGAAGTTGGTTACTCCTCACCTCCTAGATACGAATAAGAAATTTCATATCATCACCTTCGCTCTATCCATCCCATCACCTATCAGTTTTCCAAAGTTGTTGGACTAATTCTAGGAGTACGCAATCTTCCCTCTACGTAGAGGAAGAAAAATACTACATGCACAGGAGTGGTAGTCTCGTATGTTGAAGAAGTAATCCTCTCCACTCTTGCAGAGCTGGAAGAAGCTATTGAGAAATAAGAGGAACCTCCTTTTTTCCTACAAGGAGAAGAAGTTAACAACAAACTCTTGGGCTTGAGTTCCAGCGGAGGTAGCAAAGGGGAAGGAAGTGGAGGAGGTGGAGGCGAAGATGAACCGACAAATTTGTAGGTTAAGTCGTTTGATTTAGAAGAAGAGGAGTACGAAGAAGAAGACAATATGGTTGATCAAAATCTTGAATGGATGCCATAGGGCCCATTGGCACTCCAAGGTGCCTTGCACAAGATGCCAAGGCACGTAGAGAAGCCATTAACGAAGTATGACCCTGACAGAGCAGTGAAAGCAAAATACCATCTAGACACGTTCTACCTACATCTGCAAACACTCGAGGTACATTATGACAAAGTTTCATGTAGAATGTTTCCATGTACCTTGGATGGTAGAGCAATTGTATGGTACCATAGCCTTCCTATCAACTCCATTCAGAATTGGGGAATGTTCAAGAGAATTTTTCTTGAGAAATGTGTTGATGGCAATACCCCCTGCCATGTTGTTGAAAGAATTAGGTAGTATTAAGATGGAGCCGAAAGAGAAATTGAAAGACTTTAACCAGAGGTTTAACAATGTTTTGAACAATTTCACTGCAAACACTAAACCTCAGGACTCCATCATAGTCAAGTACTACACCTCTGCACTGCCGACCAACATTCTGCATTTTGCAAGTGAGCTATGAAACCAACACTTTCCAAAAATTACCAAGAAGCAATTGGTGTGGAGAAAGACCTGAACATGATTAGAGTCATTGTAGATGATGAACTAACTAAGGACTCCAAAGACATGGGTAGGAGGTCCCGGACTGCTATGAGTAAGGTAAAGGAAAAAGAAACAAGTGAAATTGAGACCCTTACTTGTCTCCTTAAGTCATTGACAACTGAAGTAGCATAACTCAAGCAATGGATAACCGAGATAGTAGTGAGTAGTAGACCTCCTAGTTTTATGTATAGGGAGAATGTAAAATCAGGCAGTAGCAGTAGCCACCCAGCTAAATCTACACAGAGTTCAAATGTTATGTTCCAAATCGACCTGATTTGGAAGGATAAATTCTGTGAGTTCCACAAAGCATGACATTCAGAGAAGACATGTCCAAATTGGAACCAAATTATGGGCTCCATGGCTTTAAGGATGAATGATCATTTTAACACCACTGAGTAGGTTCAGCCGGAGGATGAATATGATGAAGAGGATGCTACATATGATGAAGCTCTAAGTGGCATGTGGTTAACATGTATAAATGTCTAAACATTTCCCATAAGAAAACAACGACCAAGAAGGAGCCCCCAAAATAAAATGATCGATACAACTTGGGAAATCAAGGGGCTCCTACTGTGATTGAGATATTGAAAGAGAAATTCAAGAAAATTCATAGAAAAGTTGATCCACCTACATCCTCAACACAGAAAACATAAAGTAAGTCTAGGAAGACATCTACAATGATTGATACATCCATGAGAAGAGCACTTCCAAACACTCCAACAAACAATACAAACACAAGTCTTCCCCTAGACAACTCGGTGAGTTTAACCGCTTTGGATTAAAATATTGTTGAAGACATGAAGAAGACCTATGAAAACATCTCTCTGTACGAGCTTACCAAACTCATGAGTCAGATAGATATTCTTTTGCATGCACTGGGGCAAACCTCCATAGACAATGTTGCCTCTTCTAGTAAGGGACCGAATTAGTCTCTTGGATCACTCACATCTGTACTAAATGGACTTCACATGGAAGAAGAAAAATTTCTCTGGGCACCATTTTTGTTATCATTCAAAATATTCAACTTCAATGCCCAAAACTATTTGGTTGACTCTAGCACATTAGTCAATTTCATGCCACTCTCAATTGCTAAATAACTCAATGTGCAATGGAGTAGTAAAACTATGTAGATCATCCAACTCGACCAAACATGTGTACCAACCATTGGTGAACTCTAAGATGTCATCATCCGCCTGACGAATGACTTCACATTGCATCAACATTGTGATCGTGGACATCCCGGAAGCATATGGCTTACTACTCAACAGAGACTAGTCCAACAAGTTACAAGGATATTTTGCTACAGACTCGTCACACTTATGGCTTTTGTACTAGGGAAAAGAAAACTATATTCAAGTGTTGTTGGAGAGATACATGAAACACATTATTACTCCCTCGAATGGTCATAATGAACCATTTTCTTTCATGCAACTTCTATTTAGTAATTGCTTCTTGGAAATGCAGCTCGGGTGCTATCTTACACATGTGAGCCACTCCCCACCAGATACACAATTGGGTCTCATTCTTTACCTAACTGGTGAAAACAAAACTTGTACAAAACTATGTAACAATATTAGCATTACTATCGTGGAAAGTGGTTCTTGCACAGATGACTTGTGGACCTTGTATTTTGATGGATCCAAAACACAGGATGGCTCTGGATCCAGGTGTGTTTTGATTGACCCAAGGAAAAGAAAACATTTAGTCTCAAGCCACTTGCAGTTCGAGTGCACAAAAAACATTGTTGAGTATGAAGCAATGGTCTTGGGTTTTCACTAAGCCCTTAGCCTCAATGTTGCTATGTTGAAAGTGGTAGGTGATTCAAATATTGTAGTATAGTAGGTACATAACACCATACACTATGTCTCACCTCATCTTAATAGTACCAACAAGAGGTATGGCATCTTATTTCTAATTCCCAAGCTTTAACTATCA
This sequence comes from Pinus tabuliformis, assembly GCA_031772625.1. Lineage (NCBI taxonomy): Eukaryota > Viridiplantae > Streptophyta > Pinopsida > Pinales > Pinaceae > Pinus > Pinus tabuliformis. The sequence goes on along the minus strand of CM062816.1, from coordinate 1,166,329,938 downwards.
TATATGTAACAAGAATGCGCAATGCAGTTGCAGATGCTATGCAAAATGCAGCTGCTAGGATGACACTGCTTAGGGATAGATTTATAGTTGAAATTTTGTATAAACCATATATCCCTCACAACATCACTAATTTCTGTATTTTTTATTATGATGAACAATGAACATATACTTCATTTCATGTCCAACGTTGACATCTTCAAATATGTGGCGGTAGATGAAGACTCACACGGGTAGTTTGTGTAAGACACAACTGATGACAAAAAAGGAAACCCCATCCCCAAGGATGTGGTTTCACTTGAGAAACTCTATTACTTGGAGAACCGCTTCACAGGGACCAAGAACACGAAAACACATAGTTCTACACTAATTCATGAACAGATTAACCTAGGAACAGGAAGAAATCTGAAGTTCATGAATGTCAGTACGTGTTGCACACCAGAGGAGCGGCAAGCATTTGTCTGCCTATTCAAACAATACCATGATGTATTCGTGTGGAATTGAAAAAACATGACATGCAAATAATCCAACACATCATCATGATCAAAGAAGGGGTCAAGCCATTTTAGCAGAAGATCAAAAAAGTCCACCCATCACTTGAACCCCTAAGATAGAAAGAATTGACTAAGTTGTTGGATGCTCGGGTCATATACAAGGTTCGTGATTCTACCTAGGTGGCATCAACAAATGTTGTTGGATGATTATGGATGTCAGATACAATCACTATTTTCTCAAACTGCATAGGAGATGTGTGGTCATCCAGTGTAGACACTCTGTGCAATTGCACAACTCTATGATCTGACTCGTCGAATTATATGTTGTGCATCTCTTCTTCTGGATTGTCTCTAAGGATCAAAGTATCTGCTTGGTCACTTGGGACCTACTCTGCTTCTAGATTCGGTGATGCTGATGGATCAACCTCTTGGTGGTAAGGCATGAGGCCGATGTCTTGCTCTAACTCTTATTGCTCCATCTCTGTATCCATCTACACAAGTTCTCATTTAATCTCCTGAGAAAAGTCCTATTCTTATGATTTCTCACCCTGTCTACTTTGTGTTAGCTGCTCGGATGAGTCTACTACCTATACGGGCGTAGTTTCATCTGTTTGTATATGTTGCGCCCCGTGCTGTATCTATCCTTGTTGCACTTCCTTCTCCTTTCTATGCAGCTCCTGTTCCTTCCAGAGTTTCTCCTTTAACTCATGCAACTCCTTCACTATTTCCTCCATCCTCTATTTTTCTCTCTGCCTTTGTGCGATCCTCATGTCGCATTGTTGCCTCTTCGCTTCTATTGCCAAAGCTACTTTTTGTTCAAGTGGTTATGCTCTAAACTTGTAGCTTTGTTCTTCCTCTGTGTTGTCAACAAACTTCCTTTGTAAGAACTATAGGTGCCAAAGTATCAAAAAACATATTTTCAATGGGAAAGAAGAGACAATATTAAGACCATGGAGAATGACACCTTGTACATGGAAGTTGCAATATAATAGAGTCTCTTAAGGCATGGATCAAATTGTCTAAGTATCAATATGCATGATATGTTTGGATTATTTTATATTTTTATGGCATTTTATTCAATGTAGTAATTGATATGTTATATTGTAGTTATAATATATTTAACTACGATTCACCTTGTAGGTCTTCAAATAATTAATAATAGGGCACTTCCACAAAGAATGAAAATTTATCTTGAGAAATTCAATAGATTCCCCTACTATGATTATTGATAGAGAAACAAAGTAAGAATATTAAAGAGGCTATTGGAAAAATTAACTTTCCAATTGGATTTTATTTAAACATAAAGAATATCCTAACAAAGAAAGGTGAATTAGGTGGGGTAAAAACTCATGATTGACCTACATTCATTAAGGTAATTACTTTGGTATATATTTATACGTTGGCGAAATATCTTGTTAATTAGTGTTTTTTTCTACTAATTTGGGAAAAAATAATGATCACTCATTATTTTTGTTACAATATATTCTACCTCTATCTCTCCCAGAAAAAAAATGACAAGAATGTCAAACAGGTTTTATATGATCTTGGAAAATACATAAGGTAAGTGGATATTTATGTGCAAAGTGTAATTTGTTCAATAAGATTTTTTTCACATTTTTTTTACTACATGTGTTTTATTTGACATCATGTACTATATACTTTTTTTGAAACCTGTGATTTTCTTTCTTCGTTGTAGAAATTCCTCGCCTAATGTGTGAAACAAATTCCTCATCTAATGTGTGAAATGAAAAAGTATCTACCTCCGACATTTTTCAATGCAAAAGCACACTACATCATACACCAAGTTGAGGATATCGAAAAGTGTGGACCTGTACATAGAAGATCAGTGTGGATGGTTGAGAGGCACTTGAAATCACTAAAGGCTTTGGTCAGACAAAGAGCATGTCCTGAGGGTTCTATGGTAGAGGGATATACGATATATCAAACCATGGTTTATATTTGTGATGCAGGAGCATCTGGTCAACAGGGTGAAGACCGAGGGAGGGCGGACAAAGTTTCTGAAAAAGATTGGGGACGAGAAGTAGTTCACTGAACGGACAGCAAGTCTGTCACGTTCTTATGTTTTTTTTTTCTTATTTCTTTCTTTGTCAACTACATTGTTAACCGTTGTTATTTTGGTTTCTGTTCATTATGTCTGAATTACTGTAATAGGTTCTAATTAGAAATGATAATAGTAGGTTAGGGTCATTAGACAGTTAACAATAAATTCCTATTGTAAAGAGCAGACTAAGTAAACTAGTTAATAGTCAAAGAGAGTCATGTCTGTAGTAACTGCTAAAACTATAATTGAGCAACTACCAGCAGTTATCAAACTGCCTGGAAACATTGTATCAAAAGACAAGCAAGCAAACCCAGTGGGGTTCAGCAGTGGAGCACACACAAGAGAATAACAGAAAATCAATATACATTTCCTTCATTTTATTTCAGTGCACAAGAAAACAGATTATTCATATATGTGTCCTCAGTAACAAAAGCCTGTATGTATAGTGTTGTATAAATACTTCACTTTTATTTACATATATCAAAAATTCTTTACAGTATTCGAAGAGTTACGAACTGGCAGAGAAGAAAGCGAACAAGAGGCGGGAAGGACCAGCACCCACTACGGGTTCAAACCAAACAAACACAGTCACCAGGTAAGCGACCAGAACTGGCAGTGAATGAGTCTATCTTCTACTTAATTTTACAATGTATCTTCTCAGCATAAAAATTACATAGAACAGTTCATCATAGTGCAACCTAACAGCGTTGCAACCGACACCACAAACCCTTCTAAGTTATAGCCAAGGGTTTGACAAACCCAGAAATTCCAAACACGACAACTAAATAGGTATTCCACATAACAAGCGACCATAATCCGTGACCAGGACCAAGACTCATTACAGAAAAGCAAAACAAGAACAGGACTACCCGGAAGGAGTCGACGAGTGCCACTGCCATGACACAGAGGACGGCCACACCTACAAAAGACACAAAAGGCGGAAGGTCAGGGTTTCTTTTAAATAAAACCCTTGCATAAGAAGTGAAGCCGTAAAGCCTGGAAACGAAAACCCTGAGCATGGATATAAGAGAGTGACCATACCTTATAGTGAGCCGGAACCGTAGGCCAAAAGAACCCGAACTAGAGACCCCTGCCCACAGAGGGGCCGAAGAACGTTAGTCTCTGTGCAAATAAAGGTAAAGAAAATCCAGCATAGAACTGTGACATACCTTATCAAAATAGCTGAGCGCCGGAGAAGAAAGAACCCAGAATTCCATCGACCTGGGTAACTGTCGAGCTGAGCGGACTGAGCACCATTACGCCATAGCAGTTAACCAAAGAATTGTCAAGAAGACCAAACCAGATAGAACCCACGTAACCAAACAAAGGAGAGTGTTCACAGCCATGAAAAACGAAACGAGCATATGATGGAACCGTAATAACTTACCACAGAAACCAAGCGCCGGACAGACAAACCAACACAGGAACGACAGAGTATAGCTGAGCCCTCATCATATCACCACCGAACAGGCGGAAACCCAAAGGGTTTCATCACAGACAAATAACCAGAGGCGGAACCAAACAACACAGAGGCCACCGAGACCAAGCACCGAAGGTAGAAATGACCGCAAGGGCGCGAACCGGGTAACAAAAACAAGGTAGGGTTTGCCAGGATCCCGAGGAGAACATGTGTCCAACGGAGGAGTAATGAGAGTACATGCCAAGTTAATTGCAAATTAAACAATAATCAATTTCCAATTAACGCGCATCTAACTAGTTCAATAACGTAAGTCCACATCAGCTGCGGCAAGGCGAGACCACGTGGGTTGGCCCCATCAATTTGTCAATATAGTCATGCAATAGGAAAAAGTATTAATGTATTGGATCAAATTTGGGATGCCAACTCCATGAACAAATTTGAAGGGGATCACTTATTGGGGAAATGTAGAATGAGGAAAGTAAGATGTAAGTAGATAGTGGAGATTTATAACACATTTGACTTTTTTGTTTTTTTGTATATCTTATTTCATATCTATTATTCCTGCACAATCCATTATTATGAAGGTATAAAATGGTAACTAATTATATATATGTGAATTATTTTATTTTAATATAGTCAGTCGAGAATGGTATGCAATACATTTATACATTGCGAACAATCTTGATTGGATGAAGGTATGGATTGGATGATGGAAACAAGCTAATAATGGTAGGTTAACATGGTAAGGTGTGTCTACATTGGTCAAAGAAGATCAACATAGTAGAGATACCAATATTATACAGAGGGAAATTGATTTAACATATGGTTTAAAATATTTTTAGGTAAGCATATTCACTCATACTAAGTTATTTTTACAATTATATTTGTGCATATCGTGTATTTTTTTCTTAATTTTCAAATTTTGTAAGTATACATATGCTTATCAATTGACAATGCATTTTTTATGTGTTTGACATATTTCAGTTCAAACACCACAACAAAATGTGGTGCGATGGTTGCAAATTTCACATCAAAAGGTTGAATGAAAAGATGAATACTTATGATAGTGGGATAACTGCAATATTTTAAGTTATCAATGTTACCTCTAGAGGTTATAGAAATACAGAATCTTTGATAATCAATACTATAGGTATATGTTTGATATACTTGAGTGTGACTTTGAATCCTTCAAAATAGTTGTGTTCGATATCAAATGGTTTTAGGTGACAAATCCATGAACATGACCCTAATAGAATTGTTATTGAGCATGCTAACATATTTACGATGGTTGATACAAGGAATCATGAGCTAGGATCAGAGTGATATGTTCTTCCAAGCCAATTTGAATGAGTATTTTATGTAGATGTTCCAGTTAAAGTAGGTTGTTCATAATGTTTTTAGATATGATCCCCGAGGAAGGCCCGTAAAGCATAATGTAGCGGAAGAAGATGAAATTGAAGAAGAAGATGATGTAGAGGAGTAGGGGGTTCATGCAGTGTCAGATGAAGATGTCGAAGAAGTTAAAGGAATACATGTTAATCGAGACAATGTTAATTTGGATGAACTAGATGATATTGATGTTGTGTCGGATGAAGAACTTGAAGAAGTTGAACCAAATGTAAAAGAGCATGTTCTAGATGATGTTATGGACGATGATGATGATAATGTTGATATGGTAAATCCTTTGAACATGAATTATGAACTGGATGATACAGATGATGAGTTGTATGAGGAAGAAGATTAATGATATCAAAATGTTGAAAATTATGAGGTATGGATTTATATCTTTTCAGTTGGTTTGTTCCCTTTCGTTCACCTTAAATTTTTATTTTCCTAGTTTTTATGTTTGAACATTACTCTGTTTCTTTCAAATATATTATAGTATATACATTGGGCTTCAGGGAATTGAGAGTGATGTGAGGGGAGAGGTGGAGGGGGGAGGGTCCATATGAGCTTACACCTTCACATTGTTGGCCTTGTTCAGTAGATAATATATTATTCTTGAAAAGAAGATAATATCATTTACATTTATACCATAATCAATTAGAGGAAATTTCAACCTAAAAGTGCCCATGAAATTTTCATGTAATTTCCATGTCATAATATGTTAACCAATCAAAATCCTTTAAATTTAAAAAGAGGTACATGTCCTAAATAATTTTTAATTGGTTAATCTGGGTATCTGTAAAATATTTTATTACTAATTTGGGTATCAATGAAATATTTTATTATTAATTACGCCGTAAGGCGTTTCCCTCTGAAGTGAACTCCCCCAAATGCCTTTCTGTCCTAATCATAGCCGTTAGATCTTTTGTTAGACGATTGAACAAAAATCAACCGTCTGATTAACTGTCTGATTTAATAAATAAAAAATATTTTAAAATATTAAAAACCTTGAAAAAACGTTTCACCTTTCACTTGACATCTGTGGGCTCACGGCTGAGCTTCAGGAAGAAGTTGCAACTTCCTCAGAGCATGCGAAAAGCCCCCTGATTTTACAGTGTCGTCTGGACTGCATATTCTTGCAAGAATTACTCGTGCCTCATTCAGAGAAAATACCAGAAGGGCTTGATCTTCAAGGCCGGGAGAAAACCAGGTGGGTAAATGGCAGTGGCTCCATGGATTACTCTGTCGACGAGGTATTGAATCTGAAGAAGAAGACAATTCGAATTGGGTTGGACATCGGAGGAGGAATAGGAACTTTCGCCGTGAGAATGAGGGAGCGGAATGTAACAATTATTACGACTTCTATGAACTTGAACGGGCCCTTCAACAGTTTCATTGCCTCCAGAGGGGTTATTCTCATGTATATCACTATAACACAGACGCTGCCATGTATATCACTATAGCAGTTTTATTTAATATTTGCCTAGCCTTCACAGTTTGCAGGTTAGAAACTGTAGAATTTTCAGAGAGAAACAGTATTCAGAAACAGCGTGTCCGGGACAAACAAATTTCAGGAAAGGCTTTTACAAGCAATTTGGCAGAGCAAAAGCCCGTCATTTTGTCATCTGCGTAGAAAAGGTATTCTGATATGCTATATCTTTAGAGCAGTTATTTTTTCTTTATATTTGTTTTCGTTAAATTGAGAGTTAGGGCTGTATAGCTAAGGATTTCAAATCATATCAAGTTGCAAATTTTAACTGAGATTGACAGGGCTGTTTTCAAAGATTGATTGTTTTGAATCATGTACATGCACATTTTCTTTAATTTTATAGCTGAGATTGCCAGGGCTGTTTTTCAATATTTTTTCAGTGTACGCTGTTTTTCTGCTTTTAAAGTTCAGTGTATTCTTTTTTTACAGTATTTGCATACTGGCATGAGTCTCCTCCGTCAATTCCACGGTTCTTAACTAACTTCCTCGGAATGTGCGATGTACTGGCAACTCTTTAACTTGTAAGCGATTTGTTAGAAGCAGTAGCGGGATTCAGTTATGTTTTGTCCGATTTGTTAGAGGCGGTAGAGGGATTCAGTTCTATTTTGTGAGATTTGTTAGAAGCGGTAGTGCTAATCAGTTATATATTTGTTTTTGAATATTTAGGTATGGTAACGAAACAAGAAAGGCGTTTTTAATCGTTTGTCTCAGGCAGTTCACCCCAGTGGACAAGATGAAGAGGTGGCAAAGAACTACTCAGACAACGGATCTTGAAATTCTAGACGGACGCGCTTCCTCGAAAGAATTGAGTTCTCCAAAGATAGAAGATGATCAGATATCGAAGTTGCAGAATCTCAATCAAATCCTTCTTAATGAAATCAAAAGCTTAAGAGATGAAAAGACTATTTTGTCAGATAAGTCGAAGAAAATTGAGAAAGATTTGAGAAAAGAACTTGCAAAGAAAGAGGTGGAACATGAAGCTTCTATTTCAAAAGCTGAGACTCAATCGCACGAAGGTCAGCACAAAATTCAGGCGATATCTGCAGAGTCAGAGGCAACACGTAAAGCTTGGGAACTGGAAAAGGCTGAGCTTTTATCACAGATTGCAGCAGCAAGAAAAGAGATAGAGGCCATTACTGAAGAACTAGTCCGAAAAAATGAACAAGCCAGAGTAGCTCCAACGGCTAAGCCATGGCTTACCTATTCTTTCCAACCCTTGGATATGACTGCTCTTCCTGGATATCCCAACAAGATGCCTGATGGATTTAATATTTGGCTGACCAAATTTTCAGGAAATAAAGTAATCACAGCGGATGAACATATAGATAAATTTTGCAATTATATGGTTGTCTTTAATATTGAGGAAGAGGATGTGTTCATGACACTTTTTGCTCTTTCCTTGGAAGGGGCTGCTTTCTCTTGGTTCAGGGTTTTACCTGATAAAGACATCAATAGTTGGGAGCAATTCCGCGATTGTTTCATTTAAAGGTGGGCAACTAGGAAAAGTGAAACATCATTGCTTAGCCAGTTTTATAAGATAAAGAAGAAGAATTTTGAAAATGTTCACGAATTTAATCAAAAGTTTTTATAGTTTGCTCAAGATTATTGCCAATGACCTTAAGCCTTCACAACATCATGTTTTATTACAATATCTTAGTGCATTCGATGGAGATCTTGGCTACTATCTAACGAATAGACGTACTACAACTCTGGCTCAAGCCAGAGATAATGCTATCGAGCTTGAAGAAATTCTCTCTCGGCAAAAGGAGATTGAACCTCTATAGGAGGGGGTTTATTGTACCCTGAACCAGGGTGAAGCGCAGAAGCAAAGAATTGAAAAAGGGATGGTTGAATATTGTAAATTTAACAATCAGGTTGAGTAGTCGAGCAGAAAAATTCAAGAATTGAAGCAAACACATGTCAGCCTACCGTAGTTAAAGGGAAGGGAAGCAGCAGAGCAAACTTGGATCAATTTATGCAGAAGTAAAGTATCACACTGTCAGTTGTTGAAAGAAAAAGGAGAGAAGCGAAAATCGTTGCACCGAGAGTGACATTATTCCATGTACATTTGATCAAAACTAGTGATGTTCTATTATATTTATAATGCTACTTATTCTGGGATGCTTATTGCTTGTTTCTGTGGTGCATTTCGAAAATATATGTGGCTTAAGAATTTGGTTTGATTGAATAGAAAACATAGAGAATAATCTGATAGTGTTAAACATCAATATTATGCGGGTTCAGTGTTAAAAGGAAGTAGTTTCATGATTCAACCGCTCCTCCTATTGGGAACTAGTACATATAATTCTCCAGCACTAAATGTCATCTATTTATATCAGAATCTTATATTTCCTTTGGTGGATACTGCCATTGACATGAATGTCTAACAATTTCCATGAGAATTAATCATATAACATTCAATTTTATTTTTTTCCATAAATTTATACTTGTCTTTGAGAATGTGCTGCACTTTCTATGGATCTATATAATAAGTCAATGTGTTGGCCAATAAATTGTAATAGATAGGTCAATATAAAGAATATGTTTAAAGATTGGTTTTAATTTCTTTGACTTGAGTTATGATAATTACCATTTATAGAGGTCAAATTTGGATACCTATTAATGATTTGATTTGACCTATGCTTAAAAAAGTTTTTAATAATGAAGATGCGGGTGATCTACTATTCAAGGTAGTTTCGCGAGTAGGGTATCTTATGTAGGACAAAGGCATTTTGAGGGCTAAGTTTCTCCATCTTCTCAAATCTATATGGTCAAAGCAATGTGGTTAGAAAAGTTAAAATTCCATACACTACACAATATTTATTGTAGTACTAGGATCAATTACTCTCAATGGGAATTCTTGTATAAATAAGTGTTTTAAAGGATTTTAGTCCTCTTTTAAGCTTATACTTGAAAGAAATCCAATGTTACATATGTAAGGGCTCTTCTTCGATTAATTTCAATGTATCAATGTATTTAAATACTTCTCTGGGCTAAGAAGTTGTGGGTGGGCACTATTTCTCTACAAAACTTGATCAAAATGAAGGACAAAAGTTGTGGGTCGGCATTATTTCTCTACCAAACTTGATCAAAATGGAGGACAACCCACACTGGAACTATTCATGCCTTTTAGTTGAGTGACAATAAAGGTTGCGAGTTAAGTTACAATGAATTCTAACATTATTGATTGGATTGGAGGCACGGTGGAAACAAGTGATTGAACCAAATAGTTTTCATAGTTTGATATTGCCCTTCTCTTTATTTTATCGTTGTGATGAAACCATACTATTACCAAATTATTATTTGTACTCCACAGTTGTGATTACACAATATTTATCTTGGTTTTCTCATGCATAAATGGATTACTTCAAAACATGAAATACATAGAGAGAGTTTCTACAATAAGAGGATTTCCTCCACTTTCCTCCACAAATAACTTCAAGATTTGTTATTGAAAGAGAAGAATACACATCTCCCTTTTCAACAATCTATTGGTTTTATAGTTTTCGGATCAAATGCAAAAAAACCTTTTGAATATGTTCATACAATTGTTTTGGCTTTTTACTTTTAGTTGATTTACAGTTTGTGATGAGTTAATTTTTTTATATGAGAATTACTTAAGAGATAAAGTAGTATTTTATTTTTATATTACTAAAAATCAGTTTTGGGATGGATCAAATCTCTTTTTCTCAAACTTCCTTTTTTACTATGAAACTTGAGAAAAGATTTGCACATCAAGGGATTTGACTCCTGATGCTTGATTAGATCCATGGTGCTTGATTAGATCCATTCCCCTGGAAAAGATTTGCCCATCAAGGGATTTGCGATGAGACACTTCGCAAAGACTGCCTGCTGGCGATGAGACTCTTCGCAGAGACTCTTCATGTCTTTCTTCCCTGCATGCGTAGCCTTGTGCTATTATATCAATAGCAACCCTGTGCACGTGGAAAAAAAAATGATCTGTCTTGAGTTTGACAGAAACTTGGCCCGCCGTTTTCCAGGCTCGTCCAGATCATTCAAATTATATATTTTGGACAATTACGTTGCAAATCATCTTTAAAAAGTTTTATATTCAAGCACTGTTATTTGCTAGGCTAAACAATTTTGTTCTGTTTTCATAAAATTTTAAGGCAATTTCAATTCTTGTTCTTGGCAACTGTTTCCATTCCTAGAGTTGGGCAGCCCGAGGGTATTACAGAGGTATTTATGGTCTAAACTTGTCAATTTATTTGTCTTCTGTAAATGTAACTTGGTTAACTATACGCTGTCTGAATTAATCTGGGTTTCTTAAGACATTGGGTTAATCACCACTCTATTTTGTTAATCATCAACTAATATGCTCAAGATTCTTTAATGAAGAGATTCGTTTTGGTTTTTACTTTTATCTTCAAATTTAAATTCATTAACCTTTGAGTCACAGCGTGTCACCGTAGATTAGAATTGTAATCACAATGTATGCCGAATGTACATTAATATTTTAAATGGAGTTTCCTTGACAATATGAAACCCCATCCAATCTGATACGGTGTGCTCACAAGCATAAGCATCTTGAGATTTTGCTTTTGTTTGGACATATTCTAGATTTTTTTTAATTACTGTAATTTGGGTATAATTTTTATGCTATTTATTTTATAGCTTCTTTAATTCCTGTAATTTGGGTGTATTCTTCATTCTAGGTAATTAATTACTGCACTTTATATATTCTTTAATTACTGTAACTGGTTATAGTTTCTATCTTGTCCTTGTTCTGTTTTTTTTCTTTTATAATCTTGGATGTATAATCATTTCTTAATTTTCCTATGTATCAATTTTCTTCGATCTTGTATTTTATTTGGTTGATTTTCATTTTTCCTATGTTTCAATTTTCTAATTTTTTTAATTTTCGCTGTTTCAATTTTCTTTGATCTTGTGTTTCATTTGGTTGATTTTCATTTTATCCTGTGTGTTTTCTATTTTTATATCAATTGTTTGTAGTTGTATGATTGAAATTTGATTGTAATATATGCTGGTGAAGGTTTCTTTTGATTGTGCTTTTTCTTTCACATGAATGGATGAGAAGTAATTTTCACAATGTATATATAAATTGTGCATTGCTGTGCTGGAATGCTATGTTATGGATATATTTAAAATCTACTGATCCGTACTCTTGGACCTTGGCTGTAGGGTGGAAAAATAATAATCGCAGATGTTTGCTGAGAGGAGATATGTTGAAAAATGAAAGGCAATTTGGTAAAGATTTTCATCCGGCAAGTTACTATGTTATGTTACTTTTTAATCTGTTTTTTCATAGAAAAATGGTTTTTTTCCCATGGTAATGGGCCATGAAAAGCCAGGACTGGCCTGCTGGCGATGAGACTCTTCTGCTGGCGATGAGACTCTTCGCAGAGACTACCTGCTGGCGATGAGACTCTTCTGCTGGTGATGAGACTCTTCGCAGAGACTCTTCATGTCTTTCTTCCCTGCATGCGTAGCCTTGTGCTGTTATATCAATAGCAACCCTGTGCGCATGGAAAAAAATGACCTGTCTTGAGTTTGACAGAAACTTGGCCCGCCGTTTTCCAGGCTCGTCTAGATCATTCAAATTATATAATTCGGACAATTACGTTGCAAATCATCTTTAAAAAGTTTTATATTCAAGCACTGTTATTTTCTAAGAGAAACAATTTTGTTCTGTTTTCATACGATTTTAATGCGATTTCAATTCTTGTTCTTGGCAACTGTGGGCAGCCCGAGGGTATTACAGAGGTATTTATGGTCTACGAATCAGAATTTATTTGTCTTCTGTAAATGTAACTTGGTTAACTATACGCTGTCTGAATTAATCTGGGTTTCTTAAGACATTGGGTTAATCACCACTCTATTTTGTTAATCATCAACTAATATGCTCAAGATTCTTTAATGAAGAGATTCGTTTTGGTTTGTACTTTTATCTTCAAATTTAAATTCATTAACCTTTGACTCACAGCGTGTCACCGTAGATTAGAATTGTAATCACAATGTATGCCGAATGTATATTAATATTTTAAATGGAGTTTCCTTGACAATATGAAACCCCATCCAATAAAAGAGGAGTTTCCTTCACCAAATAAAGAGGAGGCTCCTAATATGTAGCCAAACACAACAATCAATTGAAATTCAAGATGTTTAACATTTATGAATATCAAGTTGTCATCCTAAGATATAGCTGAGGAAGTTTTCACAAATAAAGATGACAACATAAGATGTGGCCAACAACATCAATCACTTCAAAAAATTGTTAGAGATGCTAGCACCTGTTGAGGCACCAATTCAAAATGTACATGCAGTCTGGTCACTTCATTTGACATAGAACTCAGATCGCCATAATAATGCAAGAGAAGACATGAAAGAAATATTCAAGGTTGATAACAAAAAACACAGTTTTCTTTCAGCAAGTAGGAACAAGAAGTTCGAGAAAAAGGTTGTTGATCTGACACAAAAATGAGATTCACTTGCAATTATATTTTTTGTTGCTAAAATAGCAAGGTATAATTCATTTATTGCAGAAAGCAATGGCACCACACCAAAGGAGCATTGGAAAATGTTTTCAGTTGAAAAGGAGGATAAAGCAAATGTGGCAACATACTTCAGGTAGTCTAAGCCTACTTCTTACATCAATGCTCCACCGATTGGCGCCCTTGCATTTTTCCGTGGTCATCCTTCCTAGCAAGCATGTGAAAATTAATGTGCACCAAATTCCTCTCACAGAATTGAATATATTTGTACTCAAAATCTCACCCCAATGAAAAGCCCAAATAAACCATGCACCTGGAAAAGTGCACAGGCAGGCACAGTGGATGCAGGAAGCTTGCAATGGCGGTGGTTTAGGATTATCTTATTTTCATGGCCTCCATGGCTAAGTGGGTAGTACACAATCAAGCACACTGGATGCAGGAGCTTGAGTTTGCAATTGTAATGGCGGTGGTTTATTATATTTTTTTTCAACTAAAAAAATTGTGTTTGGAGCAGTTTTCAGATATATATAATTTTTCTTGAGATTGCACCGCGTTTGGAGCAATTTTCAGATATATATAATTTTGTTTGAGATTAGACCTCCCTACTTAACTATTAACCATTCAACCACGTCCTAAAAACTATTGAAGATGTCTAAATGGCTAAGTGGTTCGTTATAAATCTGGTAACTGATTACGATGCAATGGGAAAACACCTTCAATGTCGCTTGAACCTGCACCCAAATGGAGACCTTGAATGTATATGTTTCGCAAGACGCTGGGAGTTGCCAATGCAGACAATTTATAGCAGCACGGGGTGGGATTCGTATGCATGGAGCTTCCGGGCACCTGCCAAAATGGTGGACGTCATTGTTCACAGAGTATAATTTACCTTCGCCTAGGGCACAGCCTGCTGGGATTCAACACTGCGAGCGGACCTGCGAGGTGAGGAAGCACCATGAGCAGGAGAAACGAATGCTCGAGAGGACCTGTTCCGGTTATGCGAATGGAGCAAATGAATGTTTGGTGCGAGGGATCGTTTGAAATTGCGTGAGTGTTGGTTGCCAAAATGGTGGATGTCATTGTTCACAGAGTATAATTTACCTTACGCCTGGGGCACAGCCTGCCGGGATTCAACACCGTGAGCGGGCCTGCGAGGTCAGCAAGCACCGTGAGCGGGAGAAACGAATGCTCGAGAGGACCTGTTCCGGTTGTGCGAATGGAGCAAATGAGCAAGCACCTTGAGCGGGAGAAACGAATGCTCGAGAGGACCTGTTCCGGTTGTGCAAATGGAGCAAATGAATGTTTGGCGCGGGGGCTCGTTTGAAATTGCGCGGGTGTTGGTTGCCAGCGCAGCGGGTGCCAGCTCGGAGGTGGTGGGTCAAAAAAGCATTAATTAGTGTCATATGTTATTGATGGCTTTACATAGTGTTATATGTTATCCATTGCCTTACGGCGTTTTCTTTGCAACGTCTGGTGCAAATGCTAGTTTATGTATTCAGGAAATATTTTATTGATGTTATTTACCTACCTTACCCATATGAATTAGAATATTGAAATTCTTTTTAATGCAAAGTAAATCTTGATATTAGTGAAAAAAATATAAAATAAAAATGGGAGCCCATTTGACATTAATAACCATGCCCAAAAAAACACCAAAAAAAATAGTTAAATATAAAATAGAAATATACATAGTTATAGTTAAATATAAAATAGTTAAATAGTTGTTAAATAAAAAATAAAAAGTAAAAAATAGTTAAAAATAAAATATATTTATAGTTAAATATAGTTAAATAAAAAATAGTTAGAAAACACATTCCAAAAGGACAAGCAACCGGATTCTGAGCAAAAATATATAAAAAATACTTAAATAGTTAAATATATTGTTGTTGAGAACTTCTAGAATCATGTGTGCATTGTTTGAAATAACAATATGTTATTGCTTGTTGAAACACACATGATATAGTTAAATATAATTTAATGTAAAATAGTTTAATAGTTAAAATATAGTTAAATATAATTAAATATTAAATAGTTAAAAATGTATTCTATAAAGGACAAATTATTTTATTTTGGCAAAAAAATATATTCCCCGCGAAATTGTGGCTTCAGTAGACAATTCCATTAAAATAACAAAAACAAATGGTTAAATACAAAATATAAATATAAACAGTTAAATTTAAATATAAAATATATGTAGACAATTATTTTGATAAAAGTGTCTATATTGAGGGATTTCGATAAATTAAAAAGATAGAAATAATATATTAATTTTTTATTAAATCTTGTGCTAATAAATATTGTCGAACATAGATAAAAGTAAAGTAATATTAAAAAAATGTCTACATGGCATTTTTTTATTAATTTCTTGATTTTTCCTTAGGAGGCCACTTTTAGGCTGAAATTTCCTCTAATGTTCCAATTTTAACTTTGGTTTGTTAAGAAAACATAACAGGCGAGTTAGGGGATGGGTGGCTGAGGTGACATGATAATTGAGTAGAGGTGCGAAATAAAAAAGGACAAGACATGCGAGTGATCGAGTGAATGATGACATATGACTGAAGCAAACAATGCGATAAATCATAGCATTATGTGCATGAAAGGGCGAACACACACACCTTGGGCAAGCTCACACGAAGGAGGTGCACTCGGGCACCCATGGGGGCGTAGGGTGTTGGGCATTTAACAACACCCGTGTGATAATTTTGTGGGTCTACTCGACTTGGAAAGGGGTGCTCGCACCAAATAAGTAAGTTAGGCCCATGACTGCTCATGAATAGAGTTACCACTAGGGGGTCTCATAATGATTTTTAGAAAATTGACTAAATTAATGTTTAAGTGTTAAAATATGTTTTATAATTGATTGATTATCTAAAATGGTACAAACAAATGATAATATTTTGTTGCCGTTAATGAGATAATGGTTTATGTTATCTGATTTGCATGGAAGGGCAAACATCTATGCCTCAGGCATGCCTACATGAAGGTGGTATGCCCGGGATCCCATGGGGGCATCGCATGCTAGGCATGCCAAGGTGTCTGCCCCGTAAGGGGTGCCCATGTGATTAGTTAGTGGGTTGGCCTAGCTTGGAAATGGCAGCTCGTAGAAAATAAGTAAGGTTGTCACACATTGACTACCCATGAATACAGTTACCATAAGGGGGCCTCATAACGATTTTTAGAAAATTGACTAAATTAATATTTAGGTGTTAAAATTCGATTTATAATTGATTGATTATGCAACACAGTACTAACAAATGATAATATTTTATCTGTGTTGATGATCTAGCAATCTTTGTTGTCTAATTTACATGGCAAGGCAAACACCCATGCCCTGAATTCACTCACTCGAAGGTGAGGTGCCCAAGTGCCTATGGTAGCGTCTCATTCTAGATACTCCAAGAAGCCCGCCTAGTAGGGGCGCTCGTACAACGAGTTGGTGGGTTGACCTGACTTGGAAAGGGGCACCTGTAGAAAAGAAGTAAGGTAGGCCCATATTGGCTGCCCATGAACAAAGTTCCCACAAGGGGATCTCATAATGCTCTTTTGAAAATTGACTAAATTAATGTTTAGATGGTAAAAGATGACTTATAATTGATTGATTATGGAGCATGGTACTAAAAAATGATAATATTTTTTTTTCGTTGATGAGCTAATGATTTGTGTTATCTGATTTGCATGACAGGGTGAATGTCTATGCTGTGGGCATGCCCGTATGAAGGCGCTACACCTAGGCACCCATGGGGGCATCACGTGTTGGGCACACTAGGGCGCCCGCACGATACGGGTGCTCATGTGACGAGCTGGTGGGTCAGCCTGACCTGGAAAGGGGCACCCATAGAAAATAATTAACGTCAACACATATTGACTACCCATGAGTAAAGTTCCCATAAGGATGTCTCATAATGATTTTTAGAAAATTGACTAAATTAATGTTTAGCTATTAAAAGTCAGTTTGTAATTGATTGATTACGAAACATGGTACTAAAAAATGATAGTAGTAACATGGTTATGGTAGATTCATGCATTGACGATAGCGAAGGGTATTGGGACTCAAATATCACTCACGAAAAGAATTCGATAATAAAATGACAAACAAATTATTGAATTGTATACAATTACTCAAGTAATTAATTATAAACCCATTGCAAAATATATAAAAGAAGTTTTGGCAAATTGTATAAGTTATTAATGACTTTTAGAAAGTCGTTAAGGTAGAAACCTTTTCTTCAACAATTGTGGAATGCTATGAACATAATTATAATCAAATTGGTACTTAGAATCAACAAATTAAAACAATTTCGTTGTTAATAGGATTTAACTAGGTGGTTGAGATGCATGGTTGTTATCATCCCCCGTTATGTTCAATTCTTGCAAGTGACATGTTGAGCTTTTAATGAGTTTATCATTGTAAGAACTTCATACTATCCTTGAAATGAATAGCTTGTGATGTGTTGCATCAAACTATTTCTAAAAGAAAGATTTTGTGATCTTTTCTTAATATTTTTTTTTCAAATGCATAAAATTATTAATTATATCATGCCATGACTTGTGATATTGCATGTCTATAACTCATGCGAATATAAATGCTTTATTTTCTCAACTCCATAAAATGACAAATGTTTTGAAGTACAACTTGTATCAATCTATTGGATCTTAGTACAATCTGAAATAAAAATAAATAAAAAATTGTACCATCTCCCCCATAACTCAATCTATTAAATAATCCTACATTTACGACACTATGCCAATGTGTATACAAATTTTCATGAAGCAATAATGAGTAATTTAAGCAAAGGATACTCTCCCATTTTATAATTTGTAAATGTGACTTCTCTTGTAAAGGATTTCTACATTCACAAGAAGCTTGATAGATTGTCCACTAATCAATCTTTTTTTTTATTTTTTGTTTGCCAAGTGGTATGATTCCTCCAAATATTACACTAGCCTTGAATGTGGCTTGAGAAAATGTGACTGAGGGGCATCTAAGCCTTCAAAATCACCTAGGGATCACACCCGGTCTTGGCCACACAAGCCCTTAACATGAATGGCCTTTTTCCCATGGAGTTCTGAACCAATGACCTTCACATCACAGAGTGACTTAATAATACACCCCATCACCATCTATTCTACACCCCATTGGTAACCAACCTTGTGAATTAATGGGAAGCGCTCGTCAAAGGGAATTTCAAGTAGTTTTAGGATGACTGGAAAATGCATTACAGGGCTCAACTACAAGATATGTTTGAGGGATACTATGATGATCTTTGCAAGCCAATGTAGAGGTTGATAGATCAAATCACAAGACAATACATGAATATTATCATATTATTTGTCATGGATGCTTATGGCTAACTAACGCCTTCTATTGAGTATTGAATGCCATTAGTTGGCATTATTTATTTCAAGATGCTCTTCTACTCATAAAAATATGGATTGAATGTATTAATGATAGTGATTTAAGACATCCTATAACAATTGATAAAATTATTAACTAAAGTTTACCTCTACTAACTCAAATTACATGGTTTAAAAAAAAATGTAACCATTAGTGTAAATTAATTATTAATTAATAAAATTAGTTACTGTTTTCTATCACATAGTTGTTTATTTTATGATTTTTAATAATATTCCTTTTTGAAATTAACAATTACATTATTTATTATATTATTAAATCAAAACGATATTATATTATTAAATTATTATTATTAATTCCTAGCTCATCTCAATATATGTTTTTGGCTTGTCATGGCATATGGTTTTGGCATGTCATTGCATAGATTATAGACTGTGATATTTCTCAATTGCTCCACTTCCTTAGACATTCGATTCTTGTAGATTATAGACCTTGAATTTTCTTGGTGGCTACACTCCCTTATATATTTCATATATTTGATTCTTAAAGATTATAGACTGTGATTTTTCTTGATGGCTCTACTCCCTTATACATTCAATTCTTGCAGCACACATGAGGGTTTCTTAGTGGCTCCGCTCCCTACATTCGATTCTTGCAGTAGACCTGAGGGTTTATCAGTGGCTTTGATCCATACATTTTATTCTTGTAGCAAACTTGAGGGTTTCTCGGTGGCTTTTATTCCTACATTCGATTGAGCATTCCGTTGAGTGTTTCTCGGTGGATCCTCCCTACATTCAATTCTTGAAGGATTGAGGGTTTCTCAATGGCTCCTCCATACACTCCATTCAACATTCGCTTGAGTGTTCCTCAGTGGCTCCTCCCTCCATTCGATTCTTGCAAACCGGCCTGAGCGATTCTCAGTGGCTCCTCCCTACATTTGATTCGACATTTCCTTCCCTATGAAAACTCCTTCAAGAATACATAGTAGCTGGTGGATTTAGGAATAAAGGTTAAGTGATGGTAAGTCCACATTTCTTCTTGAGCACCTGAAACTCTATGGTTTTCAAAAAATTGTCACAATCCTAATCTAGGCACAATTGAGACCATTTATGCCCTAAAAAAAACACACTTTGTATGGAATTCCTTTAGGGTTTGTTGGACTTGTCTAAAATGAATTTTTGGAGGAAGTGGATCTCTTGAAAAGATATCACATGCATATTCAGTCCTATGTAGACATTAACAACCACAATTCATGATACTTGGCTAATACTTATAGATTCTACAAAAAATTTCGAGCTCTTGATCTAGGTTTTCTAGGCGTTCTAATCTAAAAATATTCTTTAACCTTCTTAAGATAAATTTGAGGCACAAGACAAAGACGTATACTCAAATACATTTCCTACACACAATAAAATAATGAAGCTAGGCCATACATGACTTTGGTCTGTGGTGCAATGATATGGAACATGTGATAACACAAAAGGCGATAATTCAAAGTGCGATAAGTTAAAGTTTGAATGGTTGTAGGGTGCAAACTAAAGTCAATGACATAATGATTTTGATATACTGTGAATAGAACCATATCTGACTATTTTATTGTTTTGAGACTTAGATCCAGTATAGAACAAGTTCAACATATATAACATAATCTTGCATGTTGTTGATTTAGTATGGAAATAATTTTGTATGGCTTGGATCTTTTATGACAACGATACTTGAATGGTAGAGTAATCTGTTGTGATTGGGTAGTAACCTTATTGTATAGCATAAGAATGTTGTATGCATGTGCACTTGAATCATAAAGCTAAAACCCAAGCACAAAAGGTTGTCTTGGTCATATATAATTTCTAGCACCAATCTACAACAGTCTTGGATTAAAGTGTTTGGTTAAAACAAAGTTGGCTTCATGATGTATCTAGGGTTTGGAGAATATAAAAATTAAATCTTCCCTTGCACAACCCTATTTATTTTCCATTGGTCTCGTTTGGAGGGGTCTTCTGCAGAGCTAAAACTAGGCTCAAAGAAGGGAGAGGAAACCAAATATTCACAAGAAAGATTTAATCCGACACGTAAATTCCATCATCTATAGGATTGTACTCATCAACCCTAAACCATGGTGCTCCTTCTATACTTGTGACAAAATCTCTCCTTCTGTACTCGTGACGAAATTGTATTAAGCAACAACCAGAAATGATTTTTGTATACAAAGGATGGAAAATCTAATGGTCATTGAGATCTCCATTTTCTGACCAGGATCATCCTGTGATTTCATTTATATGGTTTTGTAAGCTAATTTATAAAGGAAATTTTTTTCCTTGTTTTTAAAGATTTTCATAGAAAGAGTAATAAAGATCATGGTATTGATTTTATATTTTTTTATTTAATATAGAAGTATCGATTTGAATTACTCCTTTTAATATAAAAATATGGATTTGAATTACTAATTGGCCTATGTAATAAAGATCATGGTATTGATTTCATATTTTTTTATTTAATATAGAAGTATGGATTTGAATTACTCCTTTTCAAATTGTTGGACCTAAGACAATGTTCAAGTTTATTATACCATGTTTGAGGTCTTACTTTAATCCATATAATGTTTTCACTAAGTTGCAAGCTTATGCTTTTTACCTTCAGTAGTAAAACATTTTTGTTGATCCATATAAACTCTATCCATGTCTTCAATGTTGAAGAATCTAGGGAAAACATAGTTACATTGATTCTTTCTTACATGATAACAATTTGTGAAGTGTTTAGACAATTTATCTTATCTTGATGTTTACTTAATTATTAGCATGTATATGTTAGCTTCATTAAACATATATCAAAACCAAAAAGAGACAAGAGCCCAATTGTTTTGGATTTCTACCAAGGCCAAAACCTCTCCCTCTTGGAGAGGAAAACCCATGAAAAATTATTATTATAGAGATTCCATAATGAATACCAAGACCATGACCCTTGACACAATTTCACTTTCCAAGACCAAGCCATCAATCCTCTTCCTCGAGCACTACTGAGATCATCATCTTGTTTCTCCTCCAGCTAGGTCACTATTGCACCATAATTGCTTCATTAAGATCTTCTTCTCTATTGTAGCCTTCATCGAGTTTATGGTATCATGTTAAGACACCAAGGCCCTAACACTGCTCCTTTCTCATCATGACGAGGCTTCTCCTTTTTGTTACACCGAAACTGAGATCACTGATCTATTAGATCAATATCTATAGTTGTTTTGATTACTGATCTTTGTAGCACGTCAGGACTACATCATATTCAATTCGAATGTTGTGGTAACTAATGAGACTCTATGCCTCTTCTCATAGGTCTGTCGAGGGTTTATGCCATCATAGAAACTCATTGAAATAGTGTAGATAATATTTATGTAACCCTAACTACTACAATACATTGTGTCGAGATTGTTACATGTATATCATAGTATGTGTGAAGGCTGAGGGTATTCTACTCATAGTGACCATAGTGACTACATCCTAATGCCGAGAATCATCACTTCACTTGAGTTCCCAGATCAAATGCTTCCTGATCTACTCTTATCCATCCAAGGAAATCATAAGTATGCTGAGAGGAAGATGATCTAAGTTCGGCTACTCCTTATACCCAACTGAGGAGGTAACTGAACCCTAGATCTATCCACAGAGAAATGTAGATCTACTACTCCTTAGACACTTGAAAACACAAATATAATATGCAAGTTATGTTCCTCCTAGTCTGCAGCCTCTTCACCCAATCACATGCTCCTTAACTGCGGCTCTTTCATCCGAGATTTTAGAGGCATACAAATTCTATCTCTTGGTGTAATCGTGCTGACCCTTCATGGGTATTTATAGTGGTGAGGCTTCCATATATGAGCCAACGTGATCTATGAACCGACGTGACTATTACTTCAAGCCAACATGACATGTATTTCTTTAATTGATTTATTTAGAGCCGACATGACCATCTCCTTATCGTTTTTCTTGCAGACTTTGATAGGATTGATTTGAGGCATTGATCTTGGTCTTGGAGGGTTGTTACAAAAATTTGTACATATTTACATGAACTCATGAAGATTTTCTATATGCATGACATGACTCTTTGATATTTAAATAAATACTAAATACATCAAGAAGAAGTCTTTTACCTAGAGACATTTTTTGTTCATGAAGCCCATGTAGCAAGATTACAAAAATAATTTATTTCCTTTTATTACATCAAATACAGAGATCATGTCACTATGAAGACCGAACTTAGTTACAATTTCTTCAACACTCCCTCTTAACTAGGGAGGTATTCATAATGGTACTTTCTCATTCTCAATCTGAAGATTTTCTCATAAGATGAATCGGATTTGCAATCGATCTATTATATCATCATTTAAACCAACATTGTTTCCACTTAGCAAGGCCTTGACTAATAACTCTATCTCTCACTTACATCAGAACACACTATATTGGCGAGACCAATGACTAATAGACACCCATCATCATTGTCTCTCTTAGGGTCATACCCACCTAGGTGTTATGTGAGTATGCCCTACTAAGACTATTCTCATCTTGGGTTCCTAGCCCTCATGAATATCGGTCCTCTTGCCCACTCCTGTACTGGATGCCCTACCAAATCCTCAAAGAGCGTCGGATGCCAGATGATGACACAATCCTCCATTCTTTCTTCTAAACTGAATACAAGAATGTCGTTTCTAACTCTCCCTCTTAACCATGGAAGAGTTCCAAGTTTCTCTTTACTCGGAAATTTTCTCCAGTTTCTTTCCTCATAAGAACTTCCCAGAGCTCCCTCGTACCCAAGGACTCTATCATCAATGATTTATAAGGTCTTCTAGTTGAATAACGATTCAAGGCTTCGATTTCATCAATTTATTCACATGTAGGGTTAAACCTTCCATCACTTTCCTTTGTCATGTCATTCCTTCTTTTATGGAAAATATCCTCCTTTGCTTTACATCTAGGGATTCCTTTATAAGCCCATCTATCTTTACTTTCCTTAAGAAGTGATTGCCCTAGATCACAAGGTACATAGTTGCGACATCCTTCACAACTCTCCTTTCCTTGATCCTGCACACATACCCAGACTTTTCCAAGAGATCAGACACCAAAAACAAATCACATATTACCTTTTGGTGATGGCCCTTTTTTTTCCAGTGGCATCTTCTTGTAGGTATAAATCATCCTACATATATGTTGACACATCTCCCAATGTTATCTGTTGTCAAGGGTCTTCATATTTTCAGACTTCCATCAGAGTCTTCACATTATTCTGAGATATTTCCTGGTCAACTATTCCTAATCCTCTGGATGTTGATTGCCTTCATTATGGTCTCATAATTCACGATCTCTTCCATCCTCACATCCTTCATTCCTAGGAGCTCTTAGAGTTCTTAAATGGTCTTGAACTACCTCATACTACATTATGAGGACATATTATGTTGATTTCATCTAGTTTGACTTCTTTCTTTCTACATCCTTTGAGAGGAAGATATCATTTCTGTTTTGATCATACTTGGTCCATTTTACCTGCAACCATATATCATGACATTATGATATCAAATACAAGTATAAGCATACATACCTCATTTTCCCTTCAAGCTACTTTCAACATCTTTCTTGATTGAACAAATCTTCAATCCCTTGATCTTCTTCATCATTTCATCGGTCCTTTGTCTCATGATTTTCATAAGTTGGAAATCTTGATGAAACATTTGCTTCCTTCCTAGACTACGATATCCTCTGCTAAGGTTTCTATCATAGATCCTTTAGAATCTAGTATGTCTCCATCTGGAAAATGTTTCCTCTAACCTGTATGACTTCTTCCTTTTTCATTTTAATGTCCCAGGAGATTCCCAAGATCTATGTTCTTCATGATTCCATATCAGCTCTTGTTTCCATGATGCCATGATGCATCTTCTTACCACTATCATAATTGCAAGGACTTCCGATAGGATACTTTTTGAGAGGGACACCATCCCATTCATAATGGAGATCTATGATTACCTCTTTCTTCAGCTTCCTCCATCCTTCCATCGATATGAGTTCCTCTTCCATAGTTTTATTTTGTCTTGTCAACCTTCCTTGACTTATTTGCACTTATTTATGTCCTTTAAACTTGCCTTTATCTATCTAACAAAGAGACCAGAAATTGTTTGATTGATGTGACCTTCTTGTTCGTAGACATTTTCCACTTTGCTTATCAATGATGATTGTTTGTTCATCATTTTCCCAAATCTTTCAGTTGAGATCTCATGATTATTTGGCACCTTCTGCACTGTATTCCAGAGATTATATCCTCTAGTATTTCATGTTTCCTTCTTATGTCCCCTTTCTTACTTTATATAACATTAAGAGTTCTCTTGAATTCATAGAAGACCTTGATGTACTAACTTCTATAAGGATTGCGACAATCCTTCTCATTCCATGCAAGAACCTTTAATGACCTATCCAGTATATAGGTCTTCTTGCAATCATGAAGTCATAAAAACCAAATTTGATTATAAAATGAAACAGGTACTTACTTGATTATGAAGATGAAATATTCACACTGATAGTAGTTGGAATATACATATTGGTACTTCCTTCAACTAAGATATTTGATATATAGATGTCCTCCTTTTCCTTCGAGACATCTATTTTTGGGCTAGATAAGAAATTTATGTAGCATCATCTTGTGATTGCTTTCCATGATATAGAGACCCATTACTTAGTGTTAAATACCTTCATTCTTTATTGAGTACTATCCATACAAATCATGTTGTAGATGATCTGCTTCTTTTAGTGGGAATCTGAGTTGTTCTTTGAAAGGATCAATCACTGTAATGTTGAGATCATGTCGTGATGTGCATTGTGAGAGACATCAAAGTTGTTGCTATAGACTAGACTTCGATTTAAGACTTCCAAATCCCTTGTTGTAGATGACTATAGTTGTGGACTGCTTATTGTACTTTGATCTTCTTTAATACAATGTAGTATACAAGATCTTGTTGTAATAGATTGTCTCCTTCATCAACCATCCTTGTGTTTACATACTGCTATTGAAAACTGACCCTTTTGATCTAGGGTTTGATCAAGGTATAGTTCTTGATATTCTTCAGTTTTCTATTCTTGAATTTTGATGTTTGCATGTCTCTTTTCTACCCTCTATTTGACTTCTAAAACTTGATCTGATACGAGGTTGAAGAATCTAGGGCAGGCATAGTTACATTGATTCTTCATTACATGATAACAATTTGTGAAGTGTTTAGACAATTTATCTTAGCTTAATGTTTACTTCATTACTAACATGTATATGTTAACTTCATCAAACTGCAATCAAAACCAAAAAGAGACAAGAACACAAATTGTTTGACTTTCTACAAGGGCCAAAACCTCTCCCTCTTGGGGAGGAAACCCATGAAAAAGTATTCTTATAGAGATTCCATTGATGAATACCAAGACCATGACCCTTGACACAATTTTCCTATCCAAGGCCAAGCCATCAATCCTCTTCGTCAAGTACTGTTGAGATCATCATCTTGCTGCTCATATAGCTAGGTCACCATTGCACAATGATTGCTTAATTAAGATCTTCTTTACTATTGTAGCCTTCATCAAGTTTATGATATCATTTTGAGACACTATGACCTTGACAGTGCTCCTTTCTCATCATAAAGAGGTTTCTCCTTTTCATTACACCGAAACTAAGATCACTAATCTATTAGATCAATATCTATAAATGTTGTGATTACTTTTCTTTGTAGCACGTCAAGACTACATCATATTCAATCTGAATGTTGTAGTAACCAATGAGACTGTATCTCTCTTCTCATAGGGATTCTGGTGGTTTATGCCATCATAGAAACACAATGAGATAGTATAGATCATATTTATGTAACCCTAACTATTGCAATACATTGTGTCGAGGCTGCTACAACTATATCATAGTATGTGCGAAGGCTGAGGCTATTCTATTCATAGTGACCATGTCCTCAGGCCTAGAATCATTAGTGCAACTGAGTGCTCAGATCACACACTGCATGATCTACTCTTATCCATCCAAGGAAATCACAAGTATGTTGAGAGGAAGATGATCTAAGTTATTCTGCTCCTTATACCCATCCAAGGAGGCAGCTGAACCCTAGATCTATCCACAGAGAAATGTGAATCTTCTCCTTAGACACCCGAAAAAATAGAGATAAAATGCAAGTTATGTTCCTCCTAGTCTGCAACCTCTTCACCTAATCACCTGATCCTTAACTGTAGCTCTTTCATGTGAGATTTTAGAGGCATACAAATTCTATCTCTTGGTGTAACTGCATTGACCCTTCATCGGTATTTATAGTGGTGAGGCTTCCATATATGAGCCGACATGATCCATGAACCAAAGTGACTATTGATTCAAGCTGACATTAATTCATTTATTTGGAGCTGACATGACCATCTCCTTATCATTTTGGTTGCAAACTTTGATAGGCTTTCTTTGAGGCATTGATCCTAGTCTTGGAGGGATGTTACACAACTTTGTACATATTTACATGAACTCATGAAGAGTTTCTATACACATGACATGACTCTTTGATATTTAAATAAATCCTAAAGACATCAAGAGGAAGTCTTTTACCTAGAGACATTTCTTTCTCATGAAACCCATGTAGCAAGATTACAAAAATAATTTGTTTCCTTTTATTACATAAAATACAAAGATCATGTCACCATGAAGACCAAACCTAGTTACACTTTCTTCAACATTCAAAAAATCATCCATTTGGTGAACTTACCACCTAAATATTTTCTTTGGAAACTAAAAAAAAATGGCAATAAATTAAGTTGTGGATGCCAAAGTATCTTCATATTTTATACCTTATTGTTTTTCCTTCTCTATGTTATAACCAATTGTTAGAAACCAACGCTCCCAACAAAGAGATAGTAGGAGACCTGATTATGAATTTTTATTATGGAGGACCATACATATGAATACATTTGCATGAATATGTAAAAGCATTTATATTGCTCTCCCATAATGGATGTATCACCTAATTTTGTTTTAATGCATCATTATGAGATGGACTAATTTATACTAACATTTTCTTGAATGTTTTAGAAGTCACCTTGAGGTATAAACTCAAAAATTTCACCTCATCCTTGATATTTTATAGATATATTTCTCCTCAAATTTCAAGCTTATGGATGAAGCTAAAGTATGACTTATAGTAATATATATTGCACTTCTATCCAACTAGATACATAAGGAAACCCAAGAAAATAAAAGTCAAACTAGTGTATTTCAAGGATTTATTTTATCTCACATAGGGAATTATTCCCAGCATATTATATAACTAAAATTACTCACTAAAAAAATTTATTATAGCCATAAATATTCCCACCCAACTTCCATATATTTTCCAAATTTGTTAATGTAATCTACTCATTATCATGTAAAATCAACATGCATAGCTATCTCTAGAAATTGCTCAATCATTATGAGAACACAAGTTGAAAATTAGATCTACAAGATGACAAAGTGATAGTAAGGAAATATTCATATATACATAGGATGAAGTTATAAGTAGATATGAACAACATAATACTTGGATGAATCTCTAACTAATAGGATGTCTAGTGATCCAGGTTCGGGTGTGACAAAGGACACTTCCAAGACCTTTTACTTTTGTGATGTGTTAAATTGCATTTTTAAGAGAACATAAATGAATATATCTACATGTTGTAAAGAAGAGGAACATGAAAATCATCAGCACATGAAAATATAAGCTGTTGATAATAGAGTTTGTCTAGGAGGGACTACAACTCTCTACCCCAATGTCAAGATGGTGTAGGCCACTGCATTAAGTGTTGTCAATAGTGATGATTTACATAAGAGGTGATGTCACTATCATACAAGGAAAATTACCTCACGCAGGAGTGGCTCCAAGAGATGTTTTGCTACAGGAACTCTCAGTCAAAAGGACTCCTATCAATATGACAAAAACTCATGCATGATGATCAAGAACATCCCGCCAACATGGTATAAAAGGGATCTCAATTCAAACATGCATGACGATAACATGAGTATCCCATTAACATACAACAAAGGGATCTCAAAACAAAACATGACGAATCATGAAAACAAGTACATCACAAAGATGATTCTGCATCACATCAAGCAGGAATCATGAAAACGAGTAAGAAACTAGATCCCTCATCAAACATCAAATAGGGATCTATGCAGCATAATGCATGGAAAAAGAAGTACATGAACGCACTACATATACCTCACATCCAAGGGCCATCTAAAGAAAAGGATGTCAAACTGCTGAAGTTGTTCGTACCATCGATCTCATGGCGTCGAATTGCATGGAAATGGTTGCTCGCACATAAATGCTGACACCTACACTCCATTTAGAAAAGTGGCCTTAAAATAGAATGAATGCACCATCAGATTTGTGGCGTCAAATAGTGAAAAATTCACTATCAAAATTTTGAATTCTCAGAAAGTGGAAATTTGGGACTCAAGGAATCTTTTAGATTCCCCCTAGATTCCTCAAAGATTCCCTCATCCGGGTCCACTGTAAATTGGCTGCTCAGATCAAGAAACTAACTGCGCCATTGGGTTCGTGTTGTTGAGAGGTCTAAGATCGGCATAAAATTTGTCCAATTTGGACATTGCAAAAATTTCACCCTCCTAGAAATTTTGCTCCTTCATGGTTCCACCTGCATTGAAAATTAATTAAAAATTCTACGTCTCAGTTTCCGTACCCACTCTTGGTTCCTCCATGCTACTTGGGAGCACTAGTGAAATGAAGGTTTATATAAGTTTGTTGGTAGAGTAATCAAAGAAGGTGATTTGGCATAGTGGTAAATGAGGCAATTTGTTCAGGAGGGGTCGGGTGGTCAAACCCCGCCCCTCCCATTTTCATATATTATTGCTTTTTTTTACATAACTGCAAACATTATTGTTAGGGGTTGGGTCCACATTAGGTGGCTTGCCACCATAATCCTCCGCAGCTTCGTTTCATTGGCGCATTGAATGAGTTCGTACGTTGGTACCATTTGGTGTGACATGGTGTATGCACCATATATGGCGCATTAAATGGAGGTCGAAGGTTGTATTGCTTGTGTGTTGTTTGGTGTGTGAGGGTGCCTGAGAGGCGGGCCAACCACACCGGTTGGGAGGGTTCAAGCCCCGCCACCCTCAGTTCATTATATGCCAATGTTATGGTGTGGTGGGGTGTGGGCTAGGTCCACCAGAGGTGGCCCACCCACCGCCCGTGGTTATGTTTACGTGTGGTGTGCAGAGGAGTTGGGGCCAGCAGGGTTCATGGCCCGTCGACCATTTTTTTTTAATTTTTTTGTATTGTGTGCTTGGGAAGGGAGGTGGTGAGGGTCATGGCCCGCCACCTCATATTATTATATATATATATATATATATATATATATATATATATATATATATATATATATATATATATATATATATATATATATATATATATATATATATATATATATATATATATATATATATATATAAGGCCATTTTTTTAATTTTGTCTAACATAAGGGTTATTAAACAAATTAAAGAGGAAACAATTTTTCCCACTTTCGGGAGCTAGGTTTCATGCCTCAGGGTCGACAAAATTATAGGACACTTAAACCTAGCCCACAACCCAACTTTGAGCAGAACTTTTACTGCTTCTAACTTTCATATACGGACTTGGTTTGATGAACCATCCACATCATCGCGATCGGGACGACGAGATATATGCTTTAGTCCTGGTTTGAAATCATTTGATCACTTTGATTTTCGAGCTTCCATAAGCCCTCGTGTCCTCTGTGTGTTCCTGGAGCCACCTCAATCAATCCTCCCCACTAAGGAGCTTTTTGTCCTCCAAAAGCATGAAAAATAATCTGCAACTTCTATGTACCTTGTTTGCATCACAAGCGTCGTGAAAGGTCTCACTTCCACCTCCTTCACCTTTGTTCTTTAGAGCCTTAAGCGATGAGCCGACACCTACAACCTATAGTACATTGTTTTGCAAATTACATGCTTGACTTTCATGACCAACTAATGACCCAAGCATCCCACACTTTCCACGAGTTTATAACACATACTTGGTGGTCAAGTTTACATCAAGATGGACATTGTACCCTAGCTATGAAAACAAGCCCAACATACCATTGTTTCAACAACAAGTGATGGAAAAAACATCATCATTGCATCACATGGTTTACAAAGATAAGTCCAAACATTATTTTCTTTGACAAGTGATGGAAACACGACATCACTTTCACAGTTTATCATGCAACTCAAAATAAGACCAAACATCATTGGTGCTGAAGAAGTGATGGAAATCACATCATCACTTTTACATTTTAAAATGCAACAAATGATTTACAAAAGCATGACCATGACAAGCTAACATGTCTAGAAACCATTTTTCACTTATCAATGTGAATGGGTTGCCACCTTGCGGTGGTTTTGCTTGTCGAACAATTGTTTTGCCTGGTTCATGCACCGATACTTTGTCTTTAAGGCACTACTCTGGATGGAGCCTCCAACATGTGGCTCTTTGATGGCCACTTTTGTTGCAATGACTGTAATAGATCTTCTTCCTCCAAACCTACTTAACATGTTTCTTTACCTGTTGTTGAGAGGATATTTCATGCCTCATCCTTTTGTGTGTTGCCATTCTTTTCCAACACTTAGAAAATGTATGGTTATGTAAGCCACAAAAGGTACATGTTTTTTGATTCCATATTTTATGTTCATCATTAACAACATGATTAGAATCGAAATGATCATTCGAGAATCAAAACTAGTTATACCTTTCCTTGTTGTCTCTGGTGTAAGTATGGTGATGAGATCTTGCCTCAGCTCTTTCCCTGCAATGGAAATTGCCATGGGATGATGGGAATGTGTTCTCATCATTCTCTTTCCTCGACGATTTCAACAATGTCTTGGAAGAATGTGACACCTTTGAGCATTCTCCTTTGGTATATCTCAAGCCTGCAAGTTGAGGTCTCTGCATAACCTCAAATGGTTGAGTCATGTCTTGGTTATTAACACCATGTTTTGCTTCCTTCTCGTGCTTCGTCCTGGTAAGGAGCCTCATGTTTGTCCCTGTAATTGGGATCTCCACATCTCCAACTGAAATCATACTATGTGACGATGAAACTAAAAAGAAATCAACACCTTTTCCCTCCTATGTCGATTTGGAAAGAACTGATGAGGGCTACTCATCATCTGTTGTTGGTGGTTCACTAGCTGTCTCGACGCATTCCCCAACTTCCTTTTTGACATACCCAAGTCTTGTCTGATGGGGTAATTCTTCTACTTTGATGGGGTTGACAATGCCTTGGCCATTAACACCCAAGCCTTTTCCTTCATACCCCATTTTTTTCAATAGTTTGGAGCCAATTCCTGTGGTATGATTTTCAAAAACAGCGAAATCATCATCATGACACATACATGAATTCAAAGAATTACATTTTACCTCACATGGGTCACACTAGAGATTTTCCATGGCCTCGTCCTTAGCTTGCAACTGTCGTAGCAAACTATGTTTCTCCTCTTTCTCTTCATGTAAAAGCATCTTCAATTCAGCATTCTCTGTTTGAAGATTTTGTTTGTTGTGCTTCAGTTCTTCTAGGGCCTCTTCCGTGGCACACAACTAAAGCTGCAATTGCTCCTTTTCCTCTGTCTCTTTTTATAGAGCTTCATACATTATTTCCATTCATTTGGAAATTTTGAGCGTGGTCTCATACATCACTTTTTCATCTTATGTTGCTGCACATTCCATTGTTTACGTTTGCAATTCACATCCACACAAAGACCGCTCTGATACCACTTATTCCAAGCCCGGGTGTGACAAAGGACCCTTCTAAGACCTTTTACTTTAATAATGTGTTAAATTGCATTTTTAAGAGAACATAAATGAATACATCTACATGTTGTGAAGAAGAGGAATATGACAATGATCAACACATGAAAACATAAGCTGTTGATAACTTAGTTCGTTTAGGAGGGACTACGTCTCCGGGCCCCGATGTCAAGATAGTGTAGGTTGCTGCATTAAGTGTTTTCAATAGTGATGATGTACATAAGAGGTGATGTCACTATCATACAAGGAAAATGCCCTCACGCAGGAGTGGCTCCAGGAGATGTTCCACTACAAGAACTCTCAGTTAAAAGGACTCCTATCAGTATGACACAAACTCATGCATGATGATCAAGAGCATCCCACCAACATGGCATAAAAGGGATCTCAATGCAAACATGCATGAAGACAACATGAGTATCCCATCAACATACAACAAAGGG
Source organism: Pinus tabuliformis (assembly GCA_031772625.1). NCBI lineage: Eukaryota > Viridiplantae > Streptophyta > Pinopsida > Pinales > Pinaceae > Pinus > Pinus tabuliformis. Next base: position 1,166,296,966 of record CM062816.1, on the reverse strand, counting down.
ATCTCAAAACACAACATGACAAATCATGACAACAAGTACATCACACAGATGATTCCACATCATGTCAAGTAGGAATCTGAACATGAGTAAGAAACAAGATCCTTCATCAAAAATCAAACAGGGATCTGTGCAGTGCAATGCATAGCAAGAGAAGTACATGAACACACTATGTATACCTCACATCTAGGGGCCATTTGAAGAAATGGATGTCAAACTGGTGAATTTGTTCGTACCATCGATCTCATGGCATCGAATCGCATGGAAATGGTTGCTCACACATAAATGTTGACACCTGCACTCCACTTAGAAAAGTGGGCGAAAAATAGAATGAGAAAATGGAAAATCTAAATGCACCGTTAGATTTGTGGTGTTGAATAGTGCTAAATCGACTGTCAAATTTCTGAATTCTAAGAAAGTGGAAATCTAGGGCTGAAGGAATATTTTAGATTCCCCCTAGATTCCTCAAAGATTCCCTCCTCTGGGTCCTCTAGAAATCAGCTTCTCAAATTAGGAAACAGATTGCAACACCGGGTTCATGTCACTAAGAGGTGTAAGATCGACATAAAATTTGTCCAATTTGGACACTACAAAAATTTCACCCTCCTAGAAATTCTGCTCCTTCATGGTTCCACTTGCATTAAAAATTTGGCATCTTGTTTTCCATGCTCGCTCCTGGTTCCTCCATGCTGCCTGGGCACACTGGTAAAATGTAGGTTTATATAATTTTGTTGGGGGAGTAATCAAAGAAGGTTGTTTGTCATAGTGGTAAATGAGGCAATTTGTGGAGGAGGGGTCGGGTGGTCAAACCCCGCCCCTCCCAATTTAATATATTATGGCTTTTTTTTTACATAACTGCAAATATTATTGTTGGGGTTCGGTTCTGCATTGGGCAGTGCACCCACATAATCCTTCGCAACTCCGTTTCATTGGCGTGTTGAATGAGTTGGTAATTTGGTATCGTTTGGTGTGACATGGTGTACGCACCATATATGGCGCATTAAATGGAGGCGAGTGCTTGTATTGGGGGTGTGTTCTTTGGTGTGTGAGGGTGCCCGAGAGGTAGGCTGGCCACACCGGCTACACGGGATTAGCCCCGACACCCTTGGTTCATTATATGTCAATGCTATGGTGTGGTGTGTCGTGGGCCGAGTCCACCGGAGGTGGCTCGCCCACTGCCCGTGGTTATGTTTACATGTGGTGTGCGAAGGAGTTGGGGCCGGTGGGGTTCATGGCCTGTCGGCCATTCTTTTTGATTAATTTTTTCTTTTGTATTTTGTGGCTGAGAAGGGAGGCGGTGGGCGACATCGACCTCCACCTAATATTATATTTTTATTTTTACTTTTAATAATAAGGCCCTTTTTTAATTTTGTCTAACAGAAGAGTTATTAGAAAAATAAATGAGGCAACAATTTCTCCCGCTCTCGGAGCTAGGTTTCATGCCTCGAGTTCAAAAAAATTGTACGACACTTAAACCTGACCCATAACCCAACTTTGAGCAGAGCTTTGTCTGCTTCTAACTTTCGCATACGGACTCGATTTGACGAACCGTTCACACCACCGTGATCAGGACGAAGAGATCTATGCTTTGGTCCTAGTTTGAAATCATTATGATCACTTTGATTTTTGATCTTCCACAAGCCCTCTTTATCCTTTGTGTGTTCTTGGGGCCACCTAGATCAATCCTCCCCGCTGAGGAGCTTTTTGTCCTCCAAAAGCATGAAAAATAATATGCAACTTCTATGTACATTGTCTACATCACAAGTGTCCTGAAAGGTCCTGCTTCCTCCTCCTTCACCTTTGTTCTTCAGAGCCTTAAGCGATGATCCGACACCTCCAACTTGTAGTACATTGTTTTAAAAATTACAGGCTTGACTTTCATGACCAACTAATGACCCAAGCATCCCACACTTGCCACGAGTTTGTAACACATACTCGGTGGTCAAGTTTACATCAAGATGGACATTGTACCCCAGCTATGAAAACAAGGCCAACATATCATTGTTTCTCCAAAAAGTGATGGAAAACACATCATCATTGCAACACATGATTTTCAAAGATAAGTCCAAACACTATTTGCTTTGACAAGGGATGAAAACATGACATCATTTTCACAGTTTATCATGCCACTCAAAATAAGACCAGACATCACTGTTGCTGAACAAGTGATGCAAAACACATCATCGCTTTTACATTTTAAAATGCAACAAATGATTTACAAAAGCACGACCATGACAAGCTAACATGTCTAGAAACCATTTTTCACTTATCAATGTGAATGGGTCTTCTCCTTGTGGTGGTTTTGCTTTTCGAACAATCATTTTACCCGGTTCATGCACCGACACTTTGTCTTTAGGGCGTTGCCCTGGATGGAGCCTCCAACATGTGGCTCTTTGATGGCCACTTCTGTCGTAATGACTGCAATAGATCTTCTTCCTCTAGACCTACTTAACATGTTTCTTTACCTGCTACTGAGAGAACCTTTCATGCCCCATCCTTTTGTGTGTTGCCATTCTTTTCCAACACTTAGAAACTATATGGTTATGTAATCCACAAAAGGTACATGTTTTTTGATTCCATGTTTTACATTCATCATTAACAACATGATTAGAATCAAAATGATCATTCGAGAATCGAAACTGGTTATAACTTTCCTTGTTGTCTCTAGTGTAAGTATGGTGATAAGAGATTGCCTCAGCTCTTTCCCTACAATGGAAACTGCCATGGGATGATGGGAATATGTTTCCACAATTCCCTTTCCTTAACAGTTTCAACGATGTCTCGAAACAATCTGTCACCTTCAAGCATTCTCCTTTGTTGTATCTCAAGCCTACAAATTTAGGTCTCTGCATAACCTCGAATGGTTGAGTCATGTCTTGGTTATTAACACCAAGTTCTTCTTTCTTCTTGTGCTTTGTCCTAGTAAGGAGCCTCATTTTTGTCCCTGTAATTAGGATCTCCACATCTCCAACATAAATCATACTATGTGACGATGAAACTGAAAGGAAATCAACATCTTTTACCTCCTTTGGAGATTTGGAAAGAACTGATGAGGGCTGCTCATCATCTGTTGTTGGTGGTTCACTAGTTGTCTTGGCACTTTCCCTAACTTCCTTTCTAACTTACCCAAGTCCAGTCTGATGGGGTAATTCTTCTACTTTGATGGGGTTGACAATGCCTTAGCCGTTAACACCCAAGCCTTTTCCTTCATACCCCATTTTCTTCAATAGTTTGGAGCCAATTCTTGTGGTATGATTTTCAAAAACAACGAAATCATCATTAGGACACATCATGAATTTGAAGAATTAAATTTTACCTCACAAGGGTCTTGTTGCAGCTTTTCCATGGCCTCGTCCTTAGCTTGCAGTTGTCATGGCAAACTATGTTTCTCTCTTTCTCTTCATGTAGAAGAATCTTCAATTCGGCGTTCTCTATTTTAAGATTTTGTTTGTTCTGGTTCAGTTCTTGTAGGGCCTTTTATGTGGCTCGCAATTTAAGCTGCAATCGCTCCTTTTCCTCTGTCTCTTTTTGTAGAAATTCATATATTATTTCCACTCTTTTGGAAATTTTGAGAATGGTCTCGTACATCGATTTTTCATCCTCTATTGTTGCACGTTGCATTGTTTACGCTTGCAATTCATATCCACACAAAGACTACTCTGATACCACTTGATCTAGTTTCGGGTGTGACAAAGGACCCTTCCAAGACCTTTTACTTTCGTGATGTGTTAAATTTCATTTTTACGAGAAGATAAATGAATACATCTGCATGCTATAAAGAAGAGGAACATGACAATTGTCAGCACATGAAAACATAAGCCATTGATAACAGAGTTCATCCAGGAGGGACTACATCTCTGGGCCCTGATGTCAAGATGGTGTAGGCTGCTGCATTAAGTGTTGTCAATAGTGATGATGTACATAAGAGGTGATGTCGCTATCATACAAGGAAAATTCCCTCACGCAGGAGTGGCTCCAAGAGATGTTCCACTACAGGAACTCTCAGTCAAAAGGACTCTTATCAATATGACACAGACTCATGCATAATTATCAGGAGAATCCCAACAACATGGCATAAAAGGATATCAATGCAAACATGCATGATAACAACATGAGTATCCCATCCACATACAACAAAGGGATCTCAAAACACAACATGAAAAATCATGACAACAAGTACATCACATAGATGATTCCACATCACATCAAGCAGGAATCATGAAAACGAGTAAGAAACAAGATCTCTCATCAAACATCAAATGGAGTTCTGTGCAGCACAATGCATAGCAAAAGAAGTACATGAACACACTACATATACCTCACATCCAGGGGCCATATGAATAAAATGATGTCAAACTACTGAATTTATTCATACCATCAATCTCACAGCATCGAATAGCATGGAAATGGTTGCTCGCACATAAATGCTGACACCTGCACTCCACTTAGAAAAGTGGCCAAAAAGTAGAATGAGAAAATGGAAAATCTGTACACACCATTAGATTTGTGGCGTCTAATAGTGTGAAATCGACTGTCAAATTTATGAATTTTGAGAAAGTGGAAATATGGGGCTGAAGGAACCTCTTAGATTCCCCCTAGATTCCTCAAAGATTCCCTCCTCTGGGTCCTCTGCAAATTGGCTACCTAGATCATGAAACTGACTATTCCATTGGGTTTGTGTCACCGATAGTTGTAAGATCGACATAAAATTTGTCCATAATGGACTCTGCAAAAATTTCACCCTCTTGGAAATTTTGCTCCTTCATGGTTCCACTTGCATTAAAAATTATGCGTCTCAGTTTCCGTGGCCACTCCTAGTTTCTCCATGCTACCTGGGTACACTAGTGAAATGAGGTTTTATATAAGTTTTTTGGCGGAGTAATTAGAGAAGGTGGTTTGGCATAGTGGTAAATGAGGCAATTTGTTGAGGAGGGGTCGGGTGGTCAAACCCCGCCCCTCCCATTTTAATTTATTATGGATTTTTTTTACATAACTGCAAATATTACTATTGGGGGTCAGGTCTACATTAGGCGCCCCCCCCCCCCATAATCCTCCGCAACTCCGTTTCATTGGCACGTTGAATGAGTTGGTATGTTGCTATCGTTTGGTGTGACATGGTGTACGCACCATATATGGTGCATTAAATGGAGGTCAGAGCTTGTTTTGGGGGTGCGTTGTTTGGTGTGTGAGGGTTCCATGGAGGCGGGCTGGCCACACTGGCTAGGGGGGCTCAAGCCCCACCACCATCGGTTCATTATATGTCAATGTTATGGTGTAGTGGGGCGTGGGCCGGGTCCACCAGAGGTGGCTCGCCCATCCCCCGTGGTTATGTTTACATGTGGTGTGCGGAGGAGCTAGGCTGGTGGGGTTCACTACCCATCAACCATTTTTTTTATTTAATTTTTTTTTGTATTGTGTGGTTGGGAAGGGAGGTGGTGGGGGTCATGGCCTGCCACCTCATATTATATTTTTTATTTTATTTTTAATAATAAGGCCCTTTTTCTAATTTTGTCTAACATAAGGGTTATTAGACAAATTCAAGAGGCAACAATTTTGCCTTCTTTCGAGAGATTGGTTTCATGCCTTGGGGTTAGAAAAATTGTAGGACACTTAAACCTGGCACACAGCCCAACTTTGAGCAGAACTTTGACTTCTTCTAAATTTCGCATATGGACTCGATTTGATGAACCATTCACATGACCGCAATCAAGATGATGAGATCCATGCTTTGGTCCTGGTTTGAAATTATTCTAATCACTTTGATTTTCATGCTTCCATAAGCCCTCTTTGTCTTGTGTGTGTTCTTGAAGCCACCTGGATCATCTAGCTAATAGGATACTTGGATGAATCTCTCTCTCAGGATCATATTTTCTTATAGCTAGTTATCATAATTATGTGATTGCAAATATAAAAAATTCACTATAACAATGATACAAGGTTATAACATGGTGACATGATAGATATGAGTAAGTATTGACTAAAAATTGCTAACATTTTCAATTCACGGATTTGGGAGTCTGCATCCGCCATAATTTTGTTAGAAATTAATTAATGAAGCAATGAAATATAAAAAATATTATTGAAACACACATACAAAATTGCATAGGAAAAGAGACACACAGATATATGTGTTTCACCCAATTTGAGATACATCCACAAAGAAACAGCTAGTCCTTCCTTTTATATTATCTAGTAAAATGAAGAGATACAGCCTACAACATATTCGTTGTGTTATTGTTCTATGATTTTGGAGATTGGCAAGACAAAAGTCACAAAAGATACATCAAACCACGTATGAGTCTAGGACCTAGCCTTCCTAGACTCAGAGAGGTCTCTCTCTATGTTATTATGATTTAACTCAGTTTTTATTGCTATAATGTTTTAGGCTAGATATTAAGAATAAAATATTTGTTTGTTTGTTTCTTCATTTAATTGGGGAAAAGGTCATTTTTTCAATATTTTCCATTGGGCTATGGAGTCACAGGCTAGTTGGTAGCATTAATCTTACAGAGTGTTTGCAGGGCAAGCTAACTATCCTTACTACATCTTTAAAGCAAAGTGATAAATGGGATGTCAGAAAAATGATATCAGTTAGGATTAAAAAGCATTCAAGTATTTTTTAATCATACTTCAGAGGAAAACATACAGATTGTGAACACAGATAGGAGTAAGGTGCTCTAACAACATATCTTAAACTATAATTTCTGCTTCACAATAAGAATGAAATATGCATGGATGGCTAAACAAAAAATTCGTTAAACATAGTAGGAAAAACATCACCAGGTCAAAACATATCAAGTATCCTACAAACTATCCGTTTTATTGATGCTCTAGCTCAAAATTACAATGCTCCAAATAGAAAAATCATTCTAGTGACTAGGGTCCAACCCCTAATACTCCCAACGCATGGAGTATTTAAACAAAAAGCTAAAATGATTTGCCTTGTACACTTGGCAAACTATTATTTATTACAATGACGGAAAAGCTGACTAATGCAGCCAAGGAGTGGCCACGCTGAGAAAACTGGAACAGGTGTCCCTCTTTTCTGGGATGTTGTTGCCTGAAGTATTAATTTGATTGGAGTGGTTCTGATGACGTGGCTGGTGCTGACTCATGCCTGTATGGTCACTCTAGTCATCCTTGTCTTCTTCTTCCTGGTAGTCACATAAGCAGTCCGCACTTCCCCCTCTGGGATCTTGATCTTGGTTAATCTTCAATAAACCTCATTAGCATTAGTGTATTTGGAAAATGATGGCTTGACCAAAAACACATGCTTTAGCTCATGTTCAATGTAAATTTGATTTTTGATTGCTTCTAGTAAAGCCTTTCCTGTTATGCTAACTTTGATGTTGGATAGATTTATAGCATCTATGGCTACGACCTGTAATTTCTTGGCATAATCCCCTCTATCTATGAGTTTTTCATTTATAAAAACCAAGAGGGAATGCCTTTTTGATGTAGAGGTTACATTCTATTAAAAAACCTATTGACTTTCAACTCTAGAACTTGGTATTTTTCTTGAAGTTGCACATTTAAACTTTTCTTTGTCAGGGGCTTTTTGACTTGTAGTATGGTCTATGTCCTATATGCTTCTCCCAATTCATCCAGCTCATATTTGTTTCTTGCATTCAAAAAATTGATAATTCTATTTGTTGTTGTTGGCATATCTCCCAACTCCATATTGGTGGCTAAAATGGCTTGTTTGGTTTTCTCTACTAACTCTTTCTGCTAAAAAATAATTTGGATGCAAGGCCAAATTTCATTCATACAATCTATCACTTTGTGCCAAATTATCTTCTTAACCCTCCCTAGCATATTTCCAATAGGGGATTCTTTTTTTGACTTCTGAAGCTTCTATATCAATTCCTTTTCTCTCTCCATTTCTACCAAGTGATTGATTTTAGCTCTTTTAATTTGATCTTGTAGCACACTAACTTGGGATTCCAGCTTCTTGATTTCTTTATTCTTTAGATTCATTCCTTCCATAGATCTTGCCAACTATTCTGCACTTCTTCCTACTCCTGTGGCTGTACCTGTTGGAGTGGTCATGGGTAGGGCTATTAGAGGAAGGGCCTCCACTATTGTGCTAGCCATCTGTGATGCCTTTTCTTTCTCCTGCACCATATTTTCCATCTTTGTCTCCATCTGTTTGATTTGGATGGACTACTCCACTATTAGTTTCATCATGTCAGCCTTTATGCTCTATGTCTCCTCTATTTCCTTGGTCAATGGGTTATGTGTAGTAGGCAACTTGAGCTGCTTCTTCAGAGCTGCAATGCCTAACTCTTACTTCTTTATTACTTCTTCAGCTACTTTTGTATTATAGGGATTATATCAAATTTTTATTACTAAGTCTTCCAAAGACTTGATCCCAGCATCCTTTGACAATGAAGCAATTCTCTCCATCTTGAATTGAGACTGAGCATTTGAGAGGGCCACTTACATTTTGAATAAATTCATGAGGTGTTGGTTAAAGTAGATGAAATCATTTCCCCTATTTTCTTGTGCTTCTCTAGTTGATCTATTGGATGGACATTCTTGACATCAAACTCAAAGGAAGTCTACTTGAAGTGTGCTGGAGTTTTGGGCTCTAATGTTTGTGCCTCCAAAAATTCCATATGCATTTTTCCCTTCTCTGGGTCAAAGGAAAAGAGAATTTTTCCTTGTGCAATTGCACTCTGCTTCCAAACCTGAGCATAGGTGCTCTTCTTTAGTATTTCTTTTCTGATTTTGATTTCTCTGAAGGTACCAAAAATTGTCTCCTCTTTCTCTTTAGTCACCTTTGAAGATGAGGACACTTGCAGAGATCATTGTCTTTCTAAAATCGGAGTAGAAGGAAATGATTGTCCTCTAGCTAGGGAGGAATCTGGAATATCAATTATATTGATCATCGTCTGTTGTGATGATCCTTTATTTATGTCCATATGCTTCCTAGGATTCCACCTGTACTTCAACCTGAATTCTTTCATGGAAATATTAGTTCCTGCTGACTGATCTTCTCTGGACCTCTTGTCTGTTATCCCTTGCTCTTGTTCTTTTCCTTTTCCATTCTTTTCTTTAGTAATTTTTTTCTCTTGCCGCATTGGAGTTTGTGCACTGGAAGAGGAAATTTCTTGCTCCTCAGCCTCTTGTAATGTATCAAGCATCCATCCTATCTGGTTCATATATTTCTCTATTTCAGGCCTTTGAGTGTGGATGTAGGCAGTGGACTTGTTTTCCACCCTCTTCTTAGGAATAATGCCCCATGGTTCAGAAGACCACGTGAAGCTATTGTTAGGATCCCATATTGTCCATTTTTGACCTTATATTTTGTCATAATATTGCCCTCTTCAACCCTTAGTAGAAAGCCTTTGCTAGTGTTTTGACTTAATCATTCCAAAAGGTATACAGTAACTCTCCTCATTGCTATATGTTTAATTATTCAACACATAATCATGCTATCTTTATAATTGATCTTTGAAGTTGACTAAGTTGTTGAACAATTGTTGAAACTGCCTAAATCTGGCAGGACCATATTTTGTAGTTGCTGAAACAGCGGAAACAGCGCGAACCGCGAAGCTGAAACAGCAAGAACAACATGAACCTCGAAGCTGAAACAGCAAGGACAACATGCAAACCTCGAGGAGACAGTTGAGATTTGTGTATCAAATCTGCAACAGCAAAGGAATCCGATCGATTACTACATTGGTCGTAACAATCATGATCCACATTACTGTAACAACATTCTGTTAACGGGAACTGATTTCCCTATTTTTGGTACAAAGGGTCGAACTAGAATGTATAATGAAAATCTTTTGTAATAGATGTCTCCTCTATAAAGAGGAGACATCTACATTAGAGAGGGATATAGATGTATGGAGAGAGGATGAATAGGCTGTAACACAGGAATTATAGTGAAAGGATGAGATTGAATCTTTCTTGTAATATGGTATATTGAAAGATGAATAAAGTTCTGTTTTGAGTATTTCATCTTAGTTTTTGTGTCCTGGGGAATCTTGTGAGAAGGACATGGCCCACCTTCATCACAAGATTCACCCATCTTCTTTCTGTTGTGTGTTGTGTGTGATTTCTGTTTATATCTTATTCACGAGTACTGCTTCTAATGATATTTTACTTTTGCTGAGACTCAGTTTTCCTTTTAACTGATTGATGATGTATATGAGTGCCTCACCGGTGACAAGGATTTACAGAGTGTATTGGCGAACTAGATAACAGAGGTAGGTGCTGAATGTCCTTACTCTGGGGATAGGGTCCTGATCCTTTGTTACAGGACAACCATCATTTCCTTTTGCAAATTTGTTTTCTTTAATTAATTATCTGTTCTTATTTCATTCTTGCAATAGACTATAACTGTTGTAACACGGAGTAGGGGTTTAACAGAGAGTGAACTGTTTATACTACAACTTTTAATACTATTAAAATTGAGTACATACGGTACGTAGTCACCTTTGGAATAATCAGACTTTCCCGGGTTGATAATTTATTAATAAACAATTAAAGTGACCAACATTTTGGCGTCGTTGTCGGGGAAGGCGACTGAAGACTTTAAAAGTATTAACGATTTTATTTTAGAGATGCAGGATGCATGAGAGGACGCAGGAAGGCTAACCTTATAGGCGGCACGGGCAAAGGAGGAGGAAGAAAAACTTTTATTGACGATATTATTTCAAAAGCTGAGACATCCCAGAGGTTAAGCTCTCGAAGGCCACAGACCCAACACTCTTTCTAGACAGACTATCAGATAGAGGAAGTAGTGGGACCAGAGAGGGTTATAGAACCATCAGAATATACTGAGGAACCGATGGAAGAATTCGAAGGACCAGTAGAGAAGCCAATAGAGGAGATTAAAGTGGAGGAACCAGTACAGGACATTGAAAGTCCAACAGAAAACTCCGAAGACCGGGCAAGCGCATCAGAAAAACAACCAATGGAGGATAATAATGAAGGACTTTTCGGTGGAGGTCGCAGAGTAGAAGGAAGGGGAGAGAATTCTCTCTCCACCCTAGAATTCCTTGTTGGGGATCTCCCCAGGGGAGCAACTCCTATGAAGAATATCCCACTTTCAACATTACCCAATTTCCATGGTTTATCCTCAGAAGATCCTAATGAATTTCTTTTTGAATTTGATATATTGTGTAGAAGCTATGACTATGTTAATGCTACTCAGAAATTGAATTTGTTTCCAGCTGCATTAAAAGGGAATGCACTAAGATGGTTTATGAGCTTGGGAGATCATGTGGTTACGACATGGGACCAGATGAAGGAGAAATTTCTGGCCAAATACCAAGATTATTGCCGAACAACATAAAGGAAGGAGGAATTATTTAAGATGACTCAGAAGGAGGACGAAAGTATGGAGGACTTTGTGGGAAGACTACAGTATAATTTGCAGCAATATGATCATCCTGATATGAGTAAGGATATTCTTAAGTCAATACTGCTAAAAGGGGTACGAGATGATTGTTTAGATATGTTGAATATGCTCGTTAAAGGGGACATATCTAAGGAATCATATGATGAGATTGTCAATCTCTGTAAAAGATGTTCAAGAGGAGCGACAAGCATACCAAAAAGCAAAGATAGTACATACTCAAGAGTCCAGAAATCAGCAAGTGGAGGAGCAACACGGGCCGAAATAGGTAACTTACTTGAAGAATTTAAAACTGAAATGTTAAGCTCTTTTGCTTCACAAATTGATACCTTGTAGGTTAAAAAGAAGTAGGCAGAAGCAGAAGCTGCTCTGGCTATTTTCTACTCTAAATGCAGAGAAAAACACCCACTAAGGGAATGCCCACTAGACAAGGTACCAATTTTCACTATCTGTGAAAAGGACCATGAGACTCAACAATGCCCTTCTTTACCAGGAATAAAAGTAGCACTGCAGCCAACTGAGGAAGAAGCTGAACCAGTGTACCTTCTGACATAGAGGAGGCAATGGCAGCCACGAGGACAAGGTACGAATTCTAACATGCCATTTAATCGTTGGAATAATCATCCTCCTTTTCAAGAAAATTACCCGCCCTTCAATCAAATGCAGTACCCACCCTTTAATCAAATGAATTTCCCACCCATGCAGCAACCAAATCCTCCTTTTGTTGATCCTACAATATGGAATCCCTGGGCTCTACAGCAATCCTATTTTAATCAATGGAACCCAAATTAGATAGCTCCACAGATCCCATTTCAAACCAATTACCTCAGTATCAGCAATCTCTCTCCTTACCATCAAATGCTCCACCGAATAACCAGACAATGAGACCCCAGCTACCTGTACAACCTAACCCCAACCAAAATAACAATAAAGCTCTACAAGTAATTGATATTCAAAACCAACCTATTTCCCCTATGCAATGTAATGATATTCATTTATGCTCTGGGAGAATAGTTGAACCCATTATTGATGACATTACTTCTTCCGATTCTGATAAAGAAGAAACTGGAAAAGAAAAGTCATCTAATAACAATGCTGAAACAGTTGAATCATCATCTAATAACAATGTTGAAATAGTTGAAACATCCTCTAATAAGACTGCTGAAGTAGTAGAGCCACCATTCCCTGAACGTTTGGCTCTTACCAAAATTTAATATTTTAGGAGAACTATAGAATTTATATGTTAAAATTCCACTCTTACAAGCACTGAGAGATGTACCAATTTATGCTAGAACTGTTAGGGATATTTGTATTAAGAAACCTGGAAGAAAAGCTAAGGATCCCCTCACAGTTCATGTGATGGGTGATCTAGCTGCTCTAATGTCAGAAAAAAACCCTCCTGTGAAATATGGTGACCTTGGTCATCCTACGGTCACATTGCAGGTTGGAAAAACTTTTGTTTCTAGAGTTCTAGTAGATCTGGGTGCAGCAATAAACATCATGACACTTGAAACTGCACAGTTATTATAGTTAAAGAATGTAATTATGGAAACCCCAACCATTCTAGAGCTAGCTGACCACTCCACAATCAAACCTGAAGGAGTCATTGAAGATCCGATAATTTCAGTCGAATCTTGGAACTACTCAGCCGATTTTGTTGTATTACAGACCGAAACAAAGTTTGGGGGTCATCCATTGATTTTAGGGAGACCTTGGCTGGCTACAGCAGATGCCTTCATCAACTGTAGATCAGGTTCAATGACAATTTCTAATGGATGTGAAACCAAACAGCTTACTCTTTACCCTCATGTTACACCTATGATTAATAAGGATAACTCTGTGTGGTTAGATTATGAGGATGACGAGACCCAACCCATCTTGACTGTCGGACAAGCTTTAACTTTTAAAGATTCAACCGAAGATGAATTAATTAGAAACTTTATTTCTGAACCTTCTTCGGTTAACTCTGAAATACATGATCACTTGACTAAAATCTTGGAATCTAAATCCCAGCAAAACCTTAGAACTGAAGATTTATCTCAGACATTAGCTGGTATATCCTCCAAAAGTATAACAGTGGAAATCGAGCCTGGCAAAACATTAAATATAAACCCTAACCTAACAGATGCTGAAACACAACAGTTAATGAAGCTACTCTGTGAGAATAAAGAAGCATTCGCGTTCGATTACACATATATGAAGGGAATCTCTCCTGAATTATGTACTCATCATATTTATATTAAAGAAGGATCTCGCCCAGTCTGTCAACCCCAACGACGAATGAATCCCAATTTAAGGGAAATTGTGAAGGAAGAACTTCAAAAATTGTTAAATGCAGGATTTATATATCCTATATCTGATAGTGAATGGGTTTCACCATTAGTAATTGTACCTAAGAAAAATGGGAAATGGAGAGTGTGTGTAGATTATAGAGCTGTAAATAAGGCCACTCAGAAAGATCATTTCCCCTTACCATTTATTGATCAGGTACTAGACAATTTGGCAGGTAAGAGATTCTTTTCCTTTTTGGATGGATTTAGTGGATATAATCAGATCAAGATTGCACCCCAAGATCAGGACAAGACCACTTTTACTAGTCCATGGGGGACTTTTTCCTATAGAGCTCTTCCATTTGGACTATGTAATGCCCCGGCAACATTTCAAAGAGCAGTGATAGGAATTTTTTCTGATATGCTTAATGATTCCTTAGAGATATTTATGGATGACTTTACTCCTTATGGTGTGACTTTTGAAGATGCATTACAAAACCTTGAAAAAGTACTTAAACGATATATAGAAGCACATCTTGCCTTAAGTACTGAAAAATGCCATATGATCTGATGAATCAAGGTATTGTATTGGGACACTTCATCTCATTCCTAGGAATTCAAGTTGATCCAGCTAAAGTACAAGTAATTCAGACTCTTCCTATCCCTAAAACACAAACTAATGTAAGAAGTTTTTTAGGACATGTTGGATATTATAGAAGATTTATCAAGGATTTTTCTAAAATAGCTTCTCATTTGTTTGTGTTACTTATGAAAAATGCTGAATTTAAGTGGACTGATGGTTGTCAAAAAGCATTTAATGAACTTAAACATCAATTGTCTATAGCTCCCATTTTAAGAGGACCTGACTGGGCACTCCCCTTTCATATATCCTCTGATGCTTCAGATACTGCAATTGGAATTGTCTTGGGTCAAGAAGAAAACAATCTTCCCTATGCTATCTATTTTATTAGTAAAAATATGACCCCTGCTGAACTTAATTATATAGTCACCGAGAAAGAATTCTTAGCAGTCATTTATGTTATTAATAAGTTTTGACATTATATTACCAGTTACACTACTTTTGTTCATACTGATCACTCGGCCATTAAATATTTAATGAACAAATCAGTTACAAATGTTCGAGTTACCAGATGGTTATTATTATTGCAAGAATTTGATATCACAATTGTAGATTGACCAGGTAAAGAAAATGTAGTTGCTGATTTCCTTTCTCGGTTAAAAACTCATGAAAATATTCCAGTAAATGATTCTTTTCCTGACGAATATTTATTTGCAGTATCTTCTCACTCACCTTGGTATGCAGACATTGCCAATTACTTAGTTGCAGGGAAACTACCATCACACCTATCACATAGAGAGAAAAGAAAGATCGTTCAGCAAAGTGCTAGGTACAGCTGGATAAGCGGGTGTCTTTTTCACACAGGAATCGATCAGGAAATTCGGAGATGCATTAGAGAAGATGAAGTTTATGATATATTGAAGGCTTTTCACAATGGCCCTTGTGGAGGGCATTTTTCGGATAAAAGAACAGGACACAAAGTTCTTAGAATGGGTTATTATTGGCCCTCACTTTTCAAGGACGCAAAGAAATATGTTAGGGCCTTTGATAGTTGTCAGAGAATGGGCTAGCCTAATCACAGGGATGAAATGCCACTCAACCCCAAGGTAATACTTGAACCTTTTGAAAGATTGGCGCTAGATTTTATAGGTCCCACCAATCCTCCATCCAATCAAAGAGTTTATATACTAGTTTGCACAAATTATATGACTAAGCGGGTAGAAGCTAAGGAACTCATCAAAGCTAATGAAGAATCAGTGTTAACTTTTTGATTTGAAGAAATCTTTGTTAGGTTTGGGTTGCCTAGAGAGCTAGTCACAGATGGAGGACCTCCTTTTAACTCTCATGGCTTCAAATATACACTCCAGAAATATCACATTAAGCATAAAATGAATACACCTTATCACCCCCAGGCAAATGGGCAAGTGGAAAGTACGAATAAAGTCATAGAAGCCATTTTAACAAAAACAGTAAAGGAAAATAGAAGGGACTGGTTTCAAAGGTTGCCTGAAGCATTATGGGCTTACAGAACTACTTGGAGGAACATTATGGGTTTTTCACCTTATGAATTAGTTTATGGTAAAAGTGTTGTTTTTCCTGTGGAATTTGAAATCAAAACCTTAAGGACTGCTTTAGCTGTTAACCTTGACTTGACTGATGTACAGACAGCTAGGTTGCAGCAGCTTCAAGAATTGGATGAAAAGAGGTTGGATGCCATCCATCAAACAACCATGATACAACAACAAAGAACCAGGTGGCATGAAAAAACTATTAAACATAAGCAGTTCGAAAAAGGTAATTGGGCTCTACTGTATGACTCCTGTTTTGAAAATTTTCAAGGTAAATTAAGAACAAGGTGGCTAGGACCTTATGAAGTAGATACTGGTTTTCCAAATGGAACAGTCAGACTCCTAACGATGGATGATTATAGAACACCATTATTAGTGAATGGGTATCGACTCCATTTGTATCAACAACCTATTTCTAAAGAGGATTTCAAAGCTACTTGCATGACAGACATACACTATGCCTTTTTGGGGGAACCTGCTATCCCTCAATGCACTTAATTTTCTGTTTATGTATTTATTTTTAGATTAGATTTCTTAGCTAATAATCCGTGTCAAGGGTTGCCATGTTACAATTAATTATTTTTCATATCTTAGCTTCGGAGGGTAGCTGAAAAGAAAAATTCCAATATAGGAAGAACTAATTTGCGGATTGGGAAGCATTTCCATGTCACTTCAGATCATAATTCATTCCCTCTTACATTTCCTGTTGCTGAAACACCAAAGTGCTTAAACACCAATCTTTTCGATTTTTCCTAAAAAGCACCAATTTCCCCATTTTTTCTCCCGAGAATGAACTATTACCCCGATAGAAACATATCATTCTTTGTTAAAGAAATCAGCCATTCATCCTATTAATTATGTTCCTTCACTACTACTTCTTGTGAATAATGAAAACCTTGTGTAAAAAAACCCTCATACTTTACAGACCCTTTCTATAATGATTATCAACCTATTAAGGATGAGATAACACTTTTCGGCGCAACAACCAAAGGTAAATGTAAAGGTATGCGTGTTTAAGTGTGAATATTAAATTGTAGTTAATGAGGAGGTAATTGATACGAATGCCGAAAGCGTCGTACCACCAACCATATCATTCAACCACAGTTGGGGGGGATTACTGAAATATTGTAATCATTATATGCCACGCCAGTCACCGCCATCTCTATTTCTCACGGTAGTATCTAATCCACCTCGTCTGTACCTTATCACGTTATAATTTCATTTGTAATGTTCTGCTCTATTTCGACCTTGGCAACTCGGCTCTGCACTTTGTATTTTGTCTGAACCAGTAACTATGGGAGGAGATGCTGTTAGACATGAACCTGGCTCGACGGCATTACTGGAACTCTACCAGGAGGCATACCAAATCTTTCTACAAGCAGGATGGGTGGATTACTTCAGAAGACTTCCGGATTTTGATTCACAGCAGGTTCTGGAATTTGCATGCAATTTGAGGGAAGGATACTCCACTGTCCAAGGGGTGCGAATTCCAGCAACAGAAGAGGACATAGCGCAAGTTTCAGGGCTTCCAACCAATGGTATTCGCTGGTTCAGCAGGAAACACCTCATTCTCAATGCACAACAAGATTTCCTATTACCAGGGGAGCACGTTGAAACCAAAGGCAGGGGTGTTGCACTTCGATCACTACCACCACCATGGCCAAAGGTTGCAGAATTTGTTAAGCATTATTTCACCTACGAGGGTCGTTATCAGGTAGTCTACCAACACGACTTTGTTTTATTAAATCATTTGCGGCATGGTCGTCTAATAAATATGCCCTATTATCTGCTTGGCTGTCTAAAAAATATGGCACACTATACTGTGAATGCAAGGCACCAACTCCTCTGCCTCACACACCATCGTTTGATCCAACTCTTAATAAATAGAGGCTTTGCCTCCACCTCCCCTCAATAACCCCCCTCAGCAAGCTGAGGAAAATCCTTAGCAAAACGAAGAAAACTCCCAACAAGTTGCCGAAACTCAGCAACCAACAGTAGAAACACCCCAATTGAGCACTAAAAATCTACAGCAGACCCCACCCCTTGATAAAGCCAAACCATCCACTCCCATAGTCCATATCCCCACCAATGATTCGGATGACGATACCCTCATCACTTTCCTTAAGAGGAAAAAGCAACAGAAAGCTACAACCCCACTAAAAAGAAGAACCAGGGCCTCAGTTAAGGAAGCCACCATTTCTGATAATTCCCCGACCCCGAGGAAAAGTTCTCGTAAGAGAAAAACTACTATTTCTCTTGATTCCCTACCACGGCAATGAACAAGGTTGTTTGCAGCAACTGAGGCCATTATCCCAAATTCCCCACCTATCATTCTAAATCCGCGTATCTCGCATAGCCCTGAACCTTCACCTTCCTCACCCTCAGGTGCCGAAATGCAGAGTGTTCACGATTTTGTGACATCATTTTTCTCAATAGAGGCAGCTTCTCCACAAGAACCAGCTACCGATACATCTAATGTAGACACCCAAGACCATATAGGGCATGTGGCTGTTACACAAGAACCAGCCACTTACCCAACAGGTGCCACACAAGAAGCACCTGTTGGCGAACAAAAAGAAGATGCCCTAGATGTGGCTGATACACAAGAACCAGCCACTGACCCAACAAGTGATACACAGGAACCACCTGTTGTGGATGCAAATGATGAAGCTGATGCCGAACAACAATTCTCTCCTCCATTGGAACCTGCAACTACAGAAGCCCCGGTTACTCTAGCTTCCCTGCAGGAAGAAAATGAGTTTTTGAAATCAAAAATTAAGGCTTATCAGCAAGAGTTAACAATGGCTAGGGAAACCTATAAAAAGGAACTCAATCTGTAAATGTTAGCTCAGGTAGCATGTGTAGCTGAAAAAAGTGCAGAAAAGGATCAATACAGTGAATACATGTACAGTGAATGTGGTGATATCTATACTCGAGCAGGATATAAGATAGTTGCAGTTCTGTTTACTGGAGCCAGTCCTGTTATAGTCAAAAAGGAACACCTTGTTGTTACACAAGAACTAGCAGGGTCTTCAAGAATTTTAGAGGAAGAAACAGAACCACCCCAGCCTACCCATGTTGTTAATGAACAGAAACCAGTACCAAAGTCTTTTATAACTATGTATACACAGACTGAACCTTCCTATGTCAGCAATGCTCATGCACAGACTTCAAGTTTTCAAGAAATAAGTGACACATGGAAGACAGAATATGAGCTCTCACAAGGAAAGGCATTTCAGCAACAGAAGTCATTATGGCTCAACTCTGCATACAAAAATTGGGAAGTGCTTGAACAGTCTCATGCACAACATAAGGAGAATAAGAAATTAAAAGCCAGACTATCCCTCATCTTTGACTTGGTCTAGCGGTTACTCGCTACAAGGAAGCCCTCTTTTAACTATTCTGTATTTTTGAGAGAACGCTTAGCGTTCCTCCAATTAAAAGTAATCAAGGATGGAAGGCCCCACCAGGTCTCTACACCACAACAATTTATTGAGACTTTTGCAGAAGCACCAAATAGTGACCAGAACTTGCTGTGTGAACTCTATCTTCACAATGAAGCTATGCCTGAAGATAGAAAGATTAGTTTACTTCCTCTTTGTGGTGATATCCAAATAAGAGCCTTTATTTCCTTCTTGGACAATCAGCTTACTTGGTAGAATGCTTTTATGTCTGCAGCACACAATGAGGAGAACTGTCTTCTCTGGATTCGTTCTGAACCGCAGAATGTAGCCATCTTCATTGCAGAACATTAACGAATTCTATGAGAACCAGGGATGACAGATCATATCGGGAAAATGCAAGCAGCAGTCTTGGAAGACTCCCAACATTATGTGAAAACTAAAGGAGCTCTGGATATAAAAGCAAATAATCTATTCTGGGAACAATGTCCTAAAGAAAGACAAGAATATCATCCTTACAATCCCCTCAATCTTCAGGCGACAATCTCATGCATACGTGATTATGTTAAATGCATTAGACAATGTGTTGAACGATGGATTGGTTACCACTTTCATTCCCTCTCTTATGGCTTCCTGGAGAACAATATAACGCTCAATTTAAATTGACCAAACAGGAAGAGTTGGCAGCATGGAGGAAACTTTAGAGTGTCCATGGGTTTAGAGACATGGTTGACAGCACCTCTACAATTACTGCATAAGCAATTTACACTGTTCATCCCAGTATTCTGACTCAGATTCAGAGTAGACATTGCATGCGGACATGCAACATTTTCAGTTGGGGGGGATGTTAGGATCCCATATTGTCCATGTTTGACCTTATATTTTGTCATAATATTACCCTCTTCAACCCTTAGTTGAAAGCCTTTGCTAGTGTTTTGACTTAATCATTCCAAGAGGTATACAGTAACTCTCCTCATTGCTATATGTTTAATTATTCAACACATAATCATGTTATCTTTATAATTGATCCTTGAAGTTGACTAAGTTGCTGAACAATTGTTGAAACTGCCTAAATCTAGCAGGACCATATTTTGTAGTTGCTGAAACAGCGGAAACAGCGCGAACCGCGAAGCTGAAACAGCAAGAACAACATGAACCTTGAAGCTAAAACGGAAAGGACAGCATGCGAACCTCGAGGAGACAGTTGAGATTTGTGTATCAAATCTGCAACAGCAAAGGAATCCGATCGATTACTACATTGGTCGTAACAATCATGATCCACATTACTGTAACAACATTCTTTTAATGGGAACTGTTTTCCCTATTTTTGGTACAAAGGGTCGAACTAGAATGTATAATGAAAATCTTTTGTAATAGATGTCTCCTCTATAAAGAGGAGACATCTACATTAGAGAGGGATATAGATGTGTGGAGAGAGGATGAACAGGCTGTAACACAGGAATTGTAGTGAAAGGATGAGACTGAATCTTTCTTGTAATATGGTATATTGACAGATGAATAAAGTTCTGTTCTGAGTATTTCATCTTAGTTTTTGTGTCCTGGGGAATATTGTGAGAAGGACAGGGCCCACCTTCATCACAAGATTCACCCATCTTCTTTCTGTTGTGTGTTGTGTGTGATTTATGTTTATATCTTATTCACGAGTACTGCTTCTAATGATATTTTACTTTTGCTGAGACTCAGTTTTCCTTTTAACTGATTGATGCTGTATATGAGTGCCTCACCGGTGACTAGGATTTACATAGTGTATTGGCGAACTGGATAACAAAGGCAGGTGTTGAATTTCCTTACTCTGGCGATAGGGTCCTGATCCTTTGTTATAGGACAACCATCATTTCTTTTTGCAGATTTGTTTTCTTTAATTAATTATTTGTTCTTATTTCATTCCTGCAATAGACTATAATTGTTGTAACACAGAGTATGGGTTTAACAGAGAGTGAACTATTTATACTACAGCTTTTAATACTATTAAAATTGAGTACATACAGTACATAGTCACCTTTGGAATAATCAGACTTTCCTGGGTTGATAATTTATGTGGCACTCGACTGTTTAATTAATAAACAATTAAAGTGACCAACAGCTATGAGAAAAAATCATCTCCCTTAATCTTTTGTCTGCCTCCTCTCCTACAGCTCTGTTGTTGCAAATGAAGGGACCAATTTGGGACTTGATCCTGAATTGGGATTTCTTCCTGGCTGATACAAAATGCATCTCATATGCACTAATCATTGTCTGATGTACTCCAATGCAAAGATCCTCATGGGGAGGAACTTTGGCATCTTGTAGAGGGATAAATCACAACCATACACTCTTATCTCAGGCTAGTTTTGGTACAAGTACCAATCACCAGTTCTGGCTGGATCAGACAGTTGCATAATTCTCTTTATATCTTCATTTATCCTTGGTTCAACTATCCCACTAAGGAGGCTCATTGTTGGGTGGAAAAACATTTCCACAAACGTCTTGTAATTGAAATCATTTTGATCTTTCATTACCAATGTTGTCCAAAATATTACTGATTGACGTTCACCTTCCTCATTCATTTTGGTTAATGAAAACTGGAACCTGTCTGCCTGAAAATATAAAAACATGTAAACCAACACTGAGGAGTAATGAAAAACTTCATTTGTGAAGAAATTGACCAGCTGTTCATGGATTGCATCTGCTAGAAACTGGTTGAAGTTAAAAAGGACAGAAGGCTTGGATTCAGTTGAGAGGATAGATAGGAAAGCTATAATAGCTTCATCAATCCATTGGTTAGAATACTAGCTAAGTAAATAGGAAAAAATTATGGCAATATGTATGGTTCTGTCAGGAAAAACAGAGGAATAAGGAGGGTTTTTTCTTGGCAGAGGTGTGTTCTCAGCCATGGAAATTTCTAATGTCTTAGCTCTCTTGGAGAAATCAATCTTTTGGTACATTTCAATCAGAGCTTCATGTGAAAAAGGAACAAATCCTTCAATAATGGGGCTTGCATCATCTGCATGATGGATTGAGCATCGATTGCGAATAAAATGTCTTCTTGGGGCCATCACTTCTCACTGCTGTGGATTGTAACATGAATGACACTTCCTTATCAATTATGGGAAACTATGTGTTTTAGGGAAGATATAGAAAGGTAGGTTGGTGTCCCAAAGGGCTATTTATCCATTTCCTCCATGAATTTGTCTTCCCACCAGTAATACATATTAGACAGATCAAATTCTGATAGGGTTTCATGGATCTTGTAATCCCTGTCGGCCAACAGTAAATGATCTAAATCTAGTGGTGGGTGCACCAATGGGTTGAATATTTCTGGTTCTTTCTTCTTTAGTGCCATTGCTATTCTATTTTCTCTGCATCTTTCCTCTAAAAATTTCCCTATGCTAAATCTGTAATAGAAAGGGATCAAAGAAGTGGGATTTCTGTGAGGGAGAAAGAAAAGGGAATTTAAATATAAATGGGATTCACAAGTGGGAAATGGTGATCTTTGCAAGAAAATGAGTAATCCTCCACTATATTGTTGTACTTCAGCTTCACTGTGCATTCTTGGTAATGTCTGGATAGAGTGAGAAAATGCTTGCAAGTGCACAACGACAATAAAAATTTGAAATCATCGTAACTGGTGATTTTATGTTTTATTATCGTTTCGTTGGATTGGCCTGATTTGGCAAGGGTCTGCTGGCTAATGGCCCAACTTATTTATTGCCCAACGGTAAGAATGGAAGTGATTGGGCAAATGGGATAGCTTGGCGTAGTGAGGTGGTGGTTGCTCCAATGGTCGAATGAGTGAGCAGTTTCTGGTATCGAATACAACTTTTCAGGTGGCCTAGGGAGCGATAGATGGTATTGGGGGGGGGGGGTGCAAACTCACGAGGGTGTGACATGTAGGGGAGTGGAAACCATTAGCTTTGGACCCGTCCCTCAGGATTAACTTTCGAAGGGTGGGGAGGGCTGAAAGAGGACGTGGGTTGTTGGATTGGGTGGAGTGAGTGGGGATGGAGAGATAGTTGGTGGGTGAATTAAGCATGATGCAACGGGTGAGTGTGTGGTGGGGTCGGGTGATAAATGAGGGATAGCCTATAGGTACAAGGGGGTAAATATTTAAAGTTTAAGGGAATAATTATATCAAAGTAATATAGTACCCCTTCCTTGCTTTTTTTTCTTTTTATTTTCCTCTCTGACCTTAAGACAACATTAGCATATGTTCCTCTATTCTTCAATCCACCTACCCTTGTTCTATAGCCTAACCTTTTTGTTCTTTTCCATTTGTAGGGTGCACTTAGATTTGCAGACCCTTTCCTCTCTTTTTTTCTTTATATATCTCTTTTTCTTTCAAAATCTAACCTACTCTATCACTTATTTCTCCTCGTGGTCCAGATTAAATAGTTGAACCAATTTTATTTTCTACCTAGCTACTAATTTGCCAAGATTAAGTTGTTTGGCATATCTTTATTTTGTAACCTAGCAACATAAATTGAAATTTGTTCAATCATGCTTAGACTGTATGATTTGAACAACTTTTTGGGGTTTTTCTTTTCTCCTCTTTTTTCTTTTTCTTATTTTTATGTACCCTCTTTTCATTTCTTTTCTCCTTTTTTTTTTTTGTTTTTTTATTTTTATTTTTAATGAAATAAATCAAAATTGACATCTTATGACAAATTTGAAACATGCAAACTTTGAAATGCTTACTCACCTTGAGATCCTATAGATTATAGGACCCTAACAATGGCTCCAGCTGGGGATGACACTTCTCAGCTTGAAGTGTCAAGAACACATGACCAGTAGCCTTTAGTCTTTCAAATCTATTTTGTCTTCAATCTATTTTTTTTTTCTTAATTAAGTAGCCAACTAAACCTGAAAGATGTGATATTTACAATGGAGTGGGGAAGTCTTTGTGCTTATGAAAAATAATGTTTCAGCATCCTGCCATTGACAGGACCTCTTGATAATTTTGTTCCATCTAATTCTTTGAGAAAAAATGCATTATTCCCTCTAAAATTTGAAATGATATACAAACCCTTCCAAAGATTCTCAAATTTGCCATGTTTTCCTTTGTCTTCTCTTCTTGAGTCCCACTTTAACACTTTGTCTCCTATTTTGAAATCATCAGCCTTGGTTCTTTTGTCAAAAATTTTCTTTATATTTTCTTGGACAACTTGAGTTCTGTTGTATACTTCTTCTCTAGATTGCTGCAATTGAATAGTCTGATATATCCTCCTTTGTATATCATTGGGCTCACTTTGTATCTCCTGGATGATCTTCATAACTGGTACTCCCATGGAAGAAGGAAATATTACATCTATACCATAAACCAACTGAAATGGGGACATGCCAATTGATTTCTTTGTAGTCAATCTGTCAGCCCATAATGCATAGATCAATTTGTTGTGCCATGACTTCTTATTGTCCTCCAATATCTTCTTAATAATGTTTACCAAACTTTTATTGGAAGATTTAGCCAACCCATTACCTTGAGGGTAATAAAATGTTGAGTGTCCCAAAGAGATATGATATTTGTGACAAAAATCCACCATCTTTTTTTACTTCAAAGCTGCAACATTATCAACGATTAGTTTCTTAGGGCAGCCAAATCTAGAAAGGATATTGGTTTCAAGGAAATTTATTATGACAGAATCAGTAGAAGCTCTTGAAGGAGTGGCTTCTATCCATTTGGTGAAGTAATATGTGGTAGTTAGGATCCATTTATGTTGGGCAGAGGATGAAGGATGAATTTCGCCAATGAAATCCAATCCCCACTATTGGAAAGGGCTTTCAACAGAGATGGGTTTCAAAGGTAGAGGTAGTAATTTTCTCTTTCCTTCAAAGAGTTGGCACTTGTGGCAAGCAATTACCATCTTATGGATGTCTGGGAATAATGTAGGCCAATAATAACTAGCTCTAAGGATTTTATTAGCAGTTGTCTTCCAATAAAGATGGCCTCCACAGTCACCTTCATGGAATTCCTACATAACTTTGTCAGCATCATCCTTTAACAAACATCTGAGTAAAACACCTCCAACATCTTTCCAATACAATATACCATCAACAATACAAAATTTGACAGCTTTTAATTTGAGAAATCTAGCTTTGGCTTTGGATAATCCAGGAGGAGCATTTAAATTGAAAAGAACATATAACAGGTCTGCATATCAGGGATAATTTAAATATGCCTCATCTATTGGTGGAGTCACCAGTTCCTCAAATCATCCAAAGAAAACACCGTGTTGATGTCTAAAGCATTGAAATTTGATTCAACGATCATTTTGGCTAATCCCTGTCCTTTGATCAGCTTGGTGGGCTTGATTTCTATATCATATTCCAATATCATGGCTATGCATTTGCCTCTCTTCCCATCTGGTCCATTTTGAGTAAGAATATCCTTGACCACTACATTCGGCACATAAGAAATGATATGAGAATGTAAAACATAAACCCTGGAATCTTTGATTGCTTTAAATAAAGAAAATGCTTGTTTTTCCAGGATATTCTACTTCAAAGAAGCATCTTTTAGAGATTTGCTAAAAAATGTTATTGGTTGTTCATGTCCAACATTGTTTTTCTACAATAACACAACAGTAATAGTATGTTCAGATGCAAAATAAAATATTATGAAATCATTGGTGAAATCTGGGCTGATTAAAACCATAGCTTATGTTAATGCATGTTTGACTAGGTCAAAAGATTGCTTGGCTTCCAAATTCCATTTGATTTCTATGTCATTTTTGAGCATGTTTGTTATATTCCTAAGTAATGCAGCTATATTTGGTATGAATCTTCTTAAAATTTTTATTTTTCCAATAAAAGACTGGAGTTCTTTCATGTTTCTTGGATGACTAATTTTAAGCATGCCTTTAATCCTACTGGGGTCAATTCTGATTCCATATTTAGAGATGATATGGCCTAAAAGCTTTCCTTCTTCAAGATCAAACAATGATTTCTTACGATTGAGTGAAAAACCAAACTTTCTGCACTTTTCAAATACTTTTCTTAGATGTGCTAAGTGTTCTTCCTTAGTTTTTGAAAACATTGTGATGTCATCGAGATAAATCACAATGAAATACCCAATCTCTTCTAAAAAAGAAATGTCCATTGCTCTCTGAAAAGTAGCACTTGCATTCATTAATCCAAAAGGCATTTTAACATACATGAAAGTTCCCCAAGGGATATTGAAAGCAGTTTTATCTTGATCATCAGGATGTACTAGAACTTGGTTGTATCCTAAGAAGCCATCAAATAAGGAGATCCTACTAGAACCTACTACCCTCTGTAATATGTGATCCATTTTTGGTAAGGGATAGTAGTACTTAAGAGAAACCTTGTTTAAATTTCTAAAGTCAATGCACAACCTTATTTCACCACTTTTATTTATGGTAGGCACAATGCTGGATACCCATTTAGAATATCTAATTGGGACTATGATCTTAGCCTCATACATCTTTTTGATTTCTTTTTCTATCAGAGGCATTAGAACAGGGTTTATCCTGTGTAATTTCTGTTTGAAGGGATTTTGATCTTCTTTGATTGGAATCTTGTGTTGTATAATGCTAGTATCATAGGCTTTTAAATATTCATAACTCCATGCAAAATACATCTATGAATTCTTTGAATAGAGCTATATATTTTCTTTTAGGCATGAGAGGTAGTGATTTTGACAGTTTTATGATTTTTGGGTTTTGTTCACTACCTATGTTGCATTCCTCTATGTTTGTTCCTATTGGTTCCATTTTTGGTTTTCTAGCAACATCATTAAAATCAAATAGTTCCTCTAAAGGAGCAAGTCCTCTAGGAAAAACATTATATTTGAGCTGAAATACTTTGAATTCTTCTTTTTCTGGATCTTTATGTATTTTGGTTTTTTGTACAGTTTTATTTACAGGAATTTTTTCCTCATAAATAGTAGTTTGATTTGAATCAGTAGCAATTTGACGCAAACCAGTATGTACAACAGTATGACTATCTATTTCACTTTGCAGATCTATGCCGTAGTCTTCAAATTCATATTTTGATTGCAAAAAGATTTCAATTTGTTTGTCATTCCAAAAAACTTGCCAGTATCTCATGTTATCAGGCACTGTAGGACGATGTTTTACTTCAACTGTGTATTTTTTTTTTGGATGAGGTAATTTGCAAGTGTTGGATGAAAAAGCTAGTCCATTGGCCAGAGCATTTTGGAGCCTAGGGATAACAGCAAGGTCATACACTTCAAATTTTTTGAGGAAATCAATTACATCATTTTGATATTCTCTCAATATAGGGTATTTAGTTGAGTATTGTCCTTTAATTTGTCTAATGATAAGCTCAGAGTCCCCCTAGAAATAAATCCTTTTAGCACCTATCTTTTTTAGGCAACTTCAAGCCTAATAATAATGCCTCATATTCTACTATATTGTTTGTACATAGAAAATTCAGTTTGTAAGAGTAACCTTGAGCCTAATTACTTGTTGGATTATATAACAAGATTCCTGCCCCTAATCTTTTTTTACCACATGAGTCATCAAAATTCATATTCCAAAGAGGTTCTGTTTTAGGGTTTTGCTGCATAATAGGCACTTGAGTATAATGTTTTTCATGGAATTCATTTTCTGCCTATTTTACCTGCGTATTTATGTCTCCATCATTGTCATTATATAGAATAAAGGAATCAAGATCAATGTGAACTGAGTAGAGGGGATAATTGTCTAGTCTTTCTTGACTACTCACCATGTACTTCATTAATGTTTCTCTATATAGTCTCCTTGATTGACCAAATACTGGTATTGTGGCATATGTCATATCCATTTGAAGTGTTCCCTGCAACTTAGCCCCCCAAGACCTTGATAATAACATACCATACTTAGGAGGAATATCTGCTACTACAATATCCATCACTAAACTTTTGGCTGGTATTTGGGCTAGTGTGACACAAAGGTCCTTAATTAGACCTAGACATCTAACCTTGTTGGAGTCAAAAGAATAGAGATATTTGTATGGTCTAGTAACTTCCAGTCCAAGTTTTTCCATAATAGTCTTTGGCATGAGATTATGTGATGCACCTGAATCCAACATGGCATTATGAAGGATCTTATCATGAATATTAAGACTGACATAAAATGGAGGAACACCCCCTTCTTGAGGCTTGCCATCCACTTCTGGTCCAAACAAGAGTTCAGGCTGGTCATCATTTAAATTCATTGTATATGTGTTCTCTCCCACATTGAGTGCCTTTAGGACTTGAGACCTATAGATATTCTTGTTCACAAATTCAGTAAGGGGAATAGAGATCTTGAGTTTTACAATTTCATTCTCAATACTGAAGGGTGTTTGACTCTTTAGCAAGTTTGGGAAATCTGTTTTGTCAGCTATGGTATTTGTTACAAGTTCATCTTGTTTACTTGTAGTAGGTATTTCGGTTTGGACAGCTTTTGTTGAGACATCAATAGTTTTCTTGATGATATTTTCTGTATTTCTCTTTTCTGAGTTGTTTTCATTTCTCTTGGAGCTTTCAACTATTTTCTTAGGATTAGATTCTAAAGTTTTCTTAGCAGAATTATTCAGATCCTTTCTGTTTGAGATATTATTGTTTTTCTTGCTCCTAAGATTATATTGTCTGTGGACTTCTAGTATAGCATTTTCAAAACAATGTTTATAATCGTTAGATTCTTCAGATTCCGGTTTGGTTTGAGTCAACAAAAACAATTCATGTTATTCTTGTATAAGAAAAACAGAATCACCTTCATTAGGTCCCATTAAATTTATTTGATTCTCCTCCACTTCTTCAACTACACTTGTATCATCAGCGTAATTTTCTTGAAATGATGGCCTAATTTGTTGATCTGGGCCTCTTTGATCTCTTTGTCTGATTTGTGAATTGTTTCTCCTTGGGTTTGGATTTTGGTTCTGCTGGGCAGGTATATTTTCTCTAGGAGCATTCCTATCATTAATATTGCACTACAATAAAAAAGGTCATTGGTGAGGGTCATTCCTCTTTCGAACTTTTAAGGTCTATCACCAATGTCGCATATGGTGACGGTCTTTAAAAAGGCGTTGTTGTAAGTGTATATAGTGATGGTCCTTTAAGGTTTGTCACCAAAGACATTTTCAATGACACTTTCGGTGAGGGTCATTAAAGGCTTGTTGCTAATTCTCTCTTTGGTGACACTTTTGGTGAGGGTCGTTAAAGGCCAATCACTAATTCTCTCTTTGGTGACACTTCTAGTGACGGTATTTTATTTACCGTCACCAATGATCTTTTTGGTTACTTTTGGCGATGGTAAATAAATGTTCATCATCATTGATCATTCCAATGAGTTTTTGATGATGCTTCATGCGTGTGATAGACCTTTAAGGCTCATCACCAATGTTGCATATGGTGACAACCTTTAAAAAATCATTGTTGTAAGTGTATATCGTGATGGTCCTTTAAGGTTTGTCACCAAAGCTATTTTCAATGACACTTTTGGTGAGGGTCGTTAAAGGCCCATCACTAATTCTCTCTTTGGTGACATTTTTGGTAAGGGTCGTTAAATGCCCATCACTAATTCTATTTTTAGTGACACTTCTAGTGATGATCTTTTATTGACCCTCACCAATGCTTTTTTTGGTTACTTTTGGTGACGGTCAAAAAATGTTCATCATCATTGATCATTCGAATGAGTTTTTGATGACGCTATGTACCTGTTACTATATTTTTTGTCAAAAGATAATGATTTAAGACCATTGTTATGGAGTCTTTTTCATTATGTGTCCAAGGTCATAGTAGTTATAATAGTCAGTCAATTTGTTAAGAAGTAATTACTATGTATCATTTCCCTCAAGTCATAAGAATATACCTTTCCTATGAATCAACACATGATTAATCTCTATTAGGTTTATTATCTAACAAATTTCCTTTAAATAAAGTTCCACTAGTGTGTGTAGGAAATATATTATTTAATACATAATCAAGCTCTGTCAATTCTATTAATGAAAGAGACATAGCACCACTCAATACTCATGGCACACCTTAACATGGTTTGGAACAGTACACTAACATTCCTTGGCACCTCGCATGTCATGTATCATCTTTGTACCTATAACATATTTCCATGAGTAGGATGCCCAAGCACATGTTGGCATGCCCTAGCATAGCATAACACTCCCTTATCATGTGTTGGCATGCCCTGTAGTCCCTAGCATACCCTGGAAAACCTTGGCATAATATTGCATTGACAAAAATTAGCACTTGGCACACATTGGCACTTGGCATGTATTGGAACATATTATTAGTGTGCCTAGTGTTATCACTCCCCTAGATCTCTAAGGCTGAGGAAGAGTCCAACTAAGGTAACCACAGGCAAATCTTTTCACTTAGTAGTTAGCACTACCAGGCTAGAGAGGGCTCTCTCTAAAGAATCATAACTAGGAGGACTGGATGGATTAGGTTTTTACGCTAGGTATAAAGTGTAAAGGTTGTTTTGATTTGATTTGATTGGGTTATTGTTGGATAAGGATATTAGGTTAAAGAGGCTAGGTCAAGGAAAATAAGATATGATTGCAGACATTCAAAGGGGTAAGGTAGGCAGAAGCCTTAACACTTAAAACGTGATTTGGTGAGATGGTTTAATACTAATAAGGATTTAGGAAGAGCATAGGAGACATATTCTTCCTAAACTAAATAAAAAATGGACAAATTATGATAAATTTCCAAAAACAGAGCATGAGCAAACATGTATTCTGCCTATCAACTTGAAAATTACCATATAACAGACATGAAATGGTTTATGAACTTACAAAACATTCATACAAATGATGACAAAAAAGAAACAATGCTAAACATTCATACCACATGTATCCCAAAGAAATAGTTGCAACTCATCTAATAAAACTGGCCAAAATATGATACAATAGTGTCTCTGATCACTAATACAACATCCAACTGATTCCAACCTCTGAAAAGAGTGAATAAAGGTAAGATATATACACCACAACAACATTCTATCATCCTCAGTGGTCTAATCCCTGAGTTGAGGAAGAGATCCACAAAAAACTGAATTGATACCTAGAGTGTAGGGAGCTCTAAGTGACTCCTCCCTAATTACATTGAAACTGATTCATTCGACTTGATGAAGTCTATTTACATAATGTATTTATGACAGGTGATAGTAAAAATACCATAATTAAATTTACGACATCAATTACATCAATAAAAGTTGATTTCCAAGGATGAAAACCAAATCTGGGGAAAAATAGTGAAAAATCAGGCAAATGGTCAAGTGTGCTATCTTTCTATCAAGTGCACTGTCCACTTTGAGGTTTCTTTTGGCTACCTTCCTGGTGTCCAAATTGATCCCAGGATATCTCATTGGAAAACTTGTCCTGTCTAGTTTCCAAATATGCTTCCAGTTTCTGAAATGGGCATGATTTGACCCTCCAAACGTTGATTCTCCTAAGACTAGTATGTGCGCACCACCTAGGCCAAAATTGAGGCAGAAACATGATTTTTTTTCTTGTTTTTTTCCCTTCTCACCTGCTAGTTTTGCAAACTAAGGCTGAAAACATGGTTTCCTTAGATGTATTTTTAATTAATATGCATCTAGTGGTGGTCTCCATTTTCTCAAAAAGTGCCCCAAAAAAGTGTGTAGCACCTAGGGTGCTGCCCGTTTGACCATGTTGTTGATATAAAATTGCCTAAAAATCACGGAAAATACAAAATTTGAAAAAATGAGCCAAGAGGCTTCAAAATTGGTCAATTAGATGATGTTGGTGAGGTTAGGATCAGAGTTCTTGGTGAGTTAGGGCTTCAATTTTTTCCTTTGTTGTTTTCAGATTTGCCCTTGCATTTCTTTCTCTGTTGGCATAATGTTTTTCCATCTTCTTTTGAATGTCATTTTGCTGATTGGCCTTGTCTAAGAGATTTTCTAAATCTTGATTGAATTTTTCAAGCCAATGCTCCTGTTTCTCATTAATCAATATGGCAAACTGCTCATTCCATGTGAGCTGATTTGCAAGCTCAACCTCCTTTTGTTTCTCTAGTTCTAGAGCTCTTTTCAGCCCTCTAATCCTAGGTCTATTTTTTGGTTCTTGATCTTCCTCAAGTTCACCATACCTATCATAGGCCTCATCAAGAAATGCCTTGGCCTCCATTTCTTCCATTTTTTCCTTGATGAGATGAATCTCCATGACATCATGTTTAGCTTGAAGCTGCTGATTTGCTTGCTCATAATATGAAATAATGTATTTTGACCTCTCTAAGTTGATTTGGAGCTCCCTGATGAGTGAATATGTTTCCTTGATGATAATTCTGGTGTCCTTATTGTCATCATGCTCACCTAGGTCAACCAAGTCAAAATCCTGTTCTGTCTCATGGAGGTCCTCCTCCTCATGCTAAATCTATGTCTCTGTCATCTTCTCTTTGCCTTTGTGTACCTACTTTGTTGGTGAAGAAGGCAAGTCCCCTCCCACAATTTGTGGGGAAAACACCTGCATATGTCCTCTCTGATAAGTGTGTGCCAATGTGCCTAAATATTCCCTTTTAGGCTTGATGACCTCAATCTACTCAATCTTCTCTAGCTAACTGATCTCATCTCTACTAGGTGACTCAATATGCTCATGAAATGGTGATGGTGGAGGTGATGGTGAAAGAGACTGATCTGATGATGATGAATGATCTATGGGCTGAGATGGAGGAATGGATGTGGAAGGATGAGATGATGAAGGCATAATTTGAACGTTCTGAATAGATGGATCAGTGAATATGGGATTGGCTATGAAAGTACTCCACGCAATGTTCAGCTCATTAAGATGATAGAGGACTATGATTTTAATGAGGGAATGATGAAAAAGACTTTTCATTTGATGTTCATACTCTCTTTCCTTGACAATATATGCCATCTTATCAATGCTCTGGAAAAGGTAGTAGGGTATGTTGAGCATCTTTACCCTAGTGAAATGCATTAAGAGCCGGATGTGATAGGAAAATTTCTAGAAAATCTACCTTCACATGAAAAGTATTTCATGAAAATATTCATCATTGGGGCATATCTGTCCAAGAGGTGTGAAAAAGGAAAATAGCACTTTCTCTCATTTCTATACCTTGGTTTTATGAAAGGCTCATAGTAATGTTTCTCCAACTCACCTTACTTGAACCATTTCTCCCCAACATCTGGGATCCCGGTGGCAGCTGAAATAATGGTAGTGGATAACTTAAAAGTAACACCAGCTAGAGTAACTTGGTTGTCATGGTTTTTAGATATGAAGAGTCTAGTCAACATGGCATGGTTTTGGAATTTTTGAAATTGCTCAAAAAATTCATAACAACCAAGATATTTGAAATATTTCATAGCCATAGGAGATGCCAAGAGTTCCCTGATATCTGTTGGCTCCCATCTGAGTACTCTAACCCCTTTGTGTGGTCTCTTCACCTCTGTTTCTTCTACCACACTGTATGGTTTGTTTTCTTCTTTTGCCATTGTGTTTTAATGTCAAAACCCTAGGGAGGTATAATTTTGGTGGAATGTGGTTTTTTGGAGTAAGGAGTGGGAAAGGGAAATTGAAGGAGATGGGGTTAGTGATTTATGAAATGGGGGAGAGTACAAGGGATAATAATATGATGGAATTTTAGGATTGGAAAAAATTTACATGTTGGGGTTTACAAGCCTAGATAGTTGTAGCACCTAGGGCTTAGGGTTTTGGGATAAATGGTTTAGAGTATTGCAATAAAGGATTTAGGGAAATGGAATGAAAGTGTAGGGGAGGGTATGAAAGTGTAGGGAGTGAAATTTTGGGAATTGAGAGTGAAATGGTGGGTTTGAGGGAAATACTAGGGTTTTGATATGAGAAAAACTCCAATTTTTAAAATAAACTTTCAAAACACCTTAAGAAATGACTATAGGAGGAGGAGAATGCTATCTTTGTCTATTACTCACTTGCTGGAGGTTGAATATAATATTGGTGGAGCTTTGGAGACAATTTTTTCTTTCCTGGACAAGTGAGCATTGCTACAAGGAAGTGCACCCTTTCTATGGCAAGTGTGTAGCACCTGAAGGAAGTGCACATCGCCAGAAGGAAGTGCGTAGTGCCTGAAGGAAGTGCACGACACCTGCTCTGTTTTTTCAATTTCACCCAGAATCATGGGAAATGATCTCTTGGGGTTTGCTCAATCGATGGTAGCAGAAAAATGAAGTTGAGTTTGATGCTATGAAGGCTCTTATACTTGAGCGAATTTGTTTTTTTTGACTTTAAAACCCACCTTATAATGTTTCAATTCACCATTGAAAACTTTGCTAATTACCCTTTACACTTTGATTTTCTTCTTTGTAGATTGATGATGCTAGAGTTTGGCACTCTTTACATTTGACTTTGCTTTGATGAATTTGGCATATATAGTTTGAGTTGGAAGCTTAGGAACAACACTTATTACATATAATGAACATAAAATTACATAAATTAAAAAATAATATTACATCCTTGTTTGTTGGAATAAAATTACAATCTGAAATAAAACTCATACTTGGAATGAAAATTAGAACTTGGGCAACCATAGTTACATGTTTGCAAATCCTCTTTAAATGAAAAAGGGATATTATTTTTCTTACTCTTATACTTTTTTGCTAGCCTTATGCAGTGAAATGGAGTATTATTGAACCTTGGAAAATGAAACCTAGTGACCTAATAGGATCTTGAATGACCAAACTCCATGTTGACTTGACTGACATAAAGACATGATGAAATCAACTTTTATGATTGATGTATGCTCAGTAATACATGAAGGTGGGCCAACAAGTATTGATTTTTTAGGGAGAGTAGGATTTTTGACTTGGGATACCATCAGTGAGTAAATTTTGAATGAGGACCTAGGTGGAATGACAAAAAATTCAGAATGGGACCCTAATATGATATAAAAAGAGGAGTTTTGATCACTGATGGTAGTATGCAAATACTGACTCTAACACCTAGCATGCCCCTTTTCAAAAATATAAATTCCTAACTTATTAACCCTCTTATGTGTTCATTTCCTTGCATTTTAGCTTGGTTATTCCTAATTTTTTGCATTAAAACTCCTTGACGCATATTGGCATACTCTGACACCATGCACATCCTAGCATGTCTCAGCACCTGGTATGCCTTGGCACTATTTGGCACATGTTAGCATACCCCTGTTACAGGTCTATTTGGGAACATCACTCCCGATGATCAAATTAGTGTAAACATGGTCTATCAAACCCTAATTCAGCTGCTACATGCCCTAAACATGGCACTTCATTGAGTGCTTTCATCCATGAGAGTTTCCTGACATCAAACCATATTGAAGTGCTTCCTTGGGTCACCAGCATACCCCTGGTGATCCAGGTGGATATTGGTGGCCACCTACCAAGTCCACCTGGACCCCCACCATTGTTTCTCTCAGCATTTTTAGTTTCCTTAATTGTAGCACAACTTACTATTTTTAGCAATTTTTTGGGTCCTAAACTTCTGGAGCCGTTTTGAGGCCCTAAACAACATTTTTTCGGAAATATGGGGGCAACATGGGTCCATGGAACACTTTTTCCCTTCCCAACGTGGTTGTGCTCAGATAGATCTTTCTAACGAGCTATTGTACACGTCAAACGGAGATCGTATGCCAAAGTTATGACCCTGGGAAGTTGATGTACCAATTTACTGAAACAAGGCCCACAGTTTGGCATTTCGTCTCCTAGGGTTTTTGGAATGTTAAGGGTTTTCCATTGTTTCTCAACAATAAATAGGCCTTCGAGCCTCATTGTAACACAGTTCAAAGGCATGTAGCCACCACATCTCTTCTCAGAGATAAGCTACCATCGCCCTAGCTTGTTTATTTCCATTACTGTTTGTAAGCTTAGTTCAGTATTTTACATTAATGAAATGAAGTATTATTTCCGCTGCATATCTATGTTTATGGTTATCTTTGTAATTTTTTGTGTTCCTGTTTAATTCTGGATCAGTGGTATTAGAGCGGTTTGCTTTTTCTCTGTTTTTCTTTGCATGTCCCCAACGAGGTCGGGATATAAGGTGTTAGGGCTTGAACTGGTCGAACCTTTGCAAGACCAGCCTCGCAAATCCCGACGGCCTCCCATGGTGGATGAAAAGAAAGATAAGGGGGTAGGAGATCCTATCAAAATCTTGCTCAAAGAAGCCCTCGAGCGACAACAAAACGCGATGATGGACAAATTTGCCCAGATCCTTCAGCGGCTACCCAGAAGCGATGCATCGACTTCTAGCAGCTACTCTGGGAACGCCACACCCTTTAAGGTACACATTAATTTTGAAATCCCTATATTCGAGGGTTAGATAGACACAGATGTCGTAGATAAATGGTTAAATCTGCTAGAGGGTTATTTTTCTATTCATGAATTTTCGAGTCGGGAAAAGATTGTTTTCACTCTTCTCAAAGCAGCCCCCCACTTCAAGGATTGCTGGGAAACCTACTCCGAGTAGAAGGATGAAAGTACTGGCTCACTATTTTCGGCCACACCCACCTGGAATTCATTCCGGGATGCCATCAAGGAGCAGTACTACCCTGTCGGAAGCTACGAGGATGAATACATAAAGTGGACCACGCTGCAGTAGGGAAGGGACCAAGATGTGTCGGAGTTCACCAATATTTTCCATACCCTTCACACAAAGTTGGGTATCAAGGATTCGAAGCAGCATTTGATACTCAAATACCGCAGCTACCTGCACAAGTACATCCAGGAGGAAATATAATTCCTGGACATCTCCTTGCTCGGCACAACATACCGATATGCCGTCAAGGTCGAGCAGAAGTTTAAACAGAAGAAGCAAGACTTTGGATCTGTGAATCCAAAGCAAGGGAAAGGTGCCCCTAAACCACAGAACAAAGGACAAAGCCAAGGTGGGTTAGCCCAAGACAACCCGCCGAAGCTGCAAGAAAAGAATAGCACCGCGAAGCTGAAAAAGGACATGGGAAAATGGTGTGAGTTCCATAAGAGCTCCACCCACAACACAAGTGAGTGTCAAGCCAAGTAGTCACTGGTGGCTGAGCTAAAGGTTTTAGAATCATATGCATGTTACAACATTGAGTCAGAACCCAACAAGGGGAATGATAAATGGAAGCAAATCATTGATGCAGATTCCAACGCCACTGTTGCTAACGCCAAGATCTAGAAAAATGAACCCGAAGATCCAGAGGAGGAGGAGCGTCTCTTCCACTCCCAGATGTGGGTAAAGGGCTCCCCACTACAGTTCATTGTCGGTAGCGAGAGCCAAAAGAACCTCATTTCCACAGAGGTCGTGAAGCGGTTGGGCTTACCGACCACAACACATCCCCAACCGTACACAAATGGGTGGCTTCACCAAGGATGGGATCTTCGCGTGAGCCAGCAGTGTCACCTGTTAGAAAATTATATATTACGGAGCAATGGAACACATAAAATATTGCAGAAATATAAGCACAGAAAACGCACAAAACAAGAGAGACACAAATATACGTGGTTCACCCAGTTTGGGCTACGTCCAGCGCGAACAGCCAGTCCTTCCTTTCTATTATCCA
The DNA here is from genome assembly GCA_031772625.1 of Pinus tabuliformis. NCBI lineage: Eukaryota > Viridiplantae > Streptophyta > Pinopsida > Pinales > Pinaceae > Pinus > Pinus tabuliformis. Next base: position 1,166,259,289 of record CM062816.1, on the reverse strand, counting down.
GCAAAATGAGGAGACACAACATATAGCAAATCCGCTGTAATATCCTCTGTTTTCTCTCACAGTCTCACCTCTCTATTTCTCGCTCATAGAATACACATCTATCACACAACCTCAAATACGATACCCTCATACAAAGATAGGGGTTGCCTTCTAGGGCAAAAAACCCTAAACTAAACATAAGTTCTACCGTCAGATCATCCGCCTAATGAACGGCCCAGATTGACTAGAAATTGCTATACTTTTACAAGGCAATTTTACAGTTGTTTTTAGGTTTGGGGGCACTGCCCCCGAAACCCCCCGCCAGGGGGGGGCTCCCAAAGGTCGCAGCCACCCCCCCTGGACCCCCCCTGCAGCGAATATTTTATGGGCGGCGTTGCCGCCCCCATTACGAACTGGGGTCCTATGTGGCGATACCTTTGAATATAGAAGATAATCAGGCTCCACACCCAACATTGCCTCCCATAAAACATCAAGCCCTTCACAGATGAGGTATTGTGTGACATTTCTCCCCTTGAAATTTGTGATGTATTATTAGGAGAGCCATACTTGTGGAAGCAACATGCTGCGTATGAATCAAGGCCCCATGCTATTATTATTACATTGGGAAATAAGTTGTACAGGATACCAGAGGTAGCACCGCCTACCGCCATCTCTTTGATTACTGCTAAACAATGCAATAAGCTCATTTCCAAAACTGGGAAATTTGTTTTCCTGATGATACGCCCTCAAGGAAAGAAGAAGACGGTGGTCGCGGCCTCCACAAAAGGCCCCTCTACATGACAACTACAGATGGACAAGGTCATGGAGGAGTACAAGGACATCTTCACCTCCCCCGCAAGATTTCCTCTGCACTGTCAGGTCAAGCACTCCATCGATCTGACCCCAGGTGTGCTGCTACCCAATGGAAAAATTTATCGGTGCTCCGTTTTGGAGAACGATGAAATCAAGAGCCATATTTAGGAGCTCCTGCAAAAAGGTCACATCCGTCCAAGTTCATCGCCTTATGGGAGCCCGATCTTGTTGGTACAGAATAAGGATGGGACTTGGAGACTCTATATTGACTATCGGGCACTAAACAATATCACTCTCCATAATAGGTACCCAATCCCGCAGATTGATGACCTCCTGGACCAACTAAAGGGGGCGAAATATTTCAGCAAGATTGATCTGAAGTGAGGATGTCACCAGGTACCAATCGAACCATCTGATGTGTGGAAGACTGCCTTCAAAGCCAAGGAGGGCCTTTTCAAATGGTTGGTTATGCCTTTTGGATTGACGAATGCTCCTGCAACCTTCATGAGGCTAATGGATGACATCTTGCAGCCATTCACCAACTCATTTGTAGTGGTATACTTGGATGACATTCTAATCTTCAGCCAGAGTTGGGAAGAGCATCTCCACCATATTCGACAGGTTCTCCAAACACTGCGGCAACACATGCTATGTGCCAATTTGGAGAAATGAACTTTTGGCATGACCCAGGTTCATTATCTGGGATACATTATTGATGAATAGGGGGTGCATGTGGATCCAACCAAGATCCAAGTCATTCAAGATTGGCCATCTCCAACCACTCTAACATAGCTTCGTAGCTTTCTAGGTCTTGCCAACTTCTACCACAGGTTCGTGTTGGGGTTTTCTAATATCACTTGGCCCTTGAGTCAAGTCACCAAGGTAGGAGAAAAAGAAAAATTCTTTTGGTCTGAATCTCAACAGAAGGCATTCATAGAGTTGAAAGATCGCCTCTACACGGCACCAGTGCTTGCATTACCAAATTTACAACAACCATATGAGGTCGAGACAGATGCTTCTGACTATGCTTTTTGGGCAGTCCTTACTCAACATGGGCATCCAGTGGCATATCACAGTGAAACACTTTTAGACACAGTCCAGAAGTATCCCACTTATGATAAAGAGATGTATTCCATTGTGCAGGCCTACCGACAATGGAAGCATTACATTTTGGGGAAGGAAACGGTCATCCACACTGGCCACTGACCCCTGCAATTCATACAGACCCAAGGGAAATTGCAAAATGATCGCCATTAGGAGTGGTCTACAGACCTACAATAGTTCGATTTGAATATCAAGTATAAGAAGGGCAACACCAGTAATGTTTCCGATTTCCTCAGTCGACCACCAATCATGGCGTTAACCACTGTGCTCAACTCTTGTGGGCACGAGACTTATGATTGGCCACTTCTCTACAAAAGTGACCCAGAATTCGGCCACACATACCAGACACTCTTGGAGTGTCGGCATGTTCCAGATTTTCACCTCCAGGATGCCCTGTTATGCCACCTGGGTCAACTTTGTGTTCCTTCAAGCGAGCGTGCCAAGATGATTTGGGAAGCACACTACAATCGGGCTGTTGGGCATTTCGGGGTCAAGAAAACGGTGGCAGTATTGCAAAAGTATTTCTATTGGCCAAATCTTCGACAGGATGTTGGGAAGTACATCAGATCATGTACTGCCTGTGCCATTGCCAAACTGACCATTAAGAAGCAAGGCCTCTATGCCCCACTTCCTACCCCTAGTCAACCTTGGGAATCCATCTCCATAGATTACATGTTAGGCCTTCCTTCCACTAAGCATGGAAATGCCTGTGTTTTTGTGGTCATCGACAGGTTCTCGAAGATGACTATTATGGCGCCTGCAAGAAGATTATCACAGCAGAAGCCACTACTAAACTCTTCTTTGAATGAGTGTGGGTGCACTTTGGGATCCCACAGTCTATCATCTCAGATCGGGATAGTCAGTTCCTTAGTACATTTTGGTCCAGTCTCTGGTCAATGTTGGACACCAAACTCACTAAGTCCACAGCCTTCCATCCTCAAACTGATGGCCAGACAGAGGTTGTCAATAGGATGATTGTGCACATTCTGTGCATGTAAAACTCAAAGCATCCACGCACATGGGACGAGAGCCTCCCCTATGTTCAGCACAGCTACAACTAAGCTCTTCATAGCTCTACTGGCCAGAGCCCTTTTCAGGTGGGCTTAGGATTCTAGCCACTATGCCCCATTGACGTGGCCATGCCACTTGTAGCTACTCACATAGATTCGGCTCATGTCCAGTCTGAAACAAATAAGGCAACCAGCTTCATTGAGCACATCCAACATATTCGCCAGTAGGTTCATGACATTCTGGAGAAATCAAATTCCAAGTACAAGAAGCGACATGATCAACATCGGGTGCCACACAAGTTTTAGGTGGGCGACAAAGTTTGGTTGCATTTGAAAAAGGAACGTCTTACTGGAGCCTATCGGAAACTAAGACCACTCTGATATTGTCCTTACACCATTACTAAGGCTATGGGAGACAATGCATTTGAGCTCAGAATTCCCCCATTCCTTGGCCTGCACCCAATGCTCAATGTGAACCGCCTTCGGCCATACTTTCCACCATTGCTAGACACATCCGACATTGCAGAACATCTCACACCCACAAAATTAAATCTAGATTGCATGGAACAAGCTGCAACTGATAAGATCATGGACACACAGATCAAGAACACTCACTAATAGAATATCCAACTTTATTGAGTTGTTAAAGCAGGCCAACTCCTTCACCAGGGCAAGTGGCTCACCAAGGACCAAGTTTAGCAAAAGTTTCCTCATCTCATGGAGGAACTCAACGCAATGGGGACCACTGCTTCCTAAGGGGAGAGGAATGATCCAGGTGCATATTGGTGGCTACCTGCCAAGTCCACCTGGACCCCCACCATTATTTCTGTTAGCATTTTTAGTTTCCTTAATTGTAGCACAACTTACAATTTTTAGCAGTTTTTCAGGTCCTAAACTTCCGGAGACATTTTTAGGCCCTAAATGACATTTTTTGGGAAATTTGGGGGCCACATGGGTCCATGGACTGATGTTTCCCTTCCCATAGTGGTTGTGCTCAGATAGATCATCTAACGAGCTATTGTACGCGTCAAACAGAGATCGTATGCCAAATTTACAACCCCGGGAAGTTGATGTACCAATTTACCCAAACGAGGCCCACAGTTTGGCGTTTCATCTTCTAGGGTTAGGTTTTGAAATGTTAATGGTTTTCCATTGTTTCTCAACAATAAATAGGCCTTCCAGCCTCATTGTAACAGAGTTTAGAGGCATGTAGCCACCAGATCTCTTCTCAGAGATAAGCTACCATCGCCCTAGCTAGTTTATTTCCATTACTATTTGTAAGCATAGTTCAGTATTTTACATTAATGAAATGAAGTATTATTTCCGCTGCATATCTGTGTTTAGAGCACGTAGCCCCATTCAAGGATGTGTTGCCGAGCACCCTGCACTAGGCAAGAATCCTCAAATGTTCATTGGATCCTGAGTATATTTGAGCTTGACTTAGGATAGTCTTGGATCATCTAATCCTCTATCCTCTGATCCCTTTGAACATGGAAACTAATCATCCGATTATGGAAAACTATTCAATTTCATATTAATGAAAAAACCACTTGCATTTATCTATAAATTGGCCTCCCATCATAGAGCCAATGAGCTTGGATATTATAGAGAAATATTGTTTGTTTAGAGACTTGAAAACATTGTCAAGTAATGTTGTGCTATTGGATTGATGTTGCTAATGGTGTGATGAGGGTTGTGACTAAGATACATGAATGACATGAGATCAAACCACATTGTGTGTAACTTCTCCTTCTATCAATCAATAAATTTGTTTGCTCCTTTTCCAATAATTTTTTGTATATCTATGATGAATGTATGTTCAAATGTTGTTGATTCCATTCGTTTACAATAAATAGATCACATGCTTTGATTGTTGTCATATTTTGTTTATGTTGGCAGGCACCAATTGAGCGAATTCAGTTTGAGCGGGAGCGATGGGGGCAACTCAAAAGAGATCAAAGGAAGAGAAGGATCACAAATAGGTTCTTTTATCTTATATGTTTATTATAGGAAAAGGTTAAACATCTTTACTTCAGTTGTTCTAAGTGTAACTACCCACTTAGGGAAGATATACTTATCTGTAGGTATAAATTTCATATAACAACCCCGAAACTACTTAGTGCACTCTAGCACTTCTTGATATTCCCTAATATTCCCTGGCATTCCTTACTTGTGCTTACCATACCTTGTCACTCCCTCATTGGCATGACAGCTAGCACTCATTGACACTCCCTGACACACCCTCATATTCATTCACTTCCATGCATTTTGACCTAGTGCACCCTTGTGTTTCCCTAAAACTCAAAATGAACCATTTTTAGAGTATTTTTGCACTCAAAATGAACCATTTTTGGCTGAGATATGGCCATTCTCCCACGGTGTCTTCAGGTGCGTAGCAAAATGGAAAAAAAGGGGCAAAATGGTGATTTTTGGCCATTGTTTTGCAAATTTCTCATAACCTGAGCCCTAGACTAGGAAAGTGGGAAAATGAGTTTTGATAGGGTGTCATAAGATTTCCAAAAATGTTTTGTTTCCATAATTTGGAGCCCTAAGGAAGAAGCGTAGCGTGATCTCGTTGTGCTCCTAGATAGAAAATTGCCAAAAAAATTGCAAGTTTGCACTAGTCTACACCAAAACACAATTTTCTCCAAATCCTCCCAAAATTTGTTTAGAGATGCTTGATGAGGTATGTTATGCAATCATGGATGCATCAACAAGAAAATCTAAATTACCCTTCTCCTCTTGGCTAATTAAGGTTTCCTTGAGTTTTTCCTTCAACTGCTTGATTTTGACCTTAACAACTTGATTCCTTGTGTAATAATGGATAGCCATTTTATTTTGCAACTTGTTATCCCTGTTGGCCTTGTAAAGGAGCTTCTCAAGGTGGAAATTGACTTTTTCAAGCCGAAACTCCCTATCCTCATTTATTTCCATGGCAATCCTCTCTTCAAATGTTAATTCTTCCATTGGTGGCTTTTATTCTCTTTCCCTTTCAAGTGCCTTCCTAAGACCCATTGTCCTTGGTCTCTTCCATTCCACATGCACTTCATGTTGCTCAGTGTCCTCATGGTCCACCACTTCCTTTCCTTTCATCTCTTATTTCTTGGCTTTGAATTTATCTTTCTCCATGACTAGCTATTTTGCCTTAAGTTGACTATTTTCTTGCTCAAGGAATGAAATGATGAATTTGACGCTTTCCAAATTGTCCTTGAGTTCCATGATATGAGAATCCTTCTCTTTGATTACTTGTTTTAGGTTCTGATGCTCATCATGTTCCTCCAAGCTAACTAGGTCAAATTCATGCTCAATGGGCTCCTCATCATGCAAAGAAGCCTCATGATGTGATGGTGATCCATGTTTTGCTAATGTGGTAGGCTTGGCCCCTTCCTCAATTTGAGGGGCAAACACAAGGCTTCTACCTCTATGATATGTCTTGGTGACCTCAGGCTTAGGTGCCTTGGAAACCTCATCATGTTTTCTTGATGAGCCCACCTCCATGGGTTGTACTGACATGGTTTTGTGCTGGCTTGGTGAAGTGGTTATATGTGTTTTGAAGGTTTCCTCAATGAAGATATCCCATGTCATGTTCTTTTCTTTCAACTGATGGAGTACTATAACCTTTATCAGGATATGGTGAAAGAGGTTGGGATAATGCACTTTGCCTTTCAATTGAACTTTTCCATTTAATTGGTTGTTAAAGGACAAGCAACAAGCCTTAGATGTATTCCTTGTATCAGTGTAATTATAAAGGGACATGATCCCTGGTATGTGATCTCTAGCCTATTCTATTATAGTTTATAATATAACGAAGAAGAGTTTGAAAAATTTAAAAATTGTCATGTGCATTAGTTTATTCCCTGATGTGTGTAGATTTTATTTTATAAAGTAGATGTATTATGGCACTTGAGTGTGTTTTCATCAAATATTCTAAGACAAAACCCAAATTCTCATGTTCTGTGGAAATTTAACATATACCTTGTTCACCTAAGAACTACCTGTAAATCATCTTAGGCTACTCATGCTCAATCTCAACTCATCCCACTTAACAAGTTACGAAGACAAGGCTCATAACATCCAAGCGTGGCCATACAACAACTAAGTAACACGGTTTACATCTTGACATGCCATAGTAGCTGACACGTCTTAGAATGCCTTAGCACTATGTGGCATGTTTTAGAATCCCCTACATTCCTTGGCATGCTTTGACACTCCCTAGCACACCCTAGAACTTCCTAACATGCCTTGGTAGTTTAGCATACCTTGGCACTACCTAGCATATAACCTTCTCACTCCTTCCTTAACAAACCTAGAACTTGTTGACACTCCCTGTCACACACTCTTAATCATTCATTTCCATGAATTTTGATCTAGTGATTTCTTGTGTTTCCCTGACACTCCCTAGTATGCATTGGCATACCCTAGAACCTAGCACATATTGGCATGTCACCCTAACACTCTAGCATTCCTTAGCACTACGTAGCATACCTTGTCACTCTCTCCTTAGAACACTTAGAGCTTGTTGACACTCCTAGTCACAAACTCTTGTGCAATATTCATTTCCATGCATTTTGACCTAGTTCTCCCTTGTGTTTCCCTAATACCCCTTAACACTCCCTGGCACGTGTTGGTAGACCCTAGCACCTAGGACATATTGGAATGTCACCTTGAATTCTAGCATGCCTTAACACTGCCTAGCATAACTTGTCACTCCCTCCTTAACACACCTGGAACTCACTGACACTTCCAATCACAAACTCTTATTTGTTCATTTCCAAGAATTTTGATGTAGTTCTCCCTTGTGTTTCCCTCGCACTCCCAGATAACACTTCCTTGCACGTGTTGGCACATCTATTCACATGCCACCTTCACACTTTAACATTCCTTATCGCTGCCAAGAATTCCTTGTCACTCCTCCTTAGAATGCTTGGAACTTGTTGACACTCCCTTTCACACACTCTTATTCATTCATTTTCACGCATTATAACCTAGCACTCCATTGTTCTTCCCTAACACTCCTTAACACTCCTTGGCACACATTATCACACCCTCGCACTTGGCACATCTCGACATGCTTTCCTAGCACTCTATCATACATTGGCACTACCTAGCATAACTTGTCCACCCCTCCTTACCACACCCAGAACTTGCTAACACTCCCTATCACACACTTTTATCCATTCATTTCCATGCAATTGAAACTAGTCCTCCCTTGTGTCTCCCTGGCACTCCCTAGCATGTGTTGGTGCCACACCCTATCACCTAGTACATCTTGGCATGCCTTAGCACTTGGCATGTCTTGGAATGCCTAACACACCTTGGAACTTTCTAGCATGTATTATCATTTCCTGGCATTCCTTACACACCTTCGCACTCCCTAGTTGCCATGCCCTCATAGATAACCTTACCTTTTTTGTGACTTGGGAACCCAAACAAGTCATTGGAAAAATAGTGTTGTCCCTAGAGAAAAGTATCACATTGTCTAAAACTGCTTTTTCCATCTCCTTATCACAATCATAGGCTTACCTATTGTAAGTCCTATGATTTTTTAGTTTGCAAAGCTTAGTTGTGTGGTTTTGGGGCTCAAGGCCTAGTTGCTCCATTTAATTGAAGTAAAATGAGAGGAAATGAGGCATTGGTGTTATCGGGAAAACTAGTGTCCATTAAGAGCTTCTAGTCCCACTAAGACAGGTAGCTATCTTAGAAACAAAAAAACCAAAGTTACTTGTGTTTTCCTTTATGGGAGATAGATGAGAGAGAAGTAGACAGTACCAACCTCAGTCTTTCTCTAGTCTCCTTGCTTGTTTCCTCTCTCCTTTGATAGAGCTTTCGCCACTCCTTTCTCACTTGTCCTGCTTCAAAGAACACCTGTAGAGTCAAAGCAGAAAAATACCATCAAAGCATAGATATCTATAACCATAAACAATGTAGGATCAGATGTACATTAACCATACAAATGCATATACAAATACAAGATTCAAAGATACACAAGTATATGGAGGAAAACTGAAATATCTTTATTGATAGAAGTAGTAGAAGAGAGGATTACAACCAAGTTGTCTGATCTAGCATCATCCTCCCAGCATGAAAGCCCTCTTCACCTCATACAAAGCAAGATCACCCAACAATACAATGTCTGAAAGAGAAACCAAGAACACTTCCTTACAAATTACAAAATTCCAACCTTTGTATCTCTAAGATGAGGGATCCATATATAGATGTTTGCAGGAGAGTGAGTCAACTTCTAGGATTTTGATTAGTGTCATTTCACTAATAGTTCTTGGTTCCACTTGGAGATTTCATGATCTCTTACTCTCCCTGGGCGAATTTAGAGAGACAAGTGTCATATGAGCAGTTTCTAGAAGATTCTTTCAGTTTCCACCTAGCAAACACCATGGGCGAATTCAGAGAGGCAAGTGTCATATGAGCAGTTTCTAGAAGATTCTTTCAGTTTCCACCTAGAAAACTGCTTCTTCCATTTGTCTGCTCTCACTCATCGCACCCTACAGAAGGGCTTTTCAGTATGCATCACACCCACTATGTGTAATAGGTGAGATGAATCACACCCTCAACATGGAGCAGTCTGTATGGTCCAGTTTTGACCAGTTCTGAGTAGTGTTTTAGGGAGAACTTCTGGGAAATGATGTAATCAGCTGACCTTGTTCCTTTAGGGTATGAAAAAACACTTTTATGGGTTTATAAGCCCTTGGTTTATGGACATATGTGATTGGGGTTGCAGTGCCTGTTACACAATGATTTGTCACCGTTTGTCACCGTCCCTGTTACCCCTCTCCCGCACACTGGATGACTCATTCCGGGACCTGTGAGAAGTGACATGACCTGAAACCACTTGCATCATATTCCTATAAGTATGAGCTTCATATGCCCTGAAGACATCTCCTGCAGAATACCCATGAAAACAACTCTTTTTACATTAGCGCGGGTCCACAGTGTACTGCCCGCGCCAATGAGGGAAATCCTCTAAAGAGGGCGCGCTATTGGCGCTCTGTCTCAGAGTCGCACTCGTGCCAACCGAATTGAGTAAAGTTTTCAACAAACGAGCTTCCGAAGGTTCTCCTTAACCCATTCACCAACTGAATCCTCGTTGAGTTAGGATGGTTTGGCTTCGAATCTCCATAGAAGGGAATTGGTTTGCCACCTTTCATGGAAGCTTCTAAGTGATAAAACCAATCCCATTGAAATTGTGATTGCTCTTATCTCTTTCCTCTCTATCTATAAAAGCTTGTCTCTATGTTGGAAATAATACTGAGAGGGGGGGTGAATCAGTATTATCAAGCAATTTACCAAATCTTCCTTATTTGATCTTTTGAATTATTCTTGCATATCAGTACCATAAAATAATGAGCATGAATAAAGAAAATAGACAGTCACACCAAAGAACACAAGATGTAAGGTGGAAACCCAATGCGGGAGAAAACCACCTGCTGCAATATGTCTCTATCTTCTTTCAAGAAATTCTTTTTACAATGATTTTGTACTGGTGCAGTCCTTTACCAGCACGCAGGCTGCAACCTGCAGAGAGCTACAACTCTCTCTCGTTTTCCAGTCTCTCCTGGAAGGGAGCTACAACCCCCTACTTCTTTTCATGAAGAATCAAATGATCAACAAGTATACAACAGATACAGTCCACTACAGATATCAGATCAGAAATTACAGAAATAACCCAGAACACCTTATGAACAGAAATATACAGTCAACAGATCATCTTAAGACAGGGACGCATATTTTCTTTCTGTGACCTGCGACTGGACGCAGTCTTCCTTCCACTGTTCTGCGTGCCGACGCACTGTTCCTCTATGCTTTGCTGCGACCGGCGCACCCAGAAACACTATCGCGCCGCGTCTTCTGCTTCAGAGACGCACCCAATAACACAGTCGCGCCGCGTCCTTTGCCTCAGAGACGCACCTGAGCCTTTACTGTACTGCGTCCCGGCGCACTTGCCCTTCACTGAACCTGCGTCCCTTCAGATATAAAAGATATGAGGACTTTAGAACCAACCCAAACACTCAGATCCACAGATCTGATCATGCGCCATAGAGATCACAGTCCATTAGAAGATTCGCCCTCATAGATCTGGACTAGATCTCACCAAATGATATTCAACCAAGATGATACATAATCCAAATGAACTCCTTTGCTTTATATAGGCAAGCTTCTCCCCAAAACATGGAACAATACCACGAGCCGACACCATAGAAACACAAAACCGTCGGCTAGATACCACGCAAGAAACCCCCACGTGCTTTTCTCTGCCTTGAAATGTGTGCACTTGGCGGACGCACCTCCTGAACGGCTAGCCTGCGTCCCTGGACGCGGGTTCTATATGGTATACCTGCGGGGACGCACTTGCTGAACATATTTCCTGCGTCCTTCTTGATTTATCACCTGAATGGGTTTGCCATCAAGGACAACACCTGAATCATAATGCCAACAATCTCCCCCTTTGGACTTGATGGCAACCACATAATCTTCAGCTTCATTCTCCCCCTTTGACATCAAGGGCAAAGGGTATGCTCCCCCTATGCTCATGCATCTCCAGATCTGTAACCAGAAATCCATCATGAAGGAGATAGAGACATATTGCAGCTATTTCCAAGATCTCCTTCTCCATAATGCCAACAATGCATTATGTGCTCCCCCTAAGCCTATACCACCAATAGGAAGATGATCAACAGTAAGATGATGCATCAACAACCCCCAGCTTTTGCCTGAGGTATTCAAAAGTGTCCCTGGGCAACGGTTTGGTGAAAATATCAGCAACTTGTTCCTTAGAAGGAACATACTCCAACTTGACCTTCTGTTCAAGTACTTGTTCCCGGAGAAAATGGTACTTGATTGGTATGTGCTTGGTTTTTGAATGCATAACCGGATTCTTTGAGATGCTGATTGCACTTGTGTTGTCACATAAGATAGGGATTGGAGGAGTACAAGTGATTTGATAATCCTGCAAATTCTGCATCATCCAAAGGAGTTGGGTGCAACAAGATGCAGCAGCAACATATTCTGCTTCAGCTGTAGACAAGGCAATTGAACTCTGTTTCTTGCTGAACCAAGAGACCGGTCTGGGACCCATAAAGAACGCACCACCACTTGTGCTTTTCCTGTCATCCATGCTTCCGGCCCAATCTGCATCTGTATAGGCATGAAGAGTAAGATCTGTATCTCTAGGATACCATAAGCCATAATTTTGAGTCCCTTGAAGATATTTGAAAATTCTCTTCACTGCTTGAAGATGAGTCTCCTTCGGATTTGCCTGAAATCTTCCAACTATTCCAACTGCATGCATGATGTCTGGTCGGGTACCTGTCAAATATAGTAAACTTCCAATCATAGATCTGTAGGTTGGTTGATGTACTGCTGCAGATTCATCATTTGCACTGAGACTACATCCTGTGACCATGGGTGTACATACTGGTTTTGCATCTTCCATGCCATATTTCTTCAAAATCTGCTTGAGATACTTGGTTTGAGATAAAAAGATTCCTCCTTCCTTCTGTTGGATTTGCAAACCAAGGAAATATGTCAGTTCTCCTAGCAAGGACATTTCAAATTCTTTCTGCATGACTGAGGCAAAGCTTTGACTCATAGCTTCTTCATTGCTGCCAAAAATAATGTCATCTACATACACAACAAGTATTAGCAATTTGTCATTTTCAACTTTTATATACAGATTGCTATCTGCTGAACCTTTTAAGAAACCTTATTGATGAAGATATTTGTCCAACCGGTAGTACCAAGCCCTTGGAGCTTGTTTGAGACCATAGAGAGCCTTTTTCAATCGGCATACAAGATTTGGATCATTTCCAAGAATGAACCCATCTGGCTGTTCAATGTACACTTCTTCTTCCAAGTCTCCATTCAAAAAGGCTGATTTCACATCCATTTGAAATACTTTGAAGTTCTGAAAACTTGAGAGAGCAAGGAACATTCGGATGGCCTCAAGTCTTGCAACAGGAGCAAAAGTTTCTTCAAAGTCTATTCCTTCTTGCTGCGCATATCCTTTACAGACGAGTCTGGCTTTGTTTCTAATTACTTCTCCATTTTCATTCAATTTATTTTTGAAGACCCATTTTGTTCCAATAACATTCTTATCTTTTGGTCTAGGAACCAGCTCCCAAGTGTTGTTCTTTTCGATTTGCTCAAGTTCTTCATCCATTGCTTTCACCCAACATTCATCTTTGCATGCCTCTTTCACATTTTGTGGTTCGGTGGAGGAAAGTAATGCCAAATAGCTTGAAGCTTCTGCAACTGTTCTTCTAGTTTGTATACCTGCTTCTTTTTGTCCCATGATCTGAGATTCTGGATGGTTCTTCTGAACATATCTGGATGGAGTCTTTTCTTCTATTCTTGTCCGTTCTTCTGCTTCTTCGTGAGGTTCTTCTTGAGATTCTTCTTGAGGTTCTTCTTCTTCATCAGTCTGTCTTTGAGGGTAGCTCTCATCTTCTTCGATGTCTTCACGATGTATTTGCCTAGGAATATATCCCTTTTCATCAACCACTACATCAATGCTGTCAACAATTCTGCCAAGTCTTTTATTGTAGCATTTGTATGCTTTGCTATGTGGAGAATAGCCAAGAAGAATGCCTTCATCTGCTCTAGGATCAACTTTGCCAAGCTGCTCCTCAGTATTCTTGATATAGCATTTGCTCCCAAATATTTTGAAGTGCTTTACCGAAGGAGTTTTACCACTCCAGAGCTCATGAGGGGTTTGAGTGCTGTTCACCCGGACATTTGTCTTGTTGAGAATAATAACCGCAGTATGTGCAGCCTCACCCCAGAAGGTTGCAGGGGTTCCTGATTCATCAAGCATAGCACGAGCCATTTGTTGGATTGTTCTGTTCATTCTTTCAACAACTCCATTTTGCTGAGGCGTTCTAGCTGTAGAGAATTCTCTCCTTATCCCATGTTCATCACAGAAATCGAAAAATTCATTTGAAGTAAATTCCCCACCTCTGTCAGATCTGAGGCACTTAATTTTGTGACCTGATTCATTTTCAGCCAAGGCTTTGAAGGTTTTGAATTTTTCGAATGCTTCATCTTTGTGCTTCATAAGACCTAACCAAACAAACCTGGAGAAATCGTCAATAAATAATATCAAGTATTCCTCTCCTCTAGGTGTTCTTTTTCTGAATGGTCCACATACATCTGTATGTACTAGCTCAAGAGGCATGCTGGCTGATCCTTCTTTCTCTGGAAAGTTAGTTCTGGTTTGTTTTCCAAACTGACATGATCTGCATATGGTGTTGTCAGGAATTTTGATATCTGGAAGATCGCGAACTGCCTGATATTTGCAAGCTTTCCTTATTTGTGAGAAGCTTAGATGTCCCAACCTTCGATGCCATAACCAGTGCTCTTCATTCTTGCTTAGATAGCATTGTTGTTGTCCTTCATCAAATATGTATAGATTATTTGGAGTTCTCTTTCCTTTGAGAACTGTTTTACCTGTATCAAGATCACGAACAAGGCATCCATTTGATCTGAATATAACCTCGGTTCTTTGATCACACATCTGGCTGACACTTAGTAGATTATGCTTCAATCCATCAACAAACAAAACATTTCCAGCCTTAACATCTTCTTTTAAAGGAGCAATACCTTTTCCTTTTATAGTTGCAGGAGTATCATTTCCAAAAGAGACTTTCTTTCCCTTTTCTAAATTAGAATAAGACTCAAGTTTTTCTTTATCACCTGTCATATGCTTCGAACATCCACTGTCAATGTACCATAGATTTTCTTGTCCTTCTGCATAAAATGCTATCCCACATCTTTCTGTTTGAGGTTCCTTTATTCTCCATGTTTTGGCGCCTGAGGCTTGTTCCTTTTTCTGCTCTTGTACCTTTCTTTCCGGAAACCTGCTTCTGCATTCAAAGTCTTTATGTCCAAAATTATTGCAAATAGAACATTCAACTTCATTTTCAAGAGCTGAAAAGTTGTTATAGGTCCTTTTTGTAATCCCTGTCATACTTCTTTGTTTTTGAGCTTCCCTAGTCATGATTGTTTTATACGCAACACATTGAGCTGCTTTGTGACCAAAGTTATGGCAAGAAAAGCATTGTCCATTGAAGAAGCTTCTGCGATTATTGGATCTACCAGCCAACTGATTGTAATTTCTATTTTCATCTATTCTTGAACCAAATTGAGAAGATTTTACCTGTGGCTGGTTGTGGCTTTTGTTCACCCTTAAGCTGGATTTCCCCTGATAGTTTCTGCTTGACATTTGTCCCTGCTTTACCTGATGATCTTCCTTGTGCTCTTGCTCATTTCTTCTTGCTGCATCAAGATAACTTTTTGAAGTGGATGCTTGAGAGGTTTCTCCATTATAGCCCAAACCTGTCTTATTTAGTGGAGACCGCTGCACACTGATAATCTCATCCAAAGTTTCAGATCCTTTGACAAACTTGAGATTAATAGTTTTTGTTTTCTCAATTTCTTTTCTAAGACCAACAATTTCACCTTCTAATTTTTCAAGATTTTTTTCCTTTTCATCAATTTGGAATTGTAGAGTATCAATAATCATGTTCTTTTCTTCTATGCATCTCTTGAGTCTAGTAATTTCATCATAAAGGTTATCCACATCTACAGCATCCTCATAATCATCATCTTCAAATGCCATTAACAACCTATATTTATTACCTTGTTCATCTTCATCACTGTTTGATAAGCCATCACTATCTTCATGGGTGTAGTAGCTTTTCTTATTTGCGCTTTGTTTCTTGTTCCATCTAACTGGTTCCTTTCCTTTATCCTTATAAGAGCATTTTGCAGCATAATGACCTACTCTTCCACAAGCAAAGCATTTGAAAGGTAGCTTACCTCTGAACCTTCCAGAACCTCTTTGAAGATTTCTGACAAAATTTGATTCTTCTTCCTCTTCTTCTGGATCATGGCTTGCTTCATAGTAATCTTCTTTGCCTGATGCTTTAAAAGCAGCCTCCCTTCTGTCTGATGGTCCTCCCTTTCTCATTTCATAAGCAGTTAGAATTCCATGTAGCTGAGACATAGTAAGAACACGGAGATTTTCTTTTTCTTCTATTGCAGATACTTTGGATTCAAACTTGGGGGATAATGATCTTAGAATCTTTTGAACTACTAGAGACTCCTTTACTTCTTCACCCAAATTTTTCATACAATTTACAATCTCATCTACCCGAAGAAAATAATTAGCCACACTTTCATCATTATACATCTTGAGAGTCTCATATTGAATTCTGAGAGTTTGAAGTTTGGCTTGTTTTACCTGTTCATCTCCTTCATAGCTTGTGATCATTTTGTCCCATATTTCTTTTGCTGATTTGAAGTGCATTACCTTCATGAATTCTGTTTGGGATATACTTCCTAATAGAGTACTGACTGCTTTTGCATTTGTTTCATACTTCTTTTTCTCAGCTGGATCTGTAGGAGTAGCTGAAGGAAAAGCATAGCCTGTTTCTACAATGTCCCAAACTTCAGTACCAAGAGATTGAAGATATGCAGTAACTCTTACCTTCCAATAATTGAAGTTTGTCCCATCAAAAACTGGTGGCCTGATTGATGCTTCTCTCTCGTAGTTGCTCATGATGAACGATCTACCTTCAAGCGATCAAGCTTTTCTGAAGGACCTGCTCTGATACCAATTGTTGGAAATAATACTGAGAGGGGGGGTGAATCAGTATTATCAAGCAATTTACCAAATCTTCCTTATTTGATCTTTTGAATTATTCTTGCATATCAGTACCATAAAATAATGAGCATGAATAAAGAAAATAGACAGTCACACCAAAGAACACAAGATGTAAGGTGGAAACCCAATGCGGGAGAAAACCACCTGCTGCAATATGTCTCTATCTTCTTTCAAGAAATTCTTTTTACAATGATTTTGTACTGGTGCAGTCCTTTACCAGCACGCAGGCTGCAACCTGCAGAGAGCTACAACTCTCTCTCGTTTTCCAGTCTCTCCTGGAAGGGAGCTACAACCCCCTACTTCTTTTCATGAAGAATCAAATGATCAACAAGTATACAACAGATACAGTCCACTACAGATATCAGATCAGAAATTACAGAAATAACCCAGAACACCTTATGAACAGAAATATACAGTCAACAGATCATCTTAAGACAGGGACGCATATTTTCTTTCTGTGACCTGCGACTGGACGCAGTCTTCCTTCCACTGTTCTGCGTGCCGACGCACTGTTCCTCTATGCTTTGCTGCGACCGGCGCACCCAGAAACACTATCGCGCCGCGTCTTCTGCTTCAGAGACGCACCCAATAACACAGTCGCGCCGCGTCCTTTGCCTCAGAGACGCACCTGAGCCTTTACTGTACTGCATCCTGGCGCACTTGCCCTTCACTGAACCTGCGTCCCTTCAGATATAAAAGATATGAGGACTTCAGAACCAACCCAAACACTCAGATCCACATATCTGATCATGCGCCATAGAGATCACAGTCCATTAGAAGATTCGCCCTCATAGATCTGGACTAGATCTCACCAAATGATATTCAACCAAGATGATACATAATCCAAATGAACTCCTTTGCTTTATATAGGCAAGCTTCTCCCCAAAACATGGAACAATACCACGAGTCGACACCATAGAAACACAAAACCGTCGGCTAGATACCACGCAAGAAACCCCCACGTGCTTTTCTCTGCCTTGAAATGTGTGCACTTGGCGGACGCACCTCCTGAACGGCTGGCCTGCGTCCCTGGACGCGGGTTCTGTATGGTATACCTGCGGGGACGCACTTGCTGAACATATTTCCTGCGTCCTTCTTGATTTATCACCTGAATGGGTTTGCCATCAAGGACAACACCTGAATCATAATGCCAACACTCTATGCCTTGAGCAAGCTAGTCAATAGTTCCAGTTCTAGCATAGTGATAGAGAATACCAGGAGTTCAAGAGTTTGAAGCTGCAAGAGCCTTCTTTGCACCCATAAGGCCAAATCTAAGTGAGGAGATTCTTGTCACCCAAAGAGAGAGAGGCTTGTTCCCCATCCCAACAAGCTTTGCAAGACTTGTATAGCTGACTACCCAGCCAAAGGAGGATTTGATGTCAAAACAATGGTTGTATTCTTCTTTGTTATTTATTAATAATAGATGACTATCATTATGGTTCCACTCTCATTGTTCTATGATTGATGTTGAGTTATATCTTTTCTGACTGATATATAATTGCATCTATTGGATTTTATGCTTGTACTCATGTTGTTCTTTGCATGTGCAGGTGTCCAATCACGGAGATCGTGGGGATCGTGACCGGCCGAGGCAAAGGAACGAGAGCGACGTTTCTTCTACGAACATTAGCGTTGGAATCCAAGTAGGTTCTCACCATCTACTTTTTATTTGCAATTAGGAACTTGTGTGATAGCATTGTTTGATTGTTGCTAGACCCCGTCTGGGCTATTAGGGATCGTCGCTGTCCGCAGAGAGGATTTACCTCTACAACAATTGACAACTCCGCTGGGGAGTTAGCTTGTTGTTTGATTTGTAAACTTTAGACGGAGCCTGAAGTACGGTCAGATAGCCTTCGAAACGTTATTGCTTTGCATTAGCGAAGTAGATCAAAGCCACTTCAGTCAATCTCCGATTTGGTTTGCGGACTAAACAACTTGGAGTCTGTCTTGTCTCTTTGTCTTTCTCTTGTTTGGATTGCTTAGATAGCTTTCTGGATTGGATTTCTTGCTATCTCTTGCTTCCTGGTCTGCCTAGATACTGTCGAACAAGCCTTGGACTGCTTGTTTTTATTTTTAAGCTAGCAAACTTGATTGGCGCTCTTTTTTTGCATGACAGTCGCGCCAATTGGTGCCACTTGCCAGTGTACAGCCCGCGCGAATCCTCAATTGGCGCTAGTTTTCCTCCTGATAGTCGCGCTAGGCCTGTGAACTTTTCCAGTTTGCTTATTTGCAGCCTTCCAAGCTTGGGTTTTGTGTCTAGCTACACCTTTGTCAATCACTTGAGTGTGTCAGAGTCTTGTTTGACTGGTTTTGAGTTTTTTTGGCAAATTATTAATTTGATTTCCTTTGATCATCACTTGGAGTTTTTTCTCAGTCTTTTCACAATTTAATCGCATTTGAGTGTCTTTAGTTTATGATCTTTGGAACTCACACCCGTTTTTCTTGATTTGCACTTGATTGGTTCTTAGATTACATTAGAATCATCGTGTGTTTGAGAATTCTCTTGCATAGGTCACACTTGCATAATTAGAATTCTCATTTTCAGGATATGAATGAAAAGTGTGCATAGATTACATTTGCATACTTTGGGTGTTTTCCATTTTCCACCGATTTCACATTTTAGCCCTAGGGCATCTAGTGGCTTTGTGCATTAAGCCTTCCTTAGGAGTTTTGGTCTTTTGTTGGTCCAGTCAACTTTTTGGTTACTCTCTTGCACTTGTTCAGTGATTGTTAAACTTTTTATTGCGTTATTCGAGTGATTCTCTTCTTTTCGCTTGGATTTCGCTTGGCTTCATTTGGGCTTAGATCACATAGCTCATAGAGGTCTTCATGTTTTCTTTTTCGTTTGAAGGACTGCCTTGGTGTTTTGGGGACTTGATTACGTTCTCATTGAGTGAAATTTGTCTCCTTTACTCAGTGTTGTTATCTCTCAAAAATTGTTTAGTGCACTTTTCCATTGAAAAGAAAACGAACAGTCTCTTTTGCGTTGAATTAGTTAATGGAAATTATAGCTTTTCATTGATTAGTGACTTTAAAGAAAAGTTTCGTTTATTGCCATTAGCTGGATTAGAGTGGTTCTTGATTGTTTATGGTCATTTTGTTTGATTGAAAATTTCTCAACTCTCTCATAGTTAGTGTTCATCGAACGAAAAGATACTTTTTGGCATATAGCTTGCATTTAGGGAATTGTGAGAGATTACATACGGTGGGACCTGGAAATCGAAACCTAATCAAAGATCAACCGTAAAATGAATTGAATGAACTTAAAAATGCATTGGAACATAACACTCACTGTTTAGAGGTCTAGGTTAGAGACGTGCTCCGACGTCGTTAAACCTAGTCACTTTTGTTTCACTTAAGGTTGGGTGATTCCTCCTTCCGTGACGTAACAAGTGATCTAGCATGGACTTGAGCTCCCACGTATCGTCGAGTATATGGGGAGACCCCACTAGGTTATCATCCTTTATCCACAGGAAGCCATGTCTGCCGCCTTACAAGCCGTAACGCACCGAACATAGCATTCGGGAAGATTGACTGCCGTATGGGAAGTCCTTGGTTTTCATATGACTACCAAGGTGTATATGCAGTTTTACGGATTTGTTTGGTAAACCTTTGCCTAGCTCTCCAGAGTAGTCACTTTTGATCCTTTTCAGACTCCTTAAACAAAAAGGCTCATCTGAGCATTTGTCACTTCGAGCTCACTAAACATTCGAAGGAGACTAGAGTCATCTTTTTGTCCTTTTCTCGACTCTTAAAACATGAAAAGGTCAAGTTGTGTCCTTGCGTCTTAAAATTTATTTGGCCGCAATTAACATTACCTGGTTAGATCTTGTGTGCGTTAGCTTGAGTAGGCTTCTTTTCATTCTTGATGGCAACTTTTTCGGGGTTCACCAACCCAGGGATCCCCTCTGACGGGAACCCTGGTCATTTAGCTCCCTTTGGAAATGTTGGTGCTCCTTATATGGCAACGTTGTCCCTCCCAGGGTTAACTGTTGGGTTGCCAGTTTGGTTGTTCTCAACCTCTTTGGTCCCTGCCGTCTCACCGTCTAGTCAATCCGTCCCTCCACCTGAACAACATCATGTTGATTCTAAGGTGGATCTCTCCCCTTCTACGCCCATTTCTACGTCCTCATCTTCTACTTCACCTGGTGAAAGTCTAGATTCGAGTAACCAGGTGGCTAAGAAGAAGAAGAAGATGAAGATGAAGAAGAAGAAGAAGAAGGCTCCTAAGGGAGAGGTTACAAGTGCAGCTACCCCCTCGAGTACACCTGAAGTCGGGCCCCCTTCCGCTCCTCCGCGGAAGGTCAAGTTTCCTTGTCGATTATGCAAGGAGGACCATCTTCTTCACGATTGTCCTGGAATTCCTAGGGTACTAGAAGTATGGTCTCGTGATCCGGCCCACCCCTCATCGTCCTCTGAAGCTCACGGTGATGCTACCTTATCAGTCGGGAATGGTAAGGGAAAAGGGAAGATTCGAATCCCCTGTAGACTTTGTGAAGGCAATCATACCCTTCACCTTTGTCCACTCATGGATAAAGCCTCTGTTGTCTTGGAAAGTCTTACAACTCCTTCACCCCAACTTCCCGTTGGTTATCAACGTCTCTCTATAGCCACAGATCATTCCCCTGCTGACAAAGATATTGCTTCAGATTCTTCTCTTTTCCAGGCCCCTCTTCCCGAACCCGGCTGTCCCCAGCCTATTCCAGACCAACCATTGGTCGGAAAGAGTGTCGACTTGAGTCCGTCGCTCGCTCACTCTGTTTTGGAAGAGAATCACGCCCATGTTCTTCTCGTCTCTTCAGATTCTCCTGAGTCTCGAAATGACTCTCCTAACCCAGCTGCTCCCGAAGGTTCTCCTTTGGTTCCTTTAGCACATGGGGGAAATCATATGATTCCCCCACCAAGTAGTCTGGTCGCTTCCTTTGATTGGAATCGCCTGATCATCGATCGCCTTCCATCCCATATTCCTTTCCAGATCACAGTACATGCTTGTGCTAAGGCAATACCTGGCAATGTTTTGGATGAAGGGGTGTCTGTCAGTCTTATGTCGTACACTACTTGGCAAGCTTTAGGTTCCTCGCAGCCTGGGCCAGTCACTCAGAATCTGTTGGCCTTCAACGGAGGAGCCTGTCCATCTCTAGGAGTTCTCCCAAAGTTCCCTATTACTTTGGGAGGCAAAACCGTCTATATAGACATCTTGGTTACCCAAGGTGTTTTATACTTTAGTCTTCTCCTTGGTCGCGACTATGTTTACGCCATGGGGGCCCTCGTTTCTTCGCTTTTCCATGTGGTTTGCTTTCCGCATGATGGAAGAATTGTGACTATCGATCAAGTGTCATTCGTTGGTCCCCCAATGCCTCCTGTGCCGTTGTCGTCCCCTCCTAGTTTTCATCCACCAGTTGCATCTACCCCACCATAGATCAACTACGTGGCCACCTATCCCATGCCTGGATCCAGTGATGCCGCCATCATGCATAGTGTCCTGGGGGCATTGGGCCCTGACTTCCAAGATGTTTCCCTTCCACCGGGAGTGGCAATCTTGGAAGCCCCAACTTTCTATTCATTATGATGAAGTTCAGGTGGAGCATAGTTCCTTTCCGGTGTCAAGCTCCTTAAAAAATGAAATTGGGTCTGGTCGGAGCATAGTTCGCTTTCCTATGTCAAGCTCCTTAAAAAATGAAATTGGGTCTGGTCGGAGCACAGTTCCTTGTCTTGTGTCAAGCTCGTTAAAAAATGAAACAAAGAGTCTGAAGCACAGTTCCTTGTCTTATGTCAAGCTCGTTAAAAAATGAAACAACTCCTCCTTTTCCAAATCGAGTCTTTGATTAAGATCTCGTAAAATATAAGTCGAGTCTTTCATAGATCTCGAGAGTGAACCTTCATTCCATCCACTTTGTTGAATGCAATGAAGCTTTGGGGGCATGTACCTCAATTTGCATTATTATGCTGGGGGCATGCGAACTTATAACAAGCATAGTTTTTCATTTCAAGCTTGTGTAAACATGAAACCGAATCCAAGCAAAGTTCTCCATGGTTCAAGCTTGTGTAAAAATGAACCCATACTTGCTTTACATCTCGTGATTGCCATTTTTATCCGCTAAATTCTGCTAGATGAGCCTTGGTTTTTTTATTCCATTGCCACCATCTCTTTGGTTGATCATATGCTTTCACTTGGTTGTTTTACCTTTCCTGAGGAACCGCAGCGATGAGTGGTTTTATTAGCCAGCCTCTTGACCATTACATGTTTTGAGCAGTTCCACCATTACCGGAACTGGTGGGGAAAATGGGACCCATAATTATTGTCGTGTCGGCAGTATGTCGCTCTTGAACATGGCACTTGTCTGCATTCGTGTCTGGGTGGGAACATCTTATCTCATTTTACGTTAGCCTCCGTGGGTTTGGGTTATCCTATTTGACCTCTCATCTGCTCATTGCCTTGTCACCATGACCTCTGCTCATTTGATGTCAAATACTGCCAAGTCCACTATCGTGCTGCCGATATGTTCAAGAGAAGTTGACCTCTACAGAATTACAACCTTCCTCGGATACCTCACATAATTCTGATTCACCAAATTCTTCCTCTGTCTCGTGTCAATGATGTGGGAAACATTATGGCCCACCTTTGATCAAGGTCACTTCCTGTCAACTTCAGCTCATTATCCAGGAAGTTGATCTAGAGACTCCCTTTCGGTGCCTTGGAGCCTACATGCCTCAATGGCAGGTTCTTTGTGTTCGACGAGAGGTTTTCATCATTGGCCTCCGATCGAATAATTCTGCGGGTGTTCGACGCTAGCTCAATGATTCGCACTCCGTAGATTGTACCTATAGTACCTTGAGGACCATTGTCATTATTGGTGGTACGTCTCACGTCTGCTAACAGTTTTCACTATTGGCTGGTAATCAGACGATGTTCATGCATGTTCGACTTCAACTCATGTGTTCACATGCTTGGACTTGTACTCTGTTCGGGTCGAGATGGAGAGCAAGACCCTGGATTTTGTTTGTTGAAATCCAGGCTGCGATTTGTGGCTTATTATGATCATTACATGACTCATTCACTGGATGGCTGCGACCATGCCTGAGTCTATTTATCGATCCTCACTGGATGGTTGCGCCCATACCTTGGATCTAGATTATTATGTGCTCTGTTATGGATGGCTGCGCCCATACCACATATATCATGTACTTGAGATATCAATTGTACTTCTTTGCGCAGGTTCTCCGGCGGCTGTGTTTTCAGTTACGCATGGTCTTGTAAATCATTTCACCCCTTTTTCTCTCACTCGGGCCTCATGCTTTAGGGAGCATCTGTTACACAACAATTTGTCACCGTTTGTCACCGTCCTTGTTACCCCTCTCCCGCACACTGGAGGACTCATTCCGGGACCTGTGAGAAGTGACATGACCTGAAACCACTTGCATCATATTCCTCTAAGTATGAGCTTCATATGCCCTGAAGACATCTCCTGCAGAATACCCATGAAAACAGCTCTTTTTGCATTAGCGCGGTCCACAATGTACTACCCGCGCCAATGAGGGAAATCCTCTAAAGAGGGTGCGCTATTGGCGCTCTGTCTCAGAGTCGCACTCGTGCCAACCGAATTGATTAAAGTTTTCAACAAACAAGCTTCGGAAGGTTCTCCTTAACCCATTCACCAATTGAATCCTTGTTGAGCTAGGATGGTTTGGCTTCGAATCTCCATAGAAGGGAAGCGGTTTGCCACCTTTCATGGAAGCTTATAAGTGATAAAACCAATCCCATTGAAATTGTGATTGATCTTATCTCTTTCCTCTCTATCTATAAAAGCTTGTCTCTATGCCTTGAGCAAGCTAGTCAGTAGTTCCAGTTCTAGCATAGTGATAGAGAATACCAGGAGTTCAAGAGTTTGAAGCTGCAAGAGCCTTCTTTGCACCCATAAGGCCAAATCTAAGTGAGGAGATTCATGTCACCCAAAGAGAGAGAGGCTTGTTCCCCATCCCAACAAGCTTTGCAAGACTTGTGTAGCTGACTACCCAGCCAAAGGAGGATTTGACGTCAGAACAATGGTTGTATTCTTCTTTGTTATTTATTAATAATAGATGACTATCATTATGGTTCCACTCTCATTGTTCTATGATTGATGTTGAGTTATATCTTTTCTGACTGATATATAATTGCATCTATTGGATTTTATGCTTGTACTCGTGTTGTTCTTTGCATGTGCAGGTGTCCAGTCACGGAGATCATGGGGATCATGACCGGCTGAGGCAAAGGAACGAGAGCGACGTTTCTTCTACGAACATTAGCATTGGAATCCAAGTAGGTTCTCACCATCTACTTTTTATTTGCAATTAGGAACTTGCGTGATAGCATTGTTCGATTGTTGCTAGACCCGGTCTAGGCTAGTAGGGATCATCTCTGTCCGCAGAGAGGACTTACCTCCACAACAGTGCCCAAATATGTCTATATCAATTGGGTCCTTCCACACATTGGAACATCTTGGTCTCATGCCACCTAGCACTCTAACATTCCTTAGCACTTCCAAGCATGCCTTGTAATTTCTCATTAGCACACTTGTAACTCGCTAACACTCGCTATCACACACTCTTATTCATTCATTTCCATGCATTATGACCTATTTCTCCCTTGTGCATCCCTAGCAATCCTTAACACTCCTTGGCACACATTGGAACACCCTGGCACATGGCACATCTCGACATGCTTTCCTAGCACTCTATCATGCCTTGACACTACCTAGCGCACCTTGTCAGTCCATCCTTAGCACACATAGAACTTGCTAACACTCCCTATCATACACTCTTATTCATTCATTTCCATGCAATTGAAACTAGTCCTCCCTTGTGTTTCTTTGGCACTACCTAGCATACCTTGTCAATGCCTCCTCAACACACCTAGAACTTGCTAACACTCCCTATCACTTACTCTTATTCATTAATTTCCATGCAATTGAAACTAGTCATCCCTTATGTTTCTTTGGCACTCCCTAGCATGTGTTGGTGCTTTACCCTAACCACCTAACACCTCTTGCCATTCCTTAGCACTTGGCATGTCTTGGAATGACTAACATGCCTTGC
Source organism: Pinus tabuliformis (assembly GCA_031772625.1). NCBI lineage: Eukaryota > Viridiplantae > Streptophyta > Pinopsida > Pinales > Pinaceae > Pinus > Pinus tabuliformis. The sequence goes on along the minus strand of CM062816.1, from coordinate 1,166,233,630 downwards.
AACTTTCTAGCATGTGTTATCACCTACTGGCATTCCTTGCACACCTTGGCACTCCCTAGTTGTCATTCCCTCATAAATAGCCTTACTTTTTTTATGACTTGGGAACCCAACCAAGTCATTGAAAAAATAGTGTTGTCCCTAGACAAAAGCCTCCCTTTGTCTAAAATTTCTTTTTACATCCCCCTATCATAATAGTAGGCTTACCTATTGCAAGTTCTATTTTGAAATTCTCCTAATACACTTCGTCCTTGGGGCACCTGGAAGACACTCCTATTTGTTCGTTTCCATGCACTTTGACCTAGTTCTCCCTTGTGATGCCCTCACACTGCCCAGCACTCCTCGACATGAATTGACACTATCTGGCATGTGTTATCATGAATTTTCATTCCTTGGACTAGCCTGGCACTCCTTAGCTATCATGCCCTCATAAATATCCTTATTGGTTTTAAGACTTGGGAACCAACCAAGTCCTACCTCGACTACACATCTTGACCAAGTTATAGTTACTACAACTATACTATGCCTTATTCACCTAAGAATGGCCTATAACTCATTCTAGGCTACTCATGCCCAATCTTAAGTCATCCCACTTAACAAGTTACCAAGTCAAGGCTCATGTCCAACCATGGTCGTAAAACAACTAAGCAACATAGTTTACATCTTGACATGGCATATCCCCTAGAATGTCTAACAATCCCTTGGCACAATGTGGCACATGTTGGCATTCCCTACATTCTATGGCATGCTTTAGCACTTCCTATCATACTTACCACTCCTTGACATGTCATGGAACTCTTGCATGCCTTAGAACTACCTAGCATATAACTTTGTCACTCCCTCTGGAGCACACTTGGAATTCACTGACACTCCCTATCATACACTCTTATTTGTTCATTTCCATGCATTTTGAACTAGTTTTCCTTTGTGTTTATGTCGCGCTCCCTAACACTCCCTGACACACATTGGCACACCCTAGCATATTGGCACCCTAACACTCTAGCATTTCTTGGCACTACCTAACATACCTTGTCATCCCCTCCTTAGCACACCTAGAACTCGTTGACACTCCTTTTCACACACTCTTAGTCATTCATTTCCATGCATTTAAAACTAGTGCTCCCTTATGTTTCCCTTGCACTCCATAACACTCCCTGGCATGCATTGGCACACCCTAGCACCTGACACATCTTGGCATGTTTCCCTCGATTCTAACATGCCTTAACACTACCTAAAATACCTTATCACTCCCTCCTTAGCACACCTATAACTCACTAACAATTTCTATCACAAACTCTTAATCATTGATTTGCATGCATTATTTTCATCTATTGCTCCCTTGTGTTCCCCTAGCACTCCTTAACACTTCCTAGCACGTGTTTTTGATGGAAAAACACTATACATAGGGCAGATCATCCTCCATTTGTGGACAAAAAAATTTGGTTAAGTAAGTCTATAATAAGAAATGTGGAGATAACCAACCAAGAGAAGGAAACAAAGAGTGAAGATTTTGGTGTTGTTTATGGGTCTGTTTTAGGGCTAATAGCTCCACACGTGCGAAGGAAGGAAGAACTATCTACTATAGAAAAGGTCGAAGATCTTGCTGTTTTCCAAGAAGTCAAATCAAGGAAGAAGATAAGCAAGGTTACAAGCCAAATTATAATAAGAGTTCATACCATCCAAGCAAAGAAGATCAAGATTCAAAAGGTTGGTCAACCACACATTCTAGGGTTTATGCAGGAGGACTGAGAACTATAGATCTGACACATGGAACTAGAATTTGAAGGATAGTCGAGTTATTGAACAAAGAAGCTTGATCATCGTTGACTCAAGGAAAAATAAGGAAGTTGAATCAAGGAGGCTTGTGACTTTGACTTGGAGAGCTCATTGAGTCAAGGGTCCAGGCCATGGTCTTGGATTTGTCAATTGAAGTCTCTATAAGAAGAAGGATTTGTTTTGGTTTTCCTCTCATGTTGGAGAGGTTTTGGCCTTGGTTGATTGTAGATTCGTTGTGTCTCTTGTCTCCTCATTGTTTATGCATTGGTATATGTTTGGTGAAGAATATTGCTTTGAGCATTGTTTGTTATTGTGGATTAGTCTTGAATGTGCTTGTGTATGCAAAATTGGTTGGATTTGATACTTTGTGTTTGTTACATGGTTTCGAAGTATTTTTCCCACCTTAGTGTATTCAAGTGATGTTGAGTAGTTGGAAAAGAAAAGAAAGACCATTCTGCCACATTTTCTTCCCTGACTTAGTGTATTCTAATGAATGTTGAATAGTTTAAAACAAAGGAAAGACCGTGGGCATAGGTTTTTTGTTTCACGAAGGGGAACTAAATTGAAATCTATCATCCATGGGTAAACATCATCTCTCTCACGTGTCTGGTGGAAACTTGGCTCAATCTTTTCTCGTGGGATCGATGGGGGGGTTTCTCCTTCTTTCCTCACTTGTCAAAGATAGATCTGCTTCTTTCCTCCTTATCAAAGTGCTTTCCCAGTTCCTTCCCACTTGTGGTGCTCACAAGCAGTCTTGTCTGTAAGGTAGGGATTGTAGAGTTAGGAGTGCTTTAAGTTCACTAGTTGAGTGGCAGGCAGTTATGACCCAATAACAGTCATTGTCAAGTAGTAACCCAAGTCGAGAAAGGGGTACAATCTGCTCTGTGGCTAGATGAAAATAGGTACAGGTCACGGGTTCGATCTTTAGGGTTTCTAGATCGTTTGTCATTCTTAGGATTGATTTGCAAATTTGTTTTATGTTTTCACATGAAATGATGCAGTGATTTGCTGTGGTTGAATTTGGATGCATTGATGGATAAGATTAAGGAAGATCTCTTCAATGGCTTGCTCACAAAACATGGATCAAGATTGAGGAGGATCTCTTCACTAACTGTCTTCTTACTTTCGTGAGTCCTCCCTGAATCAGTCCATCCATGCATGTGTTGAAGTTCATTTCTTCATTGAATGCTAAAACAAAGAGGTAAGGGGTATAGCCTTTCCTTTTCTTTCAATCGAAGTTGTTGTGGACTCCCCCATTGGTAATAGGAACCTTTCAGTGTTTTAATTACCATGATTGAAAAGCCCTACCATGTCTACAAGGGTAGGAGCAAGCAGTGACTGATAGGATATGACAAGCTCTACAAGAATGCATTGTGTTAGGAACTGGTATGCAGGGCTTATAAAGAAAATAGGTTGGCTTGTTTCGGCCTGGCCTGACGGCTGTGACTGGTGCTTATCGAATATGTTTGTCAGGTTTTCAAATTGCTTGCTCACAAAACATGGATCAACATTGAGGAGGATCTCTTCAATGGCTGGTTCACAAAACATTGATTTGTTCGACATCTATTTTCACTCAGCAAATCTGGACCACAATGGAAGCATCAAAAGCCTTGGTCTTCTTTCAAGAGCCCAATTTACTGAAGCAAATACTTGCACAACCTCAAATTATAGGAGAGACACACATACAAAGGTTGATGACCTGCAGGAGTGCTACGCCCTCCTCCTCAAGTGACGGGTTCAAGGAGCATTGCGACTTCTTCCCTTTCTCTTGTCCCCTCTTTCGAGGCATCTGTCTAGGAATTTCGCTTTTGGGGTTTTGGTATCTCTCAATTTCAATGACTAATAATGAAAATGATTAATAAAGGTAGGTCTTATGGGGATAAAGACAGATATCAACAAAGCCAAGAGCTAGGGCAAAGGTAGCAGTAGGAGCATAGGAAGTTTCCCTTGTTTATCAATTACCAGTTTTACATCCATTCATTAGAGAACCATAATAGCCTGTTTCATATTAGTTGGTCGATGGCAAGAGAGATTGACCAGATAGAGAGGGCCTTTACCAGCATTAGAATGATTTCACTGCTTGGTCGGAGTGAACGATTTCAATTCTTATATAAGGGGCTCTAGCATATTTTCACTTTCCTCCCTAATATGTTACCTCTATTCACATGTTCACTAACCTCCCTTCTATTGGTCTCGAGGGTTGGACCATGAATTCAAAAAGCTTCTCATCCGATAAGGAAAGAGGAATTAAAGTCCTAACAATAAAGAAATAAGGTTGGTTGGTTGAACTCGAGGGTGAGTAGAAAGAGCCCCTTGATGAGATCAAATGAAGTTGCTCTCATCTCTACCTTTGATGCTACTGGATAAGAAGAAACTAGATCAACTGCTGAAGCTTATAATTGCTAGCTGAGACAGTATCATAGCTAGAGGTTCATTTCTTATAGCCATCTCTCATTGCCAAACTTGACTTCGAAATGGTCCATTTCAAAACATTGGAAATGATAATAAGTAAGTCAGGTTATCCTCATTGTATGACTTATTTTACCTTAGTTATCTCTTCCCACCCTTATTCCCAATCCTTCCCTTCCAACTCAGAATCAATCGTTTTTCTGAAGATTATTGAAGAACTAGATTATGACCCAACCAGCAGTTCCTATTCTAGTGGTTGGATTTGTATTTTTCATGGTGAAGGGTTTTTAAGGAGAAAGTATGTTAGTAGGAGCCTCTATCATAATAACATCAGGTAAAACTTGAGCAATGTCCATCTCTCTTTCTCGGCAACCTCCCTCTAATTCCCCCCGTCAAATCGCTTTTTAAGCTCTAGGCAGAAAGTCAATGAGGCAGAGAAATGAATCAATCGAAAACACTAGCACATTACAGCTCGCTCGAATATGGTGCAATCTATGAGTGGCTTCCCTAGAGGACTTCTGTGAATGGTGGTACCCTTTCTCTCCTTTAATTCCTTCCTCAAATTCAATTGCTTCAAACAATCTACCAACTTTTTCACCTGAAATTAGGTTATTTGGGTTTTGTTTTTTCAAGAATTTAGCTTCAAATGAACTAGCCTCACAATTACTATATTGGAAATTAATTTTATATTAAATATAGGTTGATCAAGCTATCAAGCTCCCTGACAAATATTATATAATAGTCATTGATATTTGAGTTCTTGAATAATAGAGAGAAACAAAAAGTAAATAGCATACCTACTCAAAATTTATTCCTTTTAGGACTCTGCAACTAATATTTTACAATGTATTCTAATTTGTAACAACCTGGACATATATTTTGCTCCAACACTCAAGTCCAAACCACAAGAAAATACCGAGCTAGTAAACTATTAAAAGTATGCGTTAAGCATGGGCATACATAAAAAAAAATTAAGTGTCACATATCGATTTTAAGATAACTTATGTTAATCTTTTGTAGTTTACACATATTTTGCTGAAGATGGAACCAAGTGATGTGAATTTGAATATTTACACTGACCACGTAATCCCCTTTCTCTCTATAACTTACACTGATGTACATTTGCATTTCTTTGGTGAATTTTGGTGGAATTTTGAAGCAGAGATTTTGGTTGGTTTTGTACATATAGTTATGGACAATGGTATTGTAAAGGTCACATTATCGAAACCCTAAGGAGCTATGACTGAGATTGAATATGGCAGCATAGACAACATGATGGAGACTCTGAATTTGGAAGCCCACATAGGGTATGTCAATCATTGTCCACAAATCCCCAAAATATCTTATTTGTGACCGAATTTTCTCTTAATTATAGGAGTTGTGTTTCTCATGTAATGTGCTCCTTAAACCAATGTAAATGCAAGTACTGGGATCTCAAATGGAGCAAACCAGGAGGTCCACTACTATTTGATTTGCGAGTTTACAACATTGAACCAAAATTGTGATTGAATAAGTTGTTCCCTGGTTATGGAAATGGTAATTAGAACTTCAAAATCTATGTTTGTAGGATTGAAGGTAGAGAATTTACTGTGGTCGTGTAGAAAGAGAACCAGGTTGAAGTATCATTTGTTCAAAACTGGGACCCTTAATTCTAGAACACCACACAAATTCCCTTGAATATAGACATAAGGTAGGTAAAATTATCGAAGATTCAGCCTGGTGAGTGAGCTTTATTTTTGGGATTGATTTTTTGAATTTATTGTATCCATGCCATCGGTTGCACTCTTCTATGCATGTGTACATTACCAAACAATTTATCATCAATAAACATTGTTGTAAGAAATTCAAATAAATTTATGAGACATTCTGGATATCTAAAGAGATTTCCTTATAAAGCTCAAGTTCAGCAAAGCATCCAACATATGGATCATGAAATAGTGTGAGGAGCCAACAAATTTAGAAACCTAATGATATCAAGACTTATAATGTCGACATAATCATTATAATATTATTAGTATATATATTATTATATATTAATATAATATGATATAATATGATATAGTAATGTATATACTAAGTAATAATTATAGGGGTATTAATTATTTATGGTTGATAATGAGGCTTTATTTATGTTATATAATATGTTATCATAGAATCACTGCATCCGTTTCTTAACTATAAATAAATACTAATACTATAATATATATATATTATAGTATCCATATCATCTGATATATTAATTCAATTCAGAGGAAGAAGGACCGAGGAATACTGGTTTATTTATAATTTAAGAGTAGAGGGTTAATTTAATTGGTCAGTATTAGTTGTTAAAGCATTTTTGTTTTTAAGAGATTATAAGTTGAGATTACAAGCTACAGGGCATATTGTCTTAACATTTTTGGGATAAGCTCTACAACTTTGTTATTGAGAGATTACAGGTTGAGATTACAGATTATAAATTATAGGTTCAATTCTCTTAACACTCTTGAGATCAAGCTATCAAGCTCCCTGATAGCTATCAGTGCATTGTAATTCATACTAGAAGCTAATCTTTAATTTAAGCAATCTGGTATATAAACAATGCTATCTTGTTCTCACAATTATTTACAATTAAGTTGACTGGTAGTGCAAACCCACGGTCATGTAGTACACCCCTTTAGCCATGGTTCTAAGGCCTGGGCAGAAGACTGGAATCATGTAAAAGGAAATTGTTAATGTAAGATGTCAAGTCTGATATGTTAAACCATGAGTAGTCTCCTTGTGACACTATGTTGTAATTTTATGTTTGAAAAGTATTTTAAGATACCACACAATAATAGAGTTTCCGATTGGGTAGGTGGTTTAATTTGAGAATACATAGAGATGAGAGTAGGGTAATGCTAGACGAAAATAGATGTAAATACAGAGGTTCAAACAACTAGCTAACAACCCTTACCATACCGAAATCCTTTCGCTAGCACTTCAGGGATAGAGAGATCCACCTAGAGGCATGTGGAGAATAAGTAGGGATATTCATGCGCTGGATTAAGTAATTTCTTGAGCTTGGCTCAAGTAGGCTCAACTAGCAGATGGCAAGAGATTGAGAATATATATCTATGAAGTATGTGTATATGAAATTCATTATGTCCCCTTTTGATTTTCAAGGTGGGAGGAATGCAATGGAGAAAGGGAGATCGTATTCGTCCTCTATATCCCACCTATCAGGAGACTGGGATGAGTCCCAATAATAAGAGTTGGGGTCACTCATAAGTATCTCATTGTAAAAGGCCATCATGAACTTTATTAAGTTAAGTCATCCTTTAGTTGAGTTTCATCCTTTATTTGAAGCTTCAAGCACGATACTCGACCTCTTTTTAGCCCTTCAATCTTCCTGGAGTGGCTACAAAACAACCCTATTTCACCCATGATGAATGCCTCTTCTTACTTTGATCTTTAGCTTCAAACTTCAGCCTTTCTCCCTCCAAGAGCACCCAAGAAGAACAATGAAAACAACCTCTCTTTCACCATTTTACCTACAACAAAACATAAGACTTTCACATTGCTTCTAGGGCTTCTTTCCTGATTTCTTATGGCTCCTTCATGCAGTGGCTAGGGCCTCCCTTTGACTGTGACTAGGGCCTCTCTAATTGTTGCTTTAAACCTTCCTTGACTGCAGCTATATGCTTCTTCTTGATGGCTGATAAGGGCCTCCCTCTTGCTATGGATTAGGGCCTCCTTTGTTGTGTATAGGAGCCTTCCTTTTGCTGCGTATATGGCCTCTCTTGATTGTGTGCCTCTCTTGACCGTGTCTTAGGCCTCTCTCTAGACTGCATCTTAGGCCTCTCTCTTGCTATCACTAAGCCTCCTTTTGACTGCGGTTAGGGCTGCCTTTTACTGTAGCTAGGGCTTCCTTTTCGACTGTGGCTAGAGCTCCTTTAAGATTGCAGCTAGGTCTCCCTTCATGACTACAACTAGGGCTCCTTTATGACTGCGTCCATGTCTCCTTCAAGACCTCTCTTTCCATTGAACCCAAATGAGTGGAGAGAGATCATAAGAGATTTGTGTGACAAATCACTTGAGGCCTCCTAAATTTAAATGCAACGTTGACGTTGACCTGGGGGTAATTTGCTTGCTAGCAGACGATAAATACATGTCGGAATCAGATGATATTTAGATCAATCATACACCTCTTGGAGAGAGGAATCAAAGAAAAATATCGACTGCCATAAATAAGATGAACCACATGGATTTTAAGAGAGTACCCATTCTTGGATTGGCTCCAATAGATTTTACATATTTGGTGACTTCAAGATCAGTCTTTCCCTTCCCTTCTTCCTTGGTCATAGAAAATTTTCCATCTTCTTCTGGGTTCTCAAATCCTTCCTTGGATCCTCATCCCCCAAATAACGTTGATTAAACTCACATTTATAGTCCAATTACTCAAGTTTCTTAAGGATTTTCTTATGCTTAGTGCCCCTTTAACAATGATGAATATGAAACACCCTACTGGAAAAGAATTTCCATGCCCTCAATAATAGTACCACCATCACTCAATCATACATTGATAAAATTCCATGGAAGAGAAAAGTGTGTTCGTCAAAGCAATAAAGGGTTTTCCATTGACCAACAGGTGCCCTAGCTGTTTGCTTGTCTAGATTGTCTATATCATTATGAACAAGAAAAATTGCAGTTGTATCTAGACTAATAACTCCATTGCTATGTGTATTCGTTAGAGACAAATTTCTTGCAATACCATGCCTTCCCCCAGGAAACCTTCCCACAACAAACCTTCTACCCCAAAACCTTCATATGGTCACCCCAACCACTAGGTCACATTAATGGTTGGATTGAAGGTTGTTTACTAGGATGGTATCCTGTCCACCAAACAATTCTTTACACTATACAATGATGAATCTAGAAACCTCTTCATGGAGATTTTTCTTGAAAAGTTGATATTGATGGCAATTTTGTCCTTAGAAATTAGTAGGAAATTTAAAGATCTTTGAGCTACACCTTTATGGCCCTTAAATTGTTTTTCATTCTTTCCTCTATTGCTATTCTATTCCATCTATTTAATTATGTGGGTTGTCAAACCATGATGACATTGTTTAACATTCTGCTGTGTCTTTAACTAAATATACTCTGTATACTATCTATACTAACCTAAAGCTATAAAAATTGATTTCTTTATCCTAACAATTGTCCAAACCTAAAATTTCTTTTTAAATAAAATAATTCATTCTGATAATTTAAATATTAAATTAAATCACATACCATATAACATATCCTTTCTTCTATGCTACCACCTTATGGCATTTCCTTTGTAACACATGGTGCAATTACTAGTATAGCTCCCTAAGAAGTCTTACTTCAATTGATCATTCAGCCTTCATCAATCTACTTCTCAACTATATCAGCTAACTTGACTAGACATGCTTTGTCAACAATGATTCTTAACAACAATGAATTGATACAGAGGACTATCTAGAGTTCCGTGCACCTGCTTTTAAGAGTAGAAACTTCAAGTGAGATGCACCACCCATCAAAGCCAAAGGCGCTACAATTTGTACTCAATTGTTGTTGTCACTCTCCCTGTGCCATGCAACTGCCTTTTCCACAATTCACAATTCTCACCACTGATTCTACTGTTCCATCTTTCTGCTGCTTCAACGTCAATCTCATTACAAGATCATTTACACAGAATAATTTTTATGCACCTCATTAACTCCTTCTTCTATGCTTTATTCTTCTGCTCTTGTCATACCTTTTCCACTGCCATTTCTTAAATAGTTTCTCTGTTCTTAAAACCATCAACAAGCTTTGCTTACATACTTGCTTTTAGGATCAATGAAATCTACTGTAGTGATGAAGTACCTTTACTAATTGCTTGCAAATCTTGCCAGACCTCTAATCATAGCAATAAATTCTAATGTTACTACTGCACATAATCAAGGGTACACACCACTGTTTGTTGTTGTGTTAAGGGTTATTGTACAATCATCATTGTCTTAACTATCATAGACACATCACTATCACTTTTATACCACTATATAGTATGCCACTGTGCTTCTTCTAATACATCATATCATCATAGATTATTGTCAGATAGAAGGTTACTACAGTCACCCTCCTGAGTCACTGTCATGCTAATGTTTTTCTGCTACTATAACAACTTGTAATATATATATGGTCAACTATTTAAATTGTTGCACATTTTCAATGTAGGAATTTACAAGGTAAGTTCCTCAGAAAGAACACCAAAAGGACACCGCTCACAACCAGATCACAGATCAATACACCAGTATTTTTGACGTGGTTAAAACCCTCAAAGACGGAAACAGTCCACGGCCTGCGCCAACGTGGCTACTACAGGCAATTTATTAATCAAAGAATAAAAATTTACATAAGCTTCTCTCATGCACGGATTACCCGAACAATGACCCTCCATGCGCTTTAAATAGAACTCATGGACCAATCGGGTGTCAAGCCACAGATCAAGTGTCGGTAATACCGAGGAGAGAATGAACCGTCGGATCACTACATATCGTGACCGTCGGATTATAAGTTACAAAATGTACAACGGTAAAGAAACACACTTTACCTAACTCTATACCTAACTCTAAACTAGACCAAGTTGTACTTAACTATTTCCTATGTGTCGGAATATCCTAACATCCCCCCTTAAGAACAACTTGGGATAGGATTGAAGGATTTACAAATATGACACAATAGGAGAAGGAAGGAGGCACTAGAGCCTATCCCCCCTTAGTGACAACTTCCTGAACTCCAAGCATATATCGAAGTTTAGTGAACTTCGCCTCTGTGAGAGCCTTTGTGAAGATGTCTGCAACCTGATCATCTGTTGAACAATATTGCACTTCAAGAACATGGTCATGAATGAGATTTCTGATGAAGTGCATGTGTAGTTCAATGTGTTTGCTGCGCTGATGCTGGACTGGATCTTTGCATAGCTGAATGGCACTTTGATTATCACACCAAAGTGTGGTTGGATGTTGCTGTTCAAAGCCAAACTCTGATAGGATTTGACGAAGCCACGAGGCTTCCTTACTAGCTTCCACGGCACCACGATACTCTGCTTCTGCTGACGAAAGAGAAATGGCAGCCTGTTTCTTACAAGCCCATGTAATAGGTCCTGAACCAAGAGTGAAGACATAACCGGCAGTAGACTTTCGATCATCAGGGTCACCAGCCCAATCAGAATCAGTGAAACCAAATAATAGAGGAGTTGCTTTGGCACTGTAATGAATCCCAAACTGTACTATACCTCGAACATAACGAAGTATTCTTTTAGCTTCTTTCCAATGACTTTCATGGGGGTTTTGCATAAAACGAGCAACAAGGCCAACAGCAAAGGAAAGGTCAGGACGAGTATGGGTTAAATACCAGAGTTTTCCTACAAGTTGATGGTATAAGGTAGCATCAACTTCAGGAGAAGTACAAGAGACTGAAAGTTTGACTCGAGACTGAAAGGGAGAAGGGGCTGGCTTACAGTCTTCCATGTGAAAATGACGAAGAATATCACAAGCATACTTGGACTGGGAAAGGAAAATACCCTCCTTGGATTGCAAGACTTGAAGACCGAGAAAATAGTGTAAGTGTCCTAAGTCTGTCATTTCAAATTTCTTTTTAAGGCTGGACTTCACATGGTTTATAAGGTTGGGATCACTACCAGTAAGAATAAGATCATCAACATAAAGAACAAGGATGATAAGAGAGTTGCCCACTTTCTTGGTGTAGACAGTATTGTCAGAATAACACCTAGAAAAGCCAGATTCTAAAAGAAAGCTATCCATTTTGGCATACCAAGCCCGAGGAGCTTGCTTGAGACCATAAAGGGATTTCTTAAGTCGACAAACAAGGCTGGAGTCTATTTGTATGAAGCCAATGGGTTGTTCCATATAGATTTCTTCCTGCAAGTCCCCATGCAAGAAGGCAGATTTAACATCCATCTGATGGACTTCCCATTTTAAAGAGGCAGCAAGGGAAAGAACAAGGCGGATAGAGTTCATTTTGGCAACAGGGAAGAAGGTTTCAGTGTAGTCAATACCTTCAACCTGTGAAAAGCCCTTAGCAACAAGACGAGCTTTATGTTTATCAACTTTCCCATCTGGTCCATACTTGGTTCTGTAAACCCATTTACATCTAACAAGTTTGCGTCCCTTTGGTAGAGGAACAAGATCCCATGTATCATTTGCCAACAATGAATGATATTCTTCATTCATAGCTGCTTCCCAATGTGGATGGCCTGAAGCTTCTGCAAAAGTGTCAGGATCATGATTTACTGGAGCTTGAGCCAATAAAGAAGAGGCTCTTTCAAACTGAGAACGTGTACATCGTTGATCTGTAGGATCACTGGCAAGATCACCTGCTACATCCCGAGTAGCACGGACCCATCTTGGAAGTTGAGGATCCTAAGAAGGTGGGGGAGGATTATCATCCTCACTTTCATCATCTGAAGAAGAAATGTTTTCAAAAGTAGAAGAGATAGGAAGAGGTGGCACATCCGCCGGACTAGGCTCGCAAGCCGATTTATTTTCATCAAATTTTACATCTCTTCTAATGATAACATTTTTGGACTTAAATGGAATAAGTCTATAACCTTTTACATCTTCAGAATATCCAACAAAAGTACATTTCTCACTCTTAGGTTCTAAAGCTTTATGCTTTTCATCTGGAATATGGGTCCATGCTTCACTTCCAAAAACACGAAAGTGACTTACTTCTGGTTTAATGGAACTCCAAGCTTCTTCTGGAGTGATATTCTCTAGAACCTTAGTAGGAGTGCGATTGATTATATAATTTGCGCAATTAATTGCTTTGGCCCAAAAACTAAGACTGAGTCCTTTAGATTGCAGCATACAATTAGCCATTTCCTTTAAGGTGCGATTTTTCCTTTCAGCTACACCATTTTGTTGTGGAGTGTATGGAACAATATGTTGCACTTGATTTCCATTTTCGGTGCAAAAGTTGATGAATGTGTTTTTAACATATTCTCCACCATTATCAGTTCTTAGCTTAAGAATTTGATGTCCAGATTGTTTTTCAACAAAGGCTTTGAAGGCCAAAAATGTGTTAAATACTTCGCTCTTGAGTTTTAAGAAGTATACCCAAGTGCGTCTGGAGAAATCATCAATGAAAGTTAAGAAATACTTGCAGCCAGAGAATGAAGCAACAGGAAGTGGACCACATAAATCACTGTGCACAAGCTGTAAAGGGGCTGAGGCGTGCCAAGAGGCACGTTTGTCAAAACTGTCCCGATGATGTTTTCCGAGTACACATCCGGAACAAACACCATCTCTGCAAGATACCATAGGAAGCCCTGTCACCATATTTTCTTTACATAGATGCTGAAGGGAGTGATAGTTTAAGTGACCAAATCGCTCATGCCAAAGTTTGCTCACTTCATCATTATGAGCAACAAATACTGAGGGAAGATTTGATGACCCAAAGTTGTGAAACTTATACAACCTTGTGGAATCATCAGCAATACCAGTAGCTAGAATCTGTTTAGGATCTCTTAGATCCTTGATTACAACATCATGAGGTGAAAATTCAACAATTTTACCTTCACCTGAATGAGTTATTTGATATACAGATAGAAGGTTGCAGGATAAGGTTGGAACACATAATACATCATTAAACTGACCATTGTCTAGATGAACAGTTCCAGTCCCAACAACATTAAGAGATCTATCATCACCAACATATATATTTTTGGTGTTACAATCATTTAAAGAAGAAAACATGGCTTGGTTTTTGGCCATGTGATAAGAGGCTCCAGAATCAATGAGCCACTCATGAGAAGGAGAGGAAGAAGATACATTTAATGCATAACCAGACTGAGATGATTGACAACGACATGCAGAAAGTGCCATTCCAGAAGTTGAAGTTGAAGTATGCTCCACATGGATGTTATGTTTCTTCATTGCACCTTCCAAGGCTTCCATCTTCTTAAAGCATTTAGATTCTAAGTGGCCATCTCGATTACAAAAGTTACAATGTCTATCAGTCTTCTTCCATTTGTTTTTATTGGTCTTATCATTTTGTTGAAATGATCTTTCATTTTGAGGCTGAGTTGGTTTAGGACCATTCTTTTGAGGATATGACTTCTTAGGATTCTTTGAATTTGGTTGCTGTTGGGCGGCTAACGCTTTCGTGGAAGAGTTTCCAAGATTAAGAAGACCAAGGTGTAAGAGTTCTTCTTGTTCTCTTATTAAAGAATCACAAAAAGAGTCAAAGGAAGCGGCCTTGTAGTATTTTCCTTGACAAATGAAAGCTTCCCTTGTAGAATGGAAGGTGGAAACAAATACAGAGTAGGCTGGTCCCAACTTAGTAAGGATGGAATAAATAAGGTTACTATCTTCTTTCTTAACCTTAACACCTTCCAAAAGATATTTAAGGGTCTTGAATTTGGACAAGAAATCTTCAATGCAAGAAAAATTATTAGGATCCAATGTAAGCAACTCATTTTCAAGTTGATGGGCTCTAATTTCATTTTTAATCCCAAAAACTTTAGTGAGTTTTTCCAATGCTTCATGAGGAGTCTCAAGTTCTGCAATATGGAATCTAAGATCAGGAGAAATAGACATCCCTATCAAACCACGTGCTTGATCTTGTCTATTTTCCCATTTTGCAGCCTTGTCTTCATCTTTTGGTTTCTTCTCTTGGTCTGTGGCTATTCTGTAGAGACCTTTACTTCTAAGTAAATCTTCCATGTAGGCTATCCATTGGAAGTAGTTAGTGCTGTCAAGAATGACTTGGCATGGACTTTCCATTTTTTTTTTAAAATTGAAGCTGAAGATGCTGAAAGTAAGTGTTCCAATGGATAGATCTCGAAAAATTAGGTTGTTTTAAAAAAAACGGCTTTGAAAAAGGCTTCCGGATGAAGAAGTTATGGCTTTTTGAAAAAAAAAAAAAATTGTTGAAGTTGCCGGCAAAGTGCGCGAATGTGCGGGAATGAAAAAGTCCGCCCCCACAAAATGGAGACTTGAACCCAAGACCTCTACTCTCTTAAAATAGCTTTGAACCAATTGATCTATACAAAAAATTTGAGAGAGAGAGAGAGAGAGAGAGGGGGGGGGCCTTGGTTTGCATGCTTGCCTTGAGAAAGCTCTTTTTCCCTACAAAACACAAAACACAAAACCAAACACGAATATGCAAAGAAAAACGAACCTTGCGGCTCGAAGTTAGCTTTAGCCAAAAAACTAGATATTTTTCTCAATGTTTCTGATTTTCCGAGATCACACTAAGGTGCAGGGAAAAGAGCATACGCATGAGAAAAATCCTTCCTTTCTGTTTCTGATTTGCCCAGATCGCATAGAGTCGCAGGGCAAAGAGCATACGCAGAAATGAAAGGTATAGATCCGGTTAAAAAAGGCTAAATAAACCAAAACCGAAATAAGCAGAGAGAAAATAACAGTAAACTGCAAATAAACACTGTATACCTCCCGATCTGAAAAATGACGCAGCTAGGGCTACCGGAAACCTTTTCGCGTGAAACGAAAGGGGTTCCTCACTGAAACAGATGCTCCGAACGCAACAAAGCAGTCCTCTCGGCCCGAAAGCAGTCAGAAATAGCAGATCTAGAAAACGACAGTCGGATGCAGTTCTACCGGCTTCAGATTTGGATCACCAACGGACGCAGCCGTCAAATAGCTCCGATACCATGTAGGAATTTACAGGGTAAGTTCCTCAGAAAGAACACCAAAAGGACACCGCTCACAGCCAGATCACAGATCAATACACCAGTATTTTTGACGTGGTTAAAACCCTCAAAGAGGGAAACAGTCCACGGCCTGCGCCAACGTGGCTACTACAGGCAATTTATTAATCAAAGAATGAAAATTTACATAAGCTTCTCTCATGCACGGATTACCCGAACAATGACCCTCCATGCGCTTTAAATAGAACTCATGGACCAATCGTGTCAAGCCACGGATCAAGTGTCGGTAATATCGTGGAGAGAATGAACCGTCGGATCACTACATATCGTGACCGTCGGATTGTAAGTTACAAAATGTACAACGGTAAAGAAACACACTTTACCTAACTCTATACCTAACTCTAAACTAGACCAAGTTGTACTTAACTATTTCCTATGTGTCGGAATATCCTAACATTCAAAACATATCCAACCATTGAATGTTATTAATCTTCAAACTCTACACATTGGATAAGGTTTGTAACACTTTAAGGTATCTCAAAATGTCCTCTCTAATGTGTGTCACAACAAAAACACTATCAAATCATTGTCTTATATAAGAACACTATTATTTCCATGTCACATATCTTCTCAAACCTGCCTACAAAGCAGCTTTGTATGAGGGATTCTGAGATCAACATATGTAGTTGTCAAGTATTCTCTTTGTTGCTTATTAAGGTCAAGGCTTCCATCAATCTAAACCCTCACAAGACCTTTCTATGTTGCTTTCGTCTAATATAGATAAAAGGATTGGAGTGTGAGAACTATGAAAAGTAGTCCTCTGTCTATTCATACTGCTGCATACTGAGGAAGCCCTTCAAAAAATTACTATCTTCTCTGATTGTTACAATAATGACGTAGTAGTGAAGCCAAATTTAGCACAAATGTAGGTTTTAACCCCATATAGAAATTACCTACATACGAATTCTAAAACACACAAAATAAACAATGCAAGAGCATAACACATAAAACACATAGACATAGAGATTTTCCCCTGGATCCCAAAACCGGACTACCAGCTTGATTTTTCATTATGTTCCTTTCAATGTTACAATACATATTTATACATGCTGAAGCATCCAATACCATGGACCAAAAACCATTGCGTCCAAAACCATGGACCTAAAACCATAATGTCCAAAACCATGTGCAAAAAATCATGCACAAAACCATAGGTAGATCTGACCAACCTAACATAGGGTCCAAAACCAAAATTTTCCGGGGTGTTGCCCCAAACCCCATAGAGTGGGGTTTCCTGCACCCCTCAAACCCTCAATGACTCCCACCGCTACGCAATCAGCGAAACGAAGGGGGGGCTCTACCCCCCTTCTAACCCCGCGGTTAACTACGTGGGCTAGTCATGGAAAGAATATGACATAACCCAACATTCTCCCACTTGTTGTTTTCTTTCCACAGGGGGCCACAAGAGAGCTTAGTCATTTATCTAGCCTTGCAACACCCATTGTCTCTCTACACCAAGAGAACTTCTTAGAGCTCACAGATTTTGTCAATGCATCTGCAGTATTCTTCAAAGTGCCCACCTTTACCAGCAACACCTTTTTGCCTTCTATCATATCCCTCACGAAGCGATATTGAACATCAATGTGCTTGTCTTTGAACTATATGCAAGGTTCTTTGCCAAGAAAATTGCACTTTGGTTATCACAGTCTATCTTTATAGCTCCCTGTACTAACCCCATACTTGAACACAATCTCTGCAACCAAACTGCTTCCTTGCTTGCATGAGTGGCTGCCATGTATTCTGCCGTTGTAGTTGATAGTGCGACTATAGATTGTTTCTTACTCATCCAAATGACTGCACCTCCAAATAGGTTAAACACATACCCACTTGTAGATCTTCTTTGATCCAAATCTCCAGCCTAGTCTGCATCAACAAAGCCACGAATATCCAACACTCTATCCA
Source organism: Pinus tabuliformis (assembly GCA_031772625.1). Taxonomy (NCBI): domain Eukaryota; kingdom Viridiplantae; phylum Streptophyta; class Pinopsida; order Pinales; family Pinaceae; genus Pinus; species Pinus tabuliformis. The sequence continues at coordinate 1,166,215,824 of CM062816.1, read as the reverse complement.
ATCCTGGACTTCCTTGGTAGCACAAACTATAATCACTAGTGCCACGCAAATACCTGAAAACCTGCTTCATTGTTGTCTAGTGCTCCTTTCCTGTTTTTGACATAAACATGCTCAATACTTCCACTGCATGTGCAATGTTTGGTCTAGTATAGACAATCGCATACTTCAAGCTACCGACTGCACTTTCATATGGAACACGGGACATGTCCTCCTCCTCTCCTTGTGTCTTAGGACACTGTCCAACGTATAACTTTACACCTACAAGAAAATGAACCTTCACCGGTTTACTATCCTGCATATTAAACCTCTGCATTATTGTCTCAACATACTTCCTCTGGTTTAACCAGAGCTTCCTCTTCTTCTGATCTCTTTTATTTTCCATGCCCAAAATATAGTTTGCAACATGAAGATATTTCATGTCGAATTTGGAGGACAAATGGGTCTTCAAATCCTAGATAATTTCTTTGTCATTTCCAACCAGCGACATATCATCCACATACAAGACCAGATAAATAACACGTCACCAATTAATTTAAAATACACACAGTGATATGCTTTTCTTTTGGTGAAGCCAAGTCCCCGTATAAATGTATCAAATTTCTAATACTACATCCTTGGTGACTGTTTTAACCCATACAGAGACTTCTTTAACATGCATACCAGTTCTTTCTTACCCTTCACCGCAAAGCCTTCAGGTTGCTTCATGTAGATCTCCTCTTCCAAATCCCCATGAAGAAATGATGTCTTCACATCTATCTATTCTACCTCAAAATCAAAGCAGTAGAAATAGATAAAAGTAATCTAATAGAAGTTACCTTGGCAACAGGAGAAAAATATCACCAAAATCAATTCCTGACACTTAGGAATAAACTTTTGCTACCAATTGAGCTTTGTATTTCTCCACCATTCCTTCTGCATTTGTCTTCTTCTTGAACACCCATTTTCTACCAATGGGTTTTCTTCCAGCCGGCAACTCCACCAGATCCCAAGCCTCATTTTTGTGCAAAGATGCCATTTTATCAACCATGGCCTCCGTCCAAAGTTTTCCACCCTCTGAATCTACTACTTTCTTCATAGTTCTGGGATCATCATCAGTAATAGATAAAGAAAAATTTGAACAGAAAGCAGATGGACTATACCTTTCTGGTTGCCTTCTTTCTCGAACTGATCTTCTCACACCTAGAGTTTGTGGCTCTTCATCTTCTGATTACTCCTTTGTTGTAGAGTCTGATTCTTCCTCCTTTAGCTCAAACTCTATCTTCTCAAGTTCCTTTGGTTGGACTTCATGTTTAATAACATATTTCACCTCTCTAAACACCACAGGCTGTACACAACCTTCCTCATTACTGGTTTCCAAAGCTTATAACCCTTTAAACTATCCTTATACCCAATAAAGATGCACTTTTCAGATTTACTATCCAACTTGGTTCGTTTCTCCTTTGGAACATGTACATATGCATCACATTCAAATGCCCTCAGACGTGAAAGAGAGGGTTTCTTACCAGTCCATACCTCTTGTGGAGACTTATCCTCCAACACTGATGAAGGTGATCTATTGACCAGCGAACATGATGTCTCCACCGCCTCTGCCCAGAATTCCTGTCCTAACCCGGCACCACTGAGCATGCTTCTTGCCCTTTCCATCAACATATTTTTCATTCTTTCTGCAACTCCATTTTGATGAGGTGTATATGGAGTGGTCTTCTGCCATGCTATACCAAACTTCTTACATAATTTTTCAAATTCCTTACTGCAAAACTCTCCATCGTTATCTATCCTTAACACCTTTATCTTCTTCTCTTTCTAGTTTTCCACTAGAGCCTTAAATTCTTTAAACCTATCAAAGACTTCAGATTTCTTCTTAAGGAAATATATCCATGTATTCCTTGAGAAGTCATCTATAAATGATACATAGTACACAGACTTACCCAATGATGGAACCTTCACAGGTCCAAACACATCACTGTGCACAACCTCTAATATCTGTTTCGCTCTGTTACCACCAGAGGGGAAACTCACCCGATTTTGCTTCCCATATACACAATTTTCATAGAAATCAAAATCCAGAGAGCTGTTACTCATACCTTCTACCATACCTTTACCATGAAGTATTCGAAGGCCCTTCTCTCCAATATGTCTAAGCCTTTGATGCCACAACATGGTCTTCTCTCCAGAGACCACTAGATTTTCTGCTCCACTTTCAGGAACCACAGAACTATTGCACCCATCAACAATAGTGCTACCTTGTAGCTTGTACAGAGTTCCAATCCAAACTCCTTGCATCAATAACAGTGCCCCTCGAACCATCTTGTAGGTATCCTTCTCTAACACTATTTTTACACCTACATCATCTAGCTTTCTTACATAAATTAGATTTCTAGCCAATGCAGGAATATGTAGAACACCCGGAAGTGTTCTAAACCTTCCACCTTCCAACTTCAACTTTACTTTTCGGCGACCAATGATTCTAGCCTTCCTATCATCCCCTAAGAAGACATCACCACCATCGTATTTCTCATACTCGTAGAACCACTCTCTATGGGGAGTGAAGTGAAAGGATGCACCTGAGTCAATCAACCATGCCTCATGATCTATATGTGTACTTGAAGAAGCCAAGTACACATCCTTGCCTTCATCTTAGGTGGTTTTCACCTCTGCAGAAGGAGCATCATCAGATCCCTTTCCTTTATCAGGAGCCTTAGATTTACAGACCCTTTTGTAATGCCCTTCCTTTCCGCATTTATAGCACACCAACTTTATAGATTTTCCTTGAGATTTAGATCTCCCTCTAGATTTAGATCTCCCACTCAATGACTTATTTTTGTTTTTGTTCTGGGACTATCCTCGTACAGACAAGGCATCACCATTCTGGCTCTCCATATTTTTCTGTCTAATCTCCTCCATCAGCAAGGATGAGACTATTTCAACAAACTGCAAGGCAGTTGTATTGCTACCTATTGCAATAACCAGATTATCCCATGAATTGGGTAGAGAACACAACAAACTGATGCACTTATCTTCATCTGAAATTTTAATATCAATAGATAACAACTGACTTACCACAATATTAAATGTGTTTAGATGCTCTATCACCAAGTCTCCATCTTTCATCCTCAGGTTATACAACTCTTTCCACGGGAACAGTTTATTCACCAGAGACTTAGATTGGTACAAAGTTCCTAACCTGTCCCACAAAGCCTTAGCCGTAGCTTCCCCTGATACATTCAGCAATAATGAATCTGAGACACACAATTATATTGTGCTCTTTGCCTTCTAATCTAACTTCTTCCATTCTTCATTGGACACTCCCATTGGTTTAAAACCCAGATCTACCACGATCCACTGATCTTTATCCACCAACAGATCCTCCATCTTGAGTTTCCACAACTCAAAACTCTGACAATTAAATTTCTTGATCTCTATCTTTCCACTGCTCACCATCTTCTTTCACCACTAGAATTGATCTCGCAAATCTCCCATTGAACAGGTTCTACCACAGGCCCGAGCGAAACCCCTCAGCAACAAAGACATCCCCTCAAAGCCAAAATAGCTCTGATACCAAATGTAGGTTTTAACCCTGTACAAATATTACTTGCATACGAATTCTGAAACATAGAAAATAAACAATGCAAGAGCATAACACATAAAACACATATACACAAAGATTTTCCCCTGGATCCAAAAACTGGACTAACAGCTTGATTTTTCATTACGTTCCTTTAAATGTTACAATAAATATCTATATATGCCAAAGCATCCAATACCATGGACCAAAAACCATCGATCCAAGACCATGGACCAAAACCCATCGCATCCAAAACCATGTGCGAAAAATTATGCACAAAACCATAGGTAGGTCTGCCCAACCTAACATAGGGTCCAAAACCAAAATTTTCTGGGGCGCTGCCCCGAACCCCATAGAGTGGGGTTACCTGCACCCCTCAAACCCCTTGTGACTCCCCCCGCTATGCAGTCGGTGCAACGAAGGGGGGGCTCCGTCCCCCTTCTAACCCCCCTGGTTAACTACGTGGGCTAGTCATGGAAAGAATATAACACAACCCAACAAAAATTACTATCTCCTCTGATTGTTACAATAATGACGAAGTAGTGAAGCCAAATTTAGCACAACATCTTGCTTGAATAGCTTGCATATTCTAGAGTTTGAATGCTTCAGAAATTTATATGCTTTACAATCAACAATATGTATGAATAGAACTTGAAACATTTAGATTCAAACTTCAGACCTCTAAATCGACTGTCTGAATTATTCATCCTTATAATATCAATGGGCCATATATGACTGAATTGATGAGCAACAAAGATTACATATAGGTCTGTAATTCACGTCGTAAGCACAAAAGAATCTCGATCTAAAAAGGAGTTGTAGGCATCTTAGTAAAACACTTATCTGTAGATCTGAAATAGGTCTAAAATATCCATATGCCCTTGCCCTAACTAGAAATGACTGAAGTGCTTCATGGAGCTGTAAACTATTTTTGGGAAATGTTCAAATAGTCTACAAGATAAAAGGATTTCGTTAACTAGTTCCTTCAAGAATCATTGGTGTAATCTCTAAATACAAGTCAATCCAAAAGGAACTTCAAAACTATCATGTCATAAAAACTCATCCTTGCTGATTAATTGAAGCCCTAAGAGGATTGAAATAGCTCCACACTTCAAAAGCTAGAAAATGCACTAAAATTCAAGGTTTAGAGTGATATTCCAAAGAGATGAGGGCTTATGCCACAAATCTAGAAGTGTCATCAAATGTTCATGGAATTTCTTTTAGAGCGAAACTGTCAGTGAACTGTGATACCACCGAACCTTAGAGATCAACAAACTTAGATGAAAGCCTTCATGCTTAGTAATAAAGCTCTAACGAAGACCAAATTATAATAGGTCTCCAATAATTTGGTCTTTAAAAGTTTTTCAAACAAGCCCAAATGGATTCTTAACAATCCTTACTACTCCTTGTTCATCGATTCATGTTAATCACAGAGACTAGAGTGTTGCTTAGAAATTATGTCGCAGGGAATTATTTGAGTTTTTCTTAGATGATTCTTTCATAGAACTCTTACTAGTTTTTGTAGCCCTACTTCTATTCAGAGAGGAAGACAAAAACCATATTGTTCTGCAATGAAAGTACTGGTTGCAAAGGAAATCATTGTGTAAAAGTTAATGTCATTAAGAGGTCGAAAGTCTGCTCCTTGCAATTACGAAACCAAACTAGATGCCAAGGGATATACAGGAAATGGATGCAGACATAAAGAATTTGTTTCAGAAATATTAAGTAGGCTGGGATTATTGCTCGAAAATTACACAGATCAAGACCCTTCTTTCTGCAGATGGAAGAGGAAATTACTCCACGTGTAGAGAGGCATAAAATTGTTTCCATGCAGTTGACTGATTTCTTTCTCTCTTGCTTGGGCATGCCCTCACTTGTGCTCTGATATCATTGACACTTCACTATCCATGAATTTTGGAACCTTCTAACCCATTTTTATATTAATATCCATTAATATTTTATTTTTCCTAAGTTTAGACTTAGGAACTTCATTAAAAATATTAATTATTTTAATATCTCCTAAACCGGGTAGAATCTGCCCAAACCATTTTTGGGTCTTGGAGATCTCATGTGCTTTAGCCTCTCCACAAATTTTCATGGCTATAGCACATCCAATGTGTTATCACCTATGAATTCTAATTTCCAAATGGCTTACATTAGTTTAATGGTAAAGGTTCGGTGCTAGTCTAGGTTTCATTTTTTATTTTTTGTCTTAGAGACTGAATCTTAGGAGTCTTGATGGTATGCTCAAATAAAGGTCAACTATTCATCCTCATTCATCACTGGTCTCATAACTCACACAATTTCCATGTGTCAGCTTTGTTTAAAGGTTATTGTGTGCTACAAAGCTCTTTAGGTGATTTCGTAGCGCATAATCCAGATTTTACACTGGCTGCGCTACGAAATCAGAGATTCGTGCAATCCGTAGCAAATCTTTCCTAACTGTCAAATCTATCAAGTTCAGTTATGGTTGCATTATTCACTGTCAGCTTATACACTCCACATATCATGTCCAACTGCTTATTTCCATTATTACAGTCGTTAGGTACCTTGGTACGCTCGGATTGCAAGTTCCAAGAAAAGCCAGGTATTCACAGTCTTAATTATGATTGTATTCATTGCATGAGGAACAAGTCTGCAAGTTTTCAATTTGAATTCATTGAACACCAAGTGAGGCAGTATTCAAGCGAGGCAGTTATCAAGCGAGACAGGGATCGAAGATTGAGCAGTGCTAGTATTTCTAACCTTCATTACGCTGAAGTCTCATGGAAGGATCTACAGAAAGAAAAGAGCACAGGTCAGGGAGATGTTTGAGGAACGAACCTGAAGGTCTAGACCTTATCCTGAAGAATAGAGAAGTTGAGCACGCGTTCAAGCAGGTTGGATGTTGGAATTTTTGCGAGAAACTCTAGGGAGGTCATGCACAAATCACCAAGGAATTTGCTTTGAATTTCACAGGACTGAATTCAAAGGTTGGGATGCTCGAATTGCAAGTCTCACCAGAGGTAATATCCACAGTTACTGAGATTCCAAGGGGACAAGAAATTTGATATGACGCCCTGCAAAGAATTTCTGAAGCCTGAGTTCATTGACTCAGATTTAAACAAGTTTGTGCGTAGAAGTTATGTCAAGGACTCATATGCCAATTTTCTTACCTGCATACATAGGTACCTTACCTGTGAAGGGAGATACAATAAGGTGTATTCATATCATTTTAAGCTTCTGCTGCATTTCACAGGAAAGATATCTCCTGATTTACCTTTCTACTTATTTCATAGCTTAAGAAAAATATGTGACAAGGTGCAGCTAAGGAAAGAAGCCTTTGAGACCTCATTGTTTCACCACGGCTTAGTTAAGTTGATCGTGTTGCATGAACTCCAGAAATTAGGTAGGGACTAACCCACATTCATGTTTATGTCTAGTTTGAAGAATGAGACTGGTCTCAATCCTCAAGCTGCAAAAGATCTTCCAACAACAACTGGTCATCAGGCAGAAACAAGATCCAGGAGGTTTGCAAAGTTGAAGGCTAGGAAACAAATAAGGGAACCCACCAAGCCACTAATTATCCAAGATACACCCCAACAGTCCCTTAAAGTAAAAACTCAGATCAAAGAAGGTTCACATGAATCAAACACAGGTGAAGGAGTCCAAAGAAGAAGGACTAGGAGCCAAGTAGCTAAAGAAAAAGGCAAGTTAGTGATTATTGAGGAAAGCCCTATTTCAAGGGGAGACTTGAATGATTTACTGCAAGCCATTGATATTGAAGAATCTCCCCTGGTTCAAGCATATTTGATAGAGTCAGGAAAAGACAAGGCTAAGAGAATCAAAGCCTCGAAAAAACTCAAGTTTGATGATCAGGTTGCTCAATTTGTCTTTAAGCCAAGAAGACCCATAACGAGGAATTTCAAACACATACAGGAGATACTGCCAGGAGCAGATGAAACAGAGGAGATAACACAGTCTCATGAAGGAAAAGATAAAGGTAAAGCAGTTACCCTTCAAGAAGAAGATAGTGTTGAAGAGTTGAAAAGGAAGTTGGAATTGGCAAACTTTGAAATTGCTAGACTGAAGAAAGCCTCCAGGAAACATGCAATCAAGGAAGCTTATTTTAACCAAATGCAAGCTCGATGGGAGGACAAAACATTTCAAATACCCAAGGTGGTCGACTGTAATGTTCAATTCCGTAGTTGGACTGTCCCTGCAATAAAGGAAGCACAATTCATCAGAAAGGTCAATACAAAGCTGAGAGCTGGGATCAGAGTCATGAAGAAGAAAATTGAAGAGTTGAAGCTGCAGCTAAGGCAGCGGGAAAGATCTCCTTAAGGAAACCACACAGCAAGTAAGGTTACATTCAAAGTTTTGATGATTTTCCTTGTTACAGTTTCTTGAAGAATGATACATCTCCACTCAGTTTTGATAGCTTCAGGGCAGTTGAAAGGGATATGTCAAGATAAAAGAGGCTCAAGTCAGTTAGGTTTTGATGTTAAACTGTGTTTTGTGATTACACAGCAGTTTCGTAGCGTGCTACGGAACTGCTGGTAAAGCCGCATAATGCACAGCAGTTTCGTAGCACGCTACGAAACTGTTCTAGCTACATAATTAAAACTCAGTCAACCAATTTTGAGGGACTGAGGGGAAAGTTTTGAAAAAGGAATCTCTTCAAAGGATCATGTAACAGGTGTCAACATTCAACAAGGGAAAAATAGGTGGAGGAAACATATATTTGAACTCTAAACTTTTTGTTATAAAGTGATCATAGTTACTACAGTTCATGATATGTCAAACAGCTTGGAGGAGGTTTTGTCTTCACACATGGGAAAGGTCGACAACACATAAAGGACGTGGCACTCTAATACATTTTTGTATAATCAAGGAAGAAGGACATGTTTCATTGGTTTCGAATATCTTTAAGGAAAACCAAAAGCAGATAAACAGGGGCAGTTTCCTACTTTTCAGGAGCAATTGAGAAGATGTGACCTTAAGGGACAGCAGGCAGCTACAAACACCTACCATAGCTAAAACTAAAAGAGACCACTTGTCAAAGAATGAGAATTGATTGTAATTAATGCTATTATTAGCATGATATGGAGTTAGACTCCTATTTGCCTTAGATTTCTAAAAAGTCTAGTTAGCAGTTTGTTACATTTAATAGGTAGTTAAAATTTGAATAGGTGTCATAAGAAGTAGAATTCGAGTTCCCCTCATGTTGGAGGAGGAATCTCAGCCTTGTAAAAGAATTCTATATATAGGAGAGAGGGAAATGTACCAGGGGTTGGAAAATTTCAGAGAAATTGGAACTATTGTGCTATGTATATGACTCTGTTTTAGTAATACAAGACTTGGCTTTACTTCTCAGGAATCAGAAGGAGTTTACTGTTCAGAATGTTGTGTATCATCCTCTCTTTAGTATTTGCAGTGGTATAGATGTGTGATTACTTAGAAATCACTATTTGTGCTCTAATTTCCTTCACATATTTATAAACTGTTTTGTCCTGTATGTTTCTAGTGTATTCTGAATGGTTAAATTTTGTATGCCCTGACTTCTATGTAAGGTTGATATCATTGTTATACTGAAACGAATTTGACTCCATAAGCCCAATGGATACTTTCTAGTTGTGTTTCCACCAGTCATATTTTTACATTCCTTTCACAAGAGTTAGCCATCATAATCATAATCAAGAACATTAATCCTTTGAGAGAGCCCTCTCTGGTTGGGGAGGCTAAGCCTCAGCCTAAAGTAGGTTTGAAATAGTTACTTAAGGTCTTCTTGGTCGGCAGCCTTCCAGGGTCTAATTTTGAGATAACACAATGCTACCCCAAATCAACACTCCATCTTAGCAAGGACTGCACTCTAGTAATACTCCTCACTGAGTATTACACTGATTATTCAGCATCAGTACCTATGCTGATGCTAGGCCTCCCCACCCAACATCCTGTAATGCTACCCATGGCCCTGCCATTGCCACCGTTGCATCTGTACAACAACTCCCTCTACATCCGTGTTGTTGCTGGTCCATCCTCCCAACACGCATATGCACTACAACTCCCTCTCACCATGTTGCATCATGGTACTGCTAACCGCTACTGTAGTGCAACTCAGTTACTCAGAAGTAAGTAACTGAGCCCTCTAACTTTTGACATCCCTGTCAGGCTAGAAACACTCCTGATGCTGAAGCTTTCTCTGCTGCTAACAAGTGCTCCCTCTACTGACCTCTGCATTGTTGCAACAACTCCTTGCATCTCTCACTGTTGAACACCACTTTGTGCCATCCTTCACTGATGAAACACTCCCGTGCCTCTCACATTGTTGTAGCCTACTAGCCTCACGTTGCTCAGGGACTCCTGCACTATAGCACTCTGTGCACTACATCTACATCCGTCTCTATCCACGTCCACTAGTCTTGCTACTCTCTCTTCGGGGCTCCCGTAGGAAGGTATAATCCAGGAGGTTAGGTACTTCAAGGATCCTACCCCTCATCACCTATTCCTCCTAACTACAGCTCGATGTCTCCCCACCTCTTCTCTAGAGGTACATGAGCACTCCCTGTAGTCCCTAGCATGCCCTGGAACACTATGACATGAGCATTAGTGTATTAACTATGCTAAAAGTTCACTTTATTGTTAATTTGACCATGAATATCTCTTTTACAAAGCTATACTACTTACTTCTATTTATGTTAGTGGTTTGAAAAGAACATTTCTATAGTCTCTTAACTGAATTTCTTAAAGTTTCTACGTTTATGTTTTTTGACAAAAAAGGGCTAACATTTTACCTTGGCTAAGTAAGGATTCTTTAAATAACCTTCTGGCTTGGTTCCTTTTTGTTCCATCTAAGCTTGGCAAAGTGTCATGAATTTACATTGAACAATGTAAGAATCTAGTCTTCTCCAGAAACAATCAAGCCAACTCTTTCATTTTGAAAATTACCTACCAGTTCTAGACATATTCCTTGAAATTTCTATGTTGAAGGTGTTGGATTTAGGTAAGTGATGCAGAATGCACACCTAGAGTTCTATTATTCACCTATTAGACCAGTGAAAATTAAAGACAAACTTGGAAGGGTTGGACATGACTGTTCCAACCATACTCTTATTGACCTGCAATACATATATTCATAACACATACCTACAATACTATTGTTCACCTATTCCGCTAGTGCATATTGTAGCCAAACTATTAAATGTTGGACTTTGTTGTCTAAAGTTCACACACTAGCACTAAAGATGCAACGCATTGTGTGCATCCTTAGATATGTTTGAGATTGAAAGCTAACTATTTAAATAAATGCATGTATAAAACTTCTATATTAGCAAAATAATCACCAATATTTTTTTCTAACATTTTGGGCTAAATTCACAATAGTATGCTAAAAAGTGCCATTTCAATGTCTGGAAATTAGGATATATAAATGTGAGATATATACTCTACATCCTTGGGTTATCTCCTTTTCCAATCTGAGCTTCTTTAGGCTACATTTTAGTTGTTTGAACTTTTAGCTTTGAAGAAATTCTTGAATGGAATTCATAGATACTTGAATGAATGGACTTCATAAGGCAGTGGTATCATAAATTGTGTTATTTCAAAGATTTGGCTTCCATATTTTGAAAAAATAAAATGTCCTTAATAAATACTTATATGTATAGATACTTACGTTTAGGATTATATATGTGTTGGAGCAGTTCATTTATGTTTTACTATAATCCTGATGCTAACAAGGTTTAGCTAACTTTTTCGTCAATTGTTCATACAATATGAAAAAGATTTCATTGTCAAAATGTGGAAAAAAAATACATTTCTCCTGATTTATTTTTTTATTGTTCATGACAAGATAATCATGTTGCAGGAATGAGGTATCCTACAGTCTATTTTTTCCTCCCATTTTTTATAAGGACATACATTTCATTTTCATGTTGATGGGTTTTGCATGTATCTTATCTATCCCCAAATGCTAGTAATGGAGAGGATCTTGAGAAGTAGTCATGGACACAAACTATCAGAGGTTAACGTTACAATACCACTTCCACCTGGAATCAAAAAATGTTTAATGGTAAGTGACATAAAGAAGAGTTATTTAACGACAGGGTTAAAAGGGCAACCTCATGTCTTAGTTCTAAGTCATTTATTTATGTTTCTTAGCTACAAGTCATCTGTTTTTGAGCTTTACCAAATCAATTATTTCACTAATCCAATATGCATCGCTTGTATTTCTCACCCGATGTTAGTTACTTGACATGGTTGATATAACATTCAATTCCAGACCACTTTTATTTCAAATCAGAAATTTTATTAATTAAAAGGATGTTCATATTTTGATTGGTTTACTTGGAGCTTGATTTAAAAATTTTTTGTAAATTCCACATGGGTGTTATTTTTTTAGGGTGAGCTCTTTGCACTAGTAAGGTCAGATGAGTCCTAGAACATAGGTATACAACAAGCACATCTTTGGCCTTTTTTTGTGTATATTTTATTCCTTATATCATTGATGGATGGTTATTGATGATGTAAAACAGAGGATGGGACGGTCCTGCCAATTCTCTTGACAAAACAAAATAAAATGGAGCGGTAGAATTGTGTTTTAAAGGGTGAGCTAGAAATCAATACTTGAAAGGTAGAAATTGAGAATGGAAAGCTATCTGATCTAGATCTAGAGACACAACAGGCCGTGGAAAAAAAATGATGGTATTAATGAGTCTTCCCGGAAAATTATCTCTAACTGTTAGACCACTACCCAAATTTTAGTTATCTGCAATGGAAATAGTGACTAGCTTTATTTGTATGAATAGTGACTTTGGCCATTTTCCTATTTGTTTCCTATGAATGATTTTGATTTTCAAACTCCAACTAGTTTGTTGTTAAATTAGTTAATTTTTTGATGAAAAACTTATAGTTTTCAAAGCTCTTTTCTAAATCTATTTTCTTGAGAAAATTTGTCTCTTTACTTTAGGTTTTGTAGATTTCTACTGTGTGACATATGCTATGATATAATTTTCTGGATAAATAGACAAAAGCGTTGTACAACATAGTCTTTTTTAAATCTAAAGAAACAATATTTCTAAATACAAAGTTTATTAATTAAGAACATCTTTTATACTTCTTTGCTAAGTTATGATTATAATTCGGGCGGGGATTTTTTGTACCCTGATATTGTGTTGTCTCTTTGGGTCTTGTCAGGTAACAATGGTTAATAAGGAATGTGTTCTTGAGAAGCAGGAACACATCTTATTCTACTATCGATAGGAAACTCCATGGCTTTTAGGCGTGGAAACAAAAATGCAAATGTCAGTGGGATATCGAAAGTCCATGTTGGATGAATTTAATACTAGTGATGATTTTAATTCTTTGTTACATAAAGAATGTCACAAGTCAAATTCAAATAAACAGAAGCAGCTCAGGAATAAAGGTGAAACTATTATTTTCTGTCAAGTCAATTTCTTTTATTTGTTGGTTGTTGTCATGTTTTGAGTGTAGACTTGTGAAATTCCAAATTGCATGTTGGTTTATGTAAAGGGGATATATATATATATATATATATAGATATAGATATCGTTCATGGCTTCTGGAGATCCATGTTACATTTCCACATAAGTTTAGATATCATTCAGATATCTAAACACCAAACAACAACAACATTGATTTTTTTCTTTCACTTAACCTATAACATATTGCATCTATTGTTACACTAAAAAATGTCACCATGACTTTTTACAGTTGGTATGGCTCTATCAATAGTCATGCTATCCTCCTGGGCAAGTCTTATGCCTCTGCTCTCCATGTCAAACTCCAAAAAGAGAGAAAGTCTTTATAAATGTATTTATCTCTGGGTACGCAGGTTCTCTCAACCTTACCTGCGGATACGCACCTAATGTTCACAAAAGCTGCGTACTTGTACGCTCTGTATGTAAAGGGGCAGGTGCGTACCCCTGTAAAGGTCAAAATGCGCAAGTTTCATCTTTAAAAAGTTACTTGTGGTCATTTCTAGAGCATTCTAGAAGGTTGTTCGACGTGTATTGAGCGCCTCCAGATGGTTCATGTACCCCTACCAAAGAGGAACTTATCCCATCAATAAGGGAGCTATCCCATCCAAAGAGGGGATTATCCCATTGATGGTGGACCTGAATAACTTCCTCTAGAGCACTATAAATACAGGCATGGGCCAAAGGGAGAGGAGGTTGAAAGCTAAACATTTCTAAGGGTAGATGCTGCTGGAATTAGGACTCCCATTTAGAAGCTTGTGAGGAGAGATTGCCATCTTTGCTTGTTCTATTTGGAAGTGGGTGAGCTTTGTCAAAGTAAAGGAGAACTCTTGATGGACCATGGGAGGGACTTGCACAACACCAAGGCTCAGGTTGTAATTGTTCCTTTTGTTTCCTATTAATGCAAATGAGTCCATTCTTCTCAATAACTTGTTATTTATGAGTTGTTTCATGTACTCCTTGGTCTATGTGTTAAATATGTTTTATTTTATGAGATTATCAAGTGCTATTTAATCGTTTGATTGTTAGTGAATGCAGGTTTCGAAGTGAAGGAGGAGCTCATCCGGATCAGCGAGGCTGGACTGCTACAACAGCGTTGGACTACAAGTAGGATCTAAACACTTGATTTCTTATATAGTAAATGCATGTTTAGAGAAGGATTGCTCTTGTTTGTCTTGTTTGTCACTAGAGAGTCTTAGGCTCCTAGGGAGGTTGGTTGTGTCCGCACTATCAACTCTTTCCACCTGACAAAATGGCGACTCCACTGGGGACTCCATTGATGAGAAAGTTTTTTCCTTTGTATGCAACTTTGATCTGAGAAAAGTCATTTATTTTCTGGTTTTTGGCTCTGTGACTTGTATTTGGGTGGGTTAGCTTAGGCTTAGATTGAATTTAGTTTTTCTTGGTTTTTCCAGTAGTACGCACCCTCTGAGTGTTGCACAGTGCATACCTGTACGCACTGTTGCTGTGCGCACAGAGCGGGCCCACACCTGTCTTAACAGGTTGCCTGCGTACCCTGCTAAAAATTAAGAAATTTCCATTTTTTACATTTTTCCTCTTAGATTTTGCTTTTTCTTAGTTTTTACTGCCCAGATCCATTAGTCTCTTGTCAAAGATCTTCACCTGAACTTGTTTCGATAGCATTGAGTGTTTTAGTGGATTTCATAGAAGTTTAAGCCCTAGGGTTTGATTTTTGAGTAGGTCCTGTAGTGACTTTGGCGGTAGAAGTTGTCAAGCCTTAGATCTCTCTGGTTTTGTCAGCCTTCTTAGGAGTCAGACCTGTCATAAAGTCTACCTGTGAGAGCAACTTACCTTTGAGTTGTCTCTTCGGCAAATTTCGAAGTGCTTGTTGATTGAGTATTGAATTCCATTTTACAAAAAGAACAAAAAGATTTGAGTTTTGTTTTGACTGGTCTTTTGATTCTGCATTAGCTGTTCCTTGGCTTGATTGTGGTCAAGTAAAACAACCTAGAATCATCCTTGTAGGCTTTTGCCTCGTTAGGTTTGCTTTAGAGTAAATTTCTTTTTGATT
Organism: Pinus tabuliformis; assembly: GCA_031772625.1. Classification (NCBI taxonomy): domain Eukaryota; kingdom Viridiplantae; phylum Streptophyta; class Pinopsida; order Pinales; family Pinaceae; genus Pinus; species Pinus tabuliformis. The sequence goes on along the minus strand of CM062816.1, from coordinate 1,166,200,754 downwards.
TGCTTGTGAGTCAATTTTTCATAGATTTTATAGCTTTTGAGATTGATTTTCATTCAAATAGTTTTATATGCTTTATTAAATAAGAGAAAATACAAAAATGATCTCCTTTGAAAAGTTTTGTTTCAAGTAGCTTTGAGGTATTTTGAAAGAAAAATAATTTTTCGTGTACGTAAGGAGTGGTCATGTTTGTATGCTTGGAAAGATAAAGAGAATTGTTTCTTTGATTGTCTTTACTAAGAAAGTTGTTTTCTATAAAATTTGCATTTTCCAACTCTCTTAGTTAGGAGTTTCATTGAAAGAGAAAAGTAGCGTAAATCATCTTACGTGCATCTTTGTAGTGGTTTGAGTCGAGTCTACACACCATTGGTTTCATTTCCGCTACCTTTTGTCTTTAAGAAAAACCATAAAATTAATGCTTAAAGTAAAATCAACGTAGTAACTTTTATTTACTAGGGCTCTGAAACACCAATTTAGATCAGGCTAGTGTCTTGGAGTAGGAGAGTAATTAACTCTCCAAGACAACAAAACCAAACAAGTAGCTTATCTTGTGATAGAATAAATCCAATTGTCTCATTTGTACTCTGGGAAAGCTCCTCTTAAAGGAGAAGCACGAGCTCGTGTCCGAACCAGTGAGGGGATCAATCCTCCCTCGTTGGGAACGACGCCAGACACGCACGTATTACAAACGGTAAACCTCGGATTAACCATTGTCGAGGAGCCAGGGGTCACTTGTCGGTAAACCTTGGATTATTGTCAAGGAACCGACAAGGGGATTGAGCTTGATACTCTGCCCTTGCATGCTGTCGGAGTGTAGAATGTTCCCCCAGGTGCATTTGTTGCGGTTGGTAACCTTAGTGACCATTATCTTTAGGATTCTACCAAGGTGACGGTGGAGGGAAGATCCCACTGTACCTGGAGCAGACGTCGGCTAGACTCACTTGGATTTTCCGGGGGGTTCACTTCACTCGAGACGGTTAAAGTGGAGGAACTTGTGCCGGTCTATTCATTAAGCAGGTTGCCGGGGTAACTGTTCCACCCGCCACTTCTGTACTGAATCCGGCGATGTTGGGTTTCATCTCCAACTAGCGTTCTCGGTCTGGAAGGCTACTGTTTGTGCTTGGTTTGATGCCCTAGATTCTTTAGGCGTCTGATTCAAATTTGTTTGCTTCTTTAGCGACTTTAGGTGGTTTGATTTGAGATTTTACTTTGTTTTCGTGTGTAGTAGTTAAAAGTTTTTAGCTGTGGCGGAATTACCGAGACAGTCCCGTAGACTTCGGGGCCAGTCTCCTGAAGTTGTTTCTGTGGCCGAATTGTTGAGGAGATCCCGTAGACTTCGGGGTGAACCTCCTCGAGACGACCCAAGTAATCTAGAAGGTTTGAAGGTCCTTGTAACTCCTCCTAGTGGCAGTAGAGTAGGTTCACCTGAAGAAGGAGAATCTTCCTTGGTAGTCCATCCAGATTACCAAAGTCTAGAGACAGGTTATAATCCCGAAGCTGTTACAGTTTCTGAGCTTGCTGGTAGTTTTTCGTCTACTAGTGATATAGGCGAAGAACCTGAAATATCTGAACCTGTTACTCCGACTTCTAGTTTTCCAGATTCACCAAGAGTAGAACGAGTTATCACCGAAAATATTCCTACTGGTTTGATTGCTATTGAAGAACTTGCTCCAGAGGAAGAAATAAGTGTCTCTAACCTTGAAGATCAACTTACTATTGAGCTCAGGGAGCGTGAATCTATCTTTTACAGTCCTCCTAGAAGTACTACTTGGTACCTTTCGTTAACCAATTATTTAGACAACTCAGGGTTAGGTTTTTCTACACCTCGTACTCCTTTTCCACCTGGAGGTATTTATACTCCTGTAAATATGTCTGGTCAGTCATCCGTGTTTACTCAAACTCCTGAATCTTTCTTACACGGCGGTCCTTCTGTTCCCACCGGGTATCAATCACTTTCTGGTACCTTCGCGGCGGCATCTCCTCAATCCATTGATCATGGGTTATTAGCTGGAAACAATGGTAATAAACCGTTGGGTATAGGGGACATTTACATGATGTCAGGTTCAGTTCCCGTTTCTCAACCTCAAGGTGGTCAATTACCGCCTGGGGGGCAGCCTCAGTTAACGCCTGGGGGGCAACCTCAAGGTACACAAATTGTGTCTGGAGGGCAGCCTCAAGGTCAGTATGTACCTATGGTGCAATACATGCCTCAAGGTCAACCCCAGCCTCAATATGTACCCCAAGGTCAACCTCAGTATCAATATTTACCTCAAGGGTATCAACCCCAAGGGTATCAACCTCAAGGGTATCAACCTCAAGGTCAAGGTCAACCCCAGTATCAGTATTTACCCCAAGGTTATCAACCTCAAGGTCAATACTCGAGTCAAGGTTATCAACCACCTCAAGGTCAGTCATATGTTCAAGGTATGGGAACTGTACCTTTCAGTTATCAATCCTATCCTCAATCTGGCTATGGATCTCAGTATCCTCAACCTGTTAGGGGTCAATACCCCGGAATGTTAGTGTGGGATCCATCACAGGGACAGGTGTTGCAGCCAAGTATACAGTTGGTACCTCAAGCTGGACAACCCGTAGTTTCTGGTCCACCCCAGCAACCGCAACCTGTCCAATCAAATGCTCAAACTTCTGTAACTTCGGTAGTTACTCAGCCGCCAATTGCACCTAGTACTCCATCTCAAACGGCTGCTACAACTACCGCAACATCTGCCGCACTTACTTCTGGAGTATCGACAGCTCCGGTTTCTACTGTCTCTGCAACCACTCCTCAGGCATCTTTACCGTTGTCTGGATATACGATTCAAACCACGGTCCAGATGCCTACAGGTCAGCCTGGTATAAGTACGGTTGTCACTACTCAACCTCAATTTGTTCAACAACCATACCAGGGACAGTACCAACATGGGCAAGCTGTCTAACAGCCGATTTACCAGTATCAACCGTATCCTGGGTACACTTATCAACAACCTCAACAACCCCAGTACGGTCCGGTTAATCCTGGTTTTCCAAGAGGATATAATATCCCTAATGCGATTCCTGTTCCTAGTTATCCTGGATATCCTCCTCCTGGGACTGGTCTTGTGACCCAGATTTTTAGAGATCCTAACCGGCAATTACCGTTTATCGCAAATTTAGATTTACCAGACTTGACGCGCCTAACGAACGATCCAATTCAATATCTTCCGTTCTGGCCGCCAATGCCAAATAAGTTGCCCAGTGATATACCCAAGTTCGAAGGTAAGTCTGGAGAGGATCCGTCCAATCATGTGATGACTTACCACCTCTGGTGTGCTTCAAATTCTATCTCGGATGATTCGATCCGCTTGCATCTTTTCCAGCGTACACTCATTGGTCTCGCGGCCAAGTGGTACATTGAGTTACCACGGGCCTCTTTTTACAATTTTAGCCAGTTAGCTACCGCGTTCTTAACTCACTTTCAGTTGCCGGTCAGATACGATAACGGCACGGAGTTATTAACTTCACTAAAACAATCGACGTCCACGTATATTTCTGATCACATTCATGAGTGGAGACGTCGAAGACGGTTAGTGAAAGTTTTTATTCCGGACCAAATCTTAGCTGAATGGTTTGTTAAATCATTATTACCGAAGATTACTGAAGATGTAGCTAAGGCCAGAGTAGTTACTGAGGAGCAAGTCATTGCTCAGGCGCAGTACCTTGACTTAGTTTATACTCAGTCAAGTACGTTACACGAGAAGATCCCAGATCTTCCAAAATCGAATCAAATCGTTGCTGCTCCTTCAGGATCTCATGCCGCTGATGGTATGATTGGCATCGTGAATACAAAGAGCAAGAAGAAATCTTCCAAGACTTCTACTACTCCTATAATCACTTTTCCTGATTCCCCGACAGGAGAGTCTTCTCCTGAACTTTCCACCGATATTCACGTTGTAGAGTCATCTACGGCCAAAACAAAAAACGGTGGAAAGAAGAAAGGAAAGAAGAAGGCTAAAGCAGACAAGGCTCCGAAGGAGAAAACGGAAAAGTCGGAAACCAATGACGAAAAGTGCAAACCTCGATATCCTTGTCTTATTTGTGAAGAAGATCATTTTACAAGAGATTGCCCTCATCGGGCCGAGGTTGTGAAAATAGTCAAAGGTTCTCCCACTCCTGCTGTGTTAAAAGATCCATTTCCAAAGCAGGAGAGTAAGATGATAGGTTCTTCCTCGACTGCCAGTGAAGAACCCATTTTGATGATGTCTCATGTGCGGATTGCGACTCGATCGCAAGATTATGGTAGTAAGAATCCTGTTGATGATAAGGAAGCAGAATCTTCTCATTCTAATCCATCAACCTCAGCTCTTGGTTCCGATCCACTACAGATCGAAAAACCTAACCCGGACTTAGTAATCAAACCGCCCGCCAAGGGTGTACTTCGAAGGTCTGCTTTCAATCCACATGCGAGAACAGCCCAGAATTACGACATTGTTGAGGACTTAGTTGTTTCACCCTCAGCAATGTCGGCTTTAGAAGTGCTGCAATCATGCCCAGCACAACGAAAATTACTTTTGTCGGCTATCGGAGCTGTTGATGTTCAGGACCCGAATCTGATAATCTTCGATCTAGAAAATAGTACACCGCGTCTACCCCATCAAATGGCTTTCCAAATTCCAGTGATAGTCAAAAGCAGGCCTATTCATCGAACTGTGATTGATGAGGGAGCTTCTACGTGTATTATGTCGATTCAATGTTGGAGATCGCTTGGTTCTCCTTCGTTGAACCAATCCCTGACCATCCTTAAGGCCTTTGATGGCCGTGGGTTCCGTCCGTTTGGTATTCTACAGGAATTGCCTATAGGGGTAGAAGGTAAAACCGTTAGTCTGGATGTGGAAGTGGTTGATGCCCCTCTAGACTACAACCTTCTTTTGGGTCGAAGTTGGTCATATGCTATGACAGCGGTCGTTTCATCGGTCTTCAGAGTAATAAAGTTTCCACATAACGGTAAGATCGTGACAATTGATCAGCTGACATACTTTTCATCCGACCCAGCCTCTTCAGAGAGTATCCAGCATGTCGGTAAGACGACAATCCCTTATAGGGACGTTGGCGTAGGTTTAGTTAAAAATTCCGGTTTACTGGGAACTTTTCCTTTCCCTCCAATCAACGCAGACCCTTCATTTGCATCAATTCATATGATTACATCAAACAACATTATTTATGATGATCCTTGGATTGTCCCATCTGAATCTGAGATAGACTCATTCGGTGATGCTATGCCTTTGAGTCCATATGAAATTGCTTATGAAGCCGTCATGTCTTTTACCGACTCGCATTCAACCCAAATCGACCAAATGAATGTGGTCAGTGAAGAATGACTTTTCACATCAACCTTAGAACGGATAGCATTTCCCGAAGTCATGTCATCTGACGAGCAACTTCGCGAAATCCTAAGTGTAGACGATCTACCATGGGAAGATCTCCATCACAGATCTTCGTTTTTACCTAAGGATGATGCTTTTGAAAATGATTTTTCATCTATCTTTACCGCTGAATATGTCAAAGACGCTCAGAATCCAACGAAACATTCTGATTCAGAGTTGAATTTAGGGAATATTTCTCGCACTATTCCCATTGATATTTCAGTGAAGCCCGGAATTGAGGAAAACATTCATATAGGTGCCTCATGTACAGCAGTTGAAATTCGAACTTACAAGGCCCTATTCCAAGAATTCCGCGATGTGTTTGCCTGGTCTTACGAGGAAATGCCAGGAATCGACCCTGCCATTGTTGTTCATGAAATAAAGACCTACCCGGACGCTAAACCCGTCCGGCAACGGTTGCGTCAGATTCACCCTCGGAAAGCGGCTGCAATTAAAGCAGAAGTCGAGAAGCTGTTGAAAGCAGGTTTCATTTATCCAATCCTATTAACGGATTGGGTATCGAATATTGTTCCGGTTAACAAGAAACAAGGAACAATAAGAATCTGTATCGACTATAGGGATATAAATCGAGCTTGTCCAAAAGACAACTATCCTACGCCTTATATCAATCAAATTATTGATGATTGTGCCAGAAGTGAAATGTTTTCCTTTATGGATGGTTTTTCGGGCTATAATCAAATCAATATTCTACCTGCCGATCAACCAAAAACGGCATTCATTTGTCCATGGGGGACATTTGCTTATTGCAAATTACCTTTTGGGCTTAAGAATGCCGGAGCCACTTTTCAACGGGCGATGTCTTACGCATTTCATGACATCAAGCACATTGTGCAACCGTACCTCGATGATTTGCCTGCTCATTCTTTACATCGAGCTGATCACCTTGTCCACTTACGAGCAATCTTTATGAGGTGTAGGCATTATCGTATTCGGTTGAATCCCCACAAGTGTGTATTATGTATCGAAACGGGTCGATTGTTGGGATTTGTTGTTTCAAAAGCCGGCATTCGCGTCGATCCCTCGAAGGTCGAAGCTATCATCAAATTGCCTCCTCCTTCGAGTTTGCGCCAACTCCAAAGTTTGCAAGGGAAAGCGAACTTTTTACGCCGATTCATTCCAAACTACGCCGAGGTCACTAAAGGTTTTACATGGTTGTTGAAACAGAACGCTCAATTCTTTTGGGATGAGATTGCCCAACAATCTTTTGATGCACTTAAACACGCGTTGACCCATGCACCGTTGTTGCATCCTCCCAACTACAACCAGGACTACTTCTTATACCTCGCAGCTTCGCATTCCACCATTGGAATGGTGTTAGTTCAAGAAGAAAAATTCAGAGCGGAACATGTGATATATTATCTTAGTAGGACATTAAACCCCACTGAGCTAAAATATTCGCATGTGGAGAAATTGGCCCTGGCAACCGTTCAAGCTGTCCAGCGTTTTCGTCACTACATTCTTCTCCGTAAAACTACAGTTATTTCGGATTGCAACCCTATGATTTATATTTTGACAAAACAACTGCTAGGGGGCCAGTACTCTAAATGGATCGTTATCTTGCAAGAGTTCGACTTGGAGTTCGAGAAGTGCAAGTCTAAGAAATCCTTAGTTTTTGCGGAATTGATGTGTGATTTCCCGCATGCTGACACAGAAACTGTGGCAGAGGAGTCCATTGCAGACGAATCTTTGTTTCTTATCAGTACTTTAGATCCATGGTACGGAGATATAATCATCTATCTCCAAACCCAAACCTTTCGGCCTGAAGCTTCAAATTCGGAACGTCGAAAAATTCGGTTTCAATCCCAGCAATACAAAACTATTGGAGATACACTTTATCGCCGGGGGGCAGACTTAGTTTTTCGACGTTGTTTAACTCACGAAGAGGCTGAGAGGGTTTTGAATGATTGCCACTCTGGAGCATGTGGCGGTCATATGTCTGGGTATGCCACAGCTCAGAAGGTGTTGCGCGCTGGCTATTTCTGGCCGTCCATGTTTAAAGATTGTATCATTGCGGTCCGGAAGTGCCACAACTGTCAAGTGTTTGATCGCAAGATGCGCGCACCACCTGCTCCTCTCCATCCTATAATTGCCGTTGGTCCTTTCGCCAAATGGGGTATCGATTTTATTACTTGTAACCCTCACTCGGCCGGGGGGCATGCGTATATCATCCTCGCGGTTGATTATTTTACTAAATGGGCCGAGGCGATGCCTACATTCGACGCGAGCGGCAAAACAGCTGCAGTTTTCGTATTCAATCATATTATAACTAGGTTTGGTGTCCCACAAGCAATCATCACTGACCATGGGAGCCATTTTCGAAACATCATGATGACTGAGATTACAAGCCAGCTTGGTTTGCGCCATGATAGCTCTACTCCTTATTATCCGCAAGCCAACGGTTTGGTTGAGTCTATCAACAAAGTTCTGGTTATCATGATCCGACGAATCATTGGTATTCATCGGTCGAATTGTCACAACATGTTATTTTCAGCGCTATGGGCATACCGAACTTCAGTGAAAACTTCAACAGGGTTCACTCCTTTCCAGCTAGTTTATGGCTTGGAAGTTGTGTTACCCATTGAATGCGAAATCCCATCACTTCAAATGGTTGTCGAATTACTCCCATCCACTTCCGAAGAGGAGAAACGTTTATTATACTTAGCTCAATTAAATGAGACTCGACGTGACGCTGCATTGGCAATCGAGACTCACGCGAAGCGAATGAAAGCTCAGTATGATAGAAATGTGACCCCTCGGAGCTTTTCGGAGGGAGACCTAGTGCTGTTATATGATCAAGCTAACGATAAGCTAGGTGCTGGAAAATTCGTTCCTATGTGGCATGGACCCTACATTGTAAAGCGAAAGCTAGCAAAAGGGGCTTATGAGCTGGTAGATTTTGATGGGGACTCTTTGGGTAAACCCAGAAATGGACTTTACCTAAAGAGGTATTATGCTTAAATGGTGGGGGTGGAGATTTTTAGTTAGGTTAGGTTTTCTTTCTAGCTAGTATGTTTGTTAGTTTAGATAGTGTGCTTATCTTAGAAAGTGTGTTTTTCATCGTTATTCTGGCTTATCTTGGTTTTACTCTTGATATTGCAGATGTCGACGCCTCTCCAAACGTACATTGGATTTGCCGATGGTGCTTGTCGTAGTACACGGAATATCTCTTCCGCAGCTTGGGTTATCTATTCACCCTCTGACGAGTTAGTTTCTATGCATGGGGTGAGCCTCGGTCAAACGACGAACAACATTGCAGAATACAGTGCAGTGGTTGAATTATTGTCTGAATCTATTTCATTTGGAATTTGACGTTTGATAGTGAGGTTAGATTCTGAACTCGTTGTATTACAGCTTAATAGAGTATATGCCATTAGAAATCCTGTGTTATTAAGGTTGTTTTTGAGAGTGCGTCTCTTGGAACGTGAATTTGATTACATTGAATATCAGCATATTCCAAGGTCTTTAAATACATTAGCAGATGCAATTGCTTCTCGAATGTTGGACAGACATTTGCGATAATCATACAAGTAAATTTAAAAACATTTCATCACATATGTTAAACAAGATAAGCCGGTAATAATGATATATATAGATAGGAGTGTGTCAAAAATATACATCGTCTTCGATCATAGGTTGAAAAACACCTTATGATCGGCAAAAATGATAAGTACAAAATGCCAAAATGTCATATGTGTCTACAAAAGTGGCTAGTCAATCACTGGTGGTGCTCTCTATACGAGACCACTGCCCGCGCTACCCTACACAAGAACCTCCTAAAAGGTCCTGGGACTGCAACCACATAGCGCTCAAGTCGAATGGGAATATCATCTATGGTGGTCTCTGGTATATCCGCCGTCAGACGCTCTAGATCCTGTTCCAGCTCGGCTAAGGTCTCTGCGGCCGCATCCTGTGGGGCTGGTGCTGGTACAGCTGGTACTCTCCTCTCAAAAGCCCGGAGGTTGGCTGGACGCCATGGACCTACATCTGCATTTTGAAAATTTGTGCTGTCAGTTTTGAGGCGATATATAAAAACAAAAAAAAAAATATACATAATTTGAAAACTCGTGGAAAATGAAATACCTCTGTCGTCCCACTGTTCTCCCTGTGGAAGAACCATGTCCGGATCATTCCGAAAATCCATTCCGGCATAAGGAAAGTCCTGAATAGCAAAGACCTGGCTCTCTAGTCAGTGAAAGTAACCATCAGGAAATCGAACAACTGTTGCGCCCTCATCAGGATGCCGGGCCATTACCGCAACCCATCTTGTCAACTTAGGCTCCCGAGGAGCCCCAAATGGAACTGTAAGATGTTGGGGGACCAGCATTGGAACTCTCTCTAGGGCAAAGCTCACAACTAAAGGCCCATATCCAAAGGTCTTCAGTTGTCCTCTCTTTGCCCTGGTTAGTTGGCCCTTCAAATTAGCCAACACAGCATCGCACCAGTTGAAAATGGTGCCTCGGAAGCAGTCTATAGCCATCCGCATTTGGGACCCGGTGGCTTGGTGCAAAGCGGCCGCGCCGCAAAGTCTGGTAACAGTAAAGGCTATCACCATAAGTTCAGGTTGGGATATGTACTTGATTTCTATCCCCTTCTCATGGTTTTGGTTGTTGCACCACTCTAGCCGGAGACTAGCAAGGGATTGGCCACCCGGCCTAGTCCCGAATAGAGAAAGTTGCTCACCCCTGTTAGGCAAGCCAGTGAGAAAATATATGTCAGAGGGCTCTATCTCGAGCTGGTGCTCTCCGATGTAGAAACATTGCTCCTGAATGTTCCACCTTTCAACCAGCCACTCAAGGAACGGCACTTGGCCCCTCATGCCAGGTATGGCCCAGTATTTGTACAGTCCGCATGCTTTTAATGCATCAATGGAAGGTTGATGACCTATCGCGGCCAAATCAACATCCTCGTGCTCTCTTTCACGCCAATCAAGCATGGTGTGCTCCCTGCACATCATAAAACATCAGTTAAGATCCATAAAATTTAAAAATTTTGGTCTATTTTGGAGGTATGAGGGTTTCAATTTGTGTTTTGCGGGGTACGCACCCCGGCCTTTAGGGACAGAGCGCCCGGATGCAGCTTCCCTTAAGGCCGGGTGCGTACACCCCGTAATTTTCCCATTGGGAAAATATCGGGGTACGCAGGTCAGCTATGCATGACCTGCGTACCCCGAAGTGCGCATCTTGAAACCCCAAGACCCCCAAAAAATCAAATAAAAGCTTAAAAATGAATTCTAAACGGATGGAAAACAAGAGAGGGGTGTTGTAGAATACCTGGTGAAACGGCGTTCGATTCTGACAGTCGGATTCTCCGCAATCTCCACGAGAAGTTTCTTGTCAAAAGCCCTTTTCTCAACCTCAACAGTAAAATAGTAAAATGACATGGTAAAAAGTCTTTTTATAGGTTTTTTGGATGAATGAATGCTAAGTTTGTTTATTTTTCACCATGGAAGGACATTTTCGATGTATTTTTGCCCATCTTAAACAGGTATGAGTAATGTGTTGTTTCTGTGCAGGACAAAGGGACTTTAGGGTAAATTATCATTTTTCACATCAGAGTCATCTTTCAAGCTCTTTTCTGACTCCTAAAACATGAAAAGATTGCCGAGCGTTTCTTTTACACTCGTTAAAACGGAATTAAAAGATGGTCCCCTTATAGCTCTTTTCTGACCGTAAAATCAGGAAAAGATTGCCGGGTTTTTGTCGTTTCAAACTTGATACGGAAATAAAACGACGTGTCCTTGATCGCTTTTTACTTTTCAGGTCAGAGACACTAATCATGAAATTACTCCTTGGTCGCAAGATCAAGCGGTTCTCCCAGGTATTATTTTATACTTTTTCGGGCTTGGGGGACACAAATTTACGAAAAAGTTCAACCTGGAGTCTTCTTAAGTTTTTTAGACTCTCTAAAATTGAAAAACGCCGAGTTTCTCCTATACTGGGCTCGTTAAAATTTCACAGTAAAGGACCTGTTCAATTACAAACAGGAACGAACCACTCCTTCCTAGGGTTCGAATCAAAACTAGGTTGGACTCATCCGAAGGGTGAGCTTATAATCAAGCATATGTTATCCTCCTCAAGCTTGTTAAAAATAAAGAGGTACTTGCCAGAAATGGTGGGGGAAAAGAGAGAAGAATGAGCCTATTTGTTATCATTTGTCTCAGAAGAAACCTTATTACCACTCTTGAACACGACACTTTTCATTTACCTGGGTTGGGAAATCCTTTACCTCACAGTTGATCAAACCACATTGAAAGTCTTCAGCCGGGTTCCGGGGATTAACTTTGAGTCATTCGTCACCAAGCCATCTGTTGTGTCGTTATGTGTTCAAGAGGTCTGCAAGCAAAACTTTCATCTGCAAAATACTTGTCATCCATTTGACCATCCCTGAGTCAGTCCTTACAGCAACATTTCTTCAACTTGATCAATGATTTCGTGTTGTGGGCTTGCCTGCAATGGGTCGCTTTCTATCGACATCAGCACATTATCTAGAGAGATGACTTAGAAATCGTCAGTACCTTGAAGTCTGCATGCATCAATGGCAGGTTTCTCGCCTTTGACGTCAGTTTACATCATTGACTTTCGATCGAAGGATTCCGTGAAATGTTCGACATCAACTCATTCATTCACATCTTATGGATTGTACTGGGTACTTTGAGAACCATTGACATTACTGGTGGTCTCTCTCACACTTGTTCACAGTTTACATCATCGACTGGTAATCAAGTGGTTTCTACCATGTTCGACATCAACTCATTTATTCGCATGGCTAGAATCGTACCAATTCGGGAAGTAGAAATGAAGACCCTGGATCTAGTTTCCACCATCCAGGCTGCGAGGAGTTTTGTATTCATTATCTAGTAGACTAATCATAAACAGATGGCTGCACCCATACTGTGTCTACAAAAGTCTATGATTATGATGTACTGCAAGATCATTCATGTATCAGAGTAGTTAGTCTGTTAGTTAAAGTTTTGATCTGAGTATGGGAATGCCTACCTCAGCGATGATATAATCTTATACATGTATTTTGTGTTGAAAATTGCAAGTTCTGACCAGGCTCTCCACGAGATAATCCTTGAAATGATAAAGCGCTTCACCCTTCCTAGATAATACAAAACCCTAATCTACTACAGGCTTCGCACTTTAGGGGGCAATCTGTTACACTAAAAAATGTCACCATGACTTTTTACAGTTGGTATGGCTCTATCAACAGTCATGCTATCCTCCTGGGCAAGTCTTATGCCTCTGCTCTCCATGTCAAACTCCAAAAAGAGAGAAAGTATTTATAAATGTATTTATCTCTGGGTACGCAGGTTCTCTCAACCTTACCTGCGGATACGCACCTAATGTTCACAAAAGCTGCGTACTTGTACGCTCTGTATGTAAAGGGGCAGGTGCGTACCCCTGTAAAGGTCAAAATGCGCAAGTTTCATCTTTAAAAAGTTACTTGTGGTCATTTCTAGAGCATTCTAGAAGGTTGTTCGACGTGTATTGAGCGCCTCCAGATGGTTCATGTACCCCTACCAAAGAGGAACTTATCCCATCAATAAGGGAGCTATCCCATCCAAAGAGGGGATTATCCCATTGATGGTGGACCTGAATAACTTCCTCTAGAGCACTATAAATACAGGCATGGGCCAAAGGGAGAGGAGGTTGAAAGCTAAACATTTCTAAGGGTAGATGCTGCTGGAATTAGGACTCCCATTTAGAAGCTTGTGAGGAGAGATTGCCATCTTTGCTTGTTCTATTTGGAAGTGGGTGAGCTTTGTCAAAGTAAAGGAGAACTCTTGATGGACCCTAGGAGGGACTTGCACAACACCAAGGCTCAGGTTGTAATTGTTCCTTTTGTTTCCTATTAATGCAAATGAGTCCATTCTTCGCAATAACTTGTTATTTATGAGTTGTTTCATGTACTCCTTGGTCTATGTGTTAAATATGTTTTATTTTATGAGATTATCAAGTGCTATTTAATCGTTTGATTGTTAGTGAATGCAGGTTTCGAAGTGAAGGAGGAGCTCATCCGGATCAACGAGGCTAGACTGCTACAACAGCGTTGGACTACAGGTAGGATCTAAACACTTGATTTCTTATATAGTAAATGCATGTTTAGAGAAGGATTGCTCTTGTTTGTCTTGTTTGTCACTAGAGAGTCTTAGGCTCCTAGGGAGGTTGGTTGTGTCCGCACTATCGACTCTTTCCGCCTGACATCTATCTTCATCAATGTTCTTCTTCCATATGCTATCCACTTATGACATTTCCTTCGCAATATTTGGTGCATTTGCTAGTTATAGGTCATTTATAGATTATAAATGTCTTTAGAGTTTCACTTCTAATTGAGTATTCAATTGAACATATTGATTCTCTTATACATAATTATTTTTCCCTCCACCCACTTTTCATAACTTCCATAAGCATTAGGTAGAGATTTGCAGCTTCGATGTTGCTTTGCTTGTTTAGTAAAATATTGTCGAGACTTTAATTTATTGAAATTTGTATAATTTACAATTTATGAAGTTTCAAAGTCTAATTTTTAAAAGTCTAATTCTTTAAAGGGTGCTAGCTTAATGGAAGAGCACCTACTTCACAAGCAGGAGGTTGGTGGTTCGATTCCATCATGCCCTGACATCCATATGGACTAATGACGATCAATTTTTGGTGACAAAGGCTCTTTTGACCATCACCAATGAGCTTTGGTGACATTTTTCGACCCTCACCAAAATATGAAATGATGACGGTCAACGAACGCCACCATATATATGCATCAATAGTGAAGAACCCCAAAGGTTCATAACTATAAATCGTTGCTGTTGATATGAAATGGTGACGATCAATGTCTGTCATTATAGTCATTATTAGTGACAGACCTTGAATGTCACCACAACACCTATACTTTTGGAAATGTGGCTTTTAGTGATGGTCAATGAACATCACCATATATATGCACCAATAGTGAGGGCCATGAAAGATCCATCACAATAAATCATTGTTGTTCTTATGAAATGGTGACGGTCAGTATCCGTCGTTATAGTCAATATTCATGATAGACCTTGAATGTCACCATAACACCTATAATTTTGGTAATTCCACCTTTTGTGACATTCATTTTTTGGTGATGGTCGCTATCCGTCATTATAAATCATTATTGGTGATGGAATTTGATTCTCACTACAACACCTATACTTTTGGCAATGCCACCTTCGGTGACGTTCAGTTTTTTGTGACGAAGGCTATGGTTTGTCACCATTGCTCATAGGAAATGGTGATGGTCGCTATCCATCATTATAAATCATTATTGGTGACAAAATTTGAATGTCACTACAACACCTGTACTTTTGGTGACACCACCTTTGGTGACATTTAGTTTTTGGTGACGAAGGATCTTTTAACTGTCACCAATGAGCTTATGGTGACATTTTTCACCCCTCACCAATGTCCTTTCTTCTTGTAGTGTTGGTTCTCTACATAATCCTTTCCATAATCCTTACCAAGGAATCAATTTTGGCTTTTGCAGTAGAAGTTGAAGCTTCTTCCTTAAAAGTCACTTGTCTTTCAGTTCTCATCCTAGCTCTTTTAGCTTGTAAATTGGCCTCTACACTCATAGCATCTCTTTGCATTGCTTCTAATGTTGGAGAATTTCTTTGCCTGAGCTGGTATGACATATCTACATCAAAACCATCTGGGAACTTTATCAAGGCTAAATCTCAGGGTGGTTTGAGATTTATAGGTATTGCATTATAGGTATTGTTAAATCTAGCATAATAATCCTGTACACTTTCACCTACCTCCCTTTTAATATTTTCATATTCTGATAGAATTTGTAAAGGGTTCTTCTTGACTTTCCATCTATTGAGAAAAGTTTGGTGAAATGCAAGGAGATTGGTTATACTATTTGGAGGAAAAGATTTGAACCACTTTCTAACTTCTCCTCCTAAAATTTGAGCGAACATTCTAAGCTTAATACTTTCATCATCTACCTCTTGTAAGTAAAAATAGTCATTCATTTTGTCCACATGTTGTATGGTTGTTAAAGGACCTGTCCCATCAAACAGTACAATTTTGGATTGATAGTTTGGTGGCATATTGGCCAATGGTGCAGGTAGCACCAAAGGAGCATATCTGGTAGCCATGATTGGTGGTGGTGGTGGAGGACCACTTGAAGGAAGTTGAACAGTGGATGAAGTAGGTTGAACAATGGATGAAGTTGGACTAGTGCTAGGTGGGAATGAGAGTATGGGAATCTGAGCAACCTTATGTTGAAGGATGAAAGAAGGGGTGGGGATTATGGAGGCAGTAGGACTTGGTGATTGAATATATGTAGGTGGAGATGTGAAGGAGGAAGCTGCGAGGTTTAAAGCACTTAATTCTACTGACTGTTGAAGGTAAGGATCATAAATTTATGAGGTGAGATCTATCACTAGATCTTGCAATGCATCAAAATTATGTAAGAGTTGAAGATCTGATTCAGTATGTGAGGAAAGTTCTCTTATTGGGCTCTTAGGTAAGATTGATGGATCAAAGATGATATGGTCTTTCCAATTCTCTGATTTAGTCCTGAATAAACCTTGTTCAAAGTGTAAATCAAATTGGATATCTTGGAAGGTGATAAAGTTTTCAGGGAGTGAGTTGGCTCTGTGAAGAAATCTACTACTTGTCTGACTCTCAGTTCTAGGAGTTTTCCTTAGGATCTTTTCAGGATTATCTACTATGGTAGGAGGGTTGGGATCTAGATGGGATCTAGTAGAGATTCTTTTAGGAGCCAGTGTTCAGATCTAACACACAGACAAATTGAATATTCAAAAACAAAAGATAAACCAATCTTAGGAATTATAATATCATACAAAGCTATTTAACTGGGTACTCTGAATTCGAATGAAAGGATATTTTTTCAATGTTCCCCAGTATGGTCACCACTATGTTATCATTCTATGATTTTGAAGATTGGCAAGACAAAAGTCACAAAAGATACATCAAACCACTTATGAGTCTAGGACCTAGCCTTCCTAGACTCGGAGAGGGCTCTCTCTATGTAATTATGATTTAACTTTGTTTTTAGTGCTATAATGTTTTAGGTTAGATATTAAGAATAAAATATTTGTTTTTTTGTTTGTTCATTTGGTTGGGGAAAAAGTCATTTTTTCAATATTTTCCATTGGGTTATGGAATCACAGGCTAGTTGGTAGCATCAATCTTACAAAGCATTTGCAGGGGAAGCTAACTATCCTTACTAGATCTTTAAAGCAGAGTGATAAATGGGATGTCAGCAAAATGATATCAATTAGGATTAAAAAGCATTCAAGTATTTGTTAATCATACTTCAGAGGAAAACATACATATTGTAAACACAGATAGAAGTAAGGTGCTCTAACAACATATCTTAAACTATAATTTCTACTTCACAATAAGAATGAAAGATGCATGGATGGATACACAAAAAATACATTAAACATAGAAGGAAAAACATCACTAGGTCAAAACAGATCAAGTATCTTGCAAACTGTCCTTTTTATTAATGCTCCAACTCAAAATTATAATGCTCCAAATAGAAAAATTGTTCCAATGACTAGGGTCCAACCCCTAATACTCCCAATGCATGGAGTATTTAAAAAAAAACTACAGTGATTTTCCTTGTACATTTGGGAATCTATTATTTATTACAATGAAGGAAAAACGAATTAATGTAGCCAAGGAGTGGAAACACTAAGAAAACTAGGACAGGTGTCCCTCTTTTCTGGGATGCTATTTCCTAAAGTATTAATTTGACTGGAGTGGTTCTGCTAACATGGCTGGGGTTGAATCATGCTTGTATGGTCACTCTAGTCATCCTTGTCTCGTTCTTCCTAGTAGTCACATAAGTCACTCCACGCTTCCCCCTCTAGGATCTTGATCTTGGTTAATATTCGATAAACGTCATTAGCATTATTGTATTTGGAAAATGATGGCTTGACCAAAAACACATGCTTCAGCTCATGTTCAATGTAAATTTGATCATTGATTGCTTCTAATAAAGTCTTTCCTGTTATGCTGCCTTTGATGTTGGATATATTTGCATCATTTGTGGTTATGCCCTATAATTTCTTTACTTAATCCCCTCTATCCATGAGTTTGTCATTTATAAAAACCAGAGAGGGAAGGCCTTTTTGATGTAGAAGTTGCATTCTGTTAGCAAACCTATTGACTCTCAGCTCTAAAACTTGGGATTTTTCTTGAAGCTGCACATTTAAACGTTTCCTTGTCAGCACATTTTTTACTTGTAGTATGGTCTCTGTCCTATCTTCTACTCCCAATTATTCCAATTCATATTTGTTTCTTGCATTTAGAAACTTGATAAATTTTTTTTCTGATGCTGGCATATCTCCCAACTCTGTATTGGTGGCTGAAATGCCTTCTTTGGCTTTCTCTACTAACTCTTTCTGCTAAAAAATAATTTGGATGCTAGGCCAAATTTCATTCATATGATATATCACTTCGTGCCAAATGATCTCCTTAACCCTCCCTAGCAAATTTCCAATGGAGGATTCTTTTTCTGACTTCTGAAGCTTCTCTATCAACGCCTTTGCTCTCTAAATTTATACCAAGTGATTGTTTTCAAATATTTTAATCTGATCTTGTAGCACACCAACTTGGGATTCCAGCCTCATGATTTCTTCATTCCGCAGATTCATTCCTTCCATATATCTTTCCAACTATTTTGCACTGCTTCCTACTCCTATATTTGTACGTGCTGGAGTAGTCATGGGTAGGGCTGTTAGAGGAAGGGCCTCCACTATTATGCTAGCCATCTATGCTGCCTTTTCTTTCTCCTGCACCATCTTTTCCATCTCTGTCTCCATCTGTTTGATTTGGATGGACTGATCCACTATTAATTTCATCATGCCAGCCATTATGCTCTCTATCTCTTCTATTTCCTTGGTTAGTGGGTCATGTGTAGTAGGAAGCTTGAGTTGCTTCTTTAGAGCTGCAATGTCTAACTATTTCTTATTTATTACTTCTTCAGTTGCTTTTGTATCTGAGGGATCTTATCAAATTTTTATTACTAAGTCTTCCAAAGACTTGATCCTGGTGTCCTTTGACAATGATGAAATTCTCTTCATATTCAATTGAGACTGAGCGTTTGAGAGGGCCACCTTTATTTTGAATAAATTCATGGAGGTGCTAGATAAACTATATGAAATCATTTCCCTTGTTTGCTTGTGCATCTCCAGCTGATCTATTTCATGGACATTCTTGACATCAAACTCAAAGGAAGTCTTCTTGTAGTCTGTTGGATTTTTTCTCTCTAATGTTTGTGCTTCGAAAAATGCCATATTCATTTTTCCCTTCTCTGGGTCAAAGGTAGAGAGAAGTCCTATTTGTGCAGTTGCACTCTGCTTCCAAAACTGAGCATAGGTGCTATTCTTTAGTACTTCATTTCTGATTTTGATTTCTGTGAAGGTATAAAAAATTGTCTCTTCTTTCTCTTCAGTCACCTTTGGAGATGAGGAAACTTGAAGTGATTGTTGTCTTTCTGAAATCGGAGTAGAAGGAAATGATTGTCCTCCAGCTGGCGAGGAATCTGGAATATCAATTATATTGATCACCAGCTGTTGTGGTGATACTTTATCTATCTCCATATCTTTCCTAGGCTTCTTCCTGTACTTCAACCTCAATTCTTTCATGGAAATATTAGTTCCTCGTGATTGATCTTCTCTGGACCTCTTACCTGTTATCTCTTGCTTTTGTTCTTTTCCTTTTTCATTCTTTTCTTCAGTAATTTGTTTCTCCTACTACCTTTGAGTCTATGCATTGGAAGAGGAGATTGCTTTCTCCTCAGCCTCCTGTAATGTATCAGACATCCATTCTATTTGATTCATATATTTCTCAATTTCAGGCCTTTGAGTGTGAATC
Source organism: Pinus tabuliformis (assembly GCA_031772625.1). Taxonomy (NCBI): domain Eukaryota; kingdom Viridiplantae; phylum Streptophyta; class Pinopsida; order Pinales; family Pinaceae; genus Pinus; species Pinus tabuliformis. Next base: position 1,166,181,454 of record CM062816.1, on the reverse strand, counting down.
TTGGCAGTGGACTTGTTTTCCACCCTCTTCTTAGAAATAATGCCCCGTGGGTCATAAGACCATGTGAAGCTATGAGAAAGATTCATCTCCCTTAATCTTTTGCCTGCCTCCTCTCCTGCAGCTCTGTTGTTGCAAATGAAGGGACCAATTTCAGACTTGATCCTAAATTTGGATTTCTTCTTGGCTGATACAAAATTCATCACGTCTGCACTAATCATTTGTCTGATGTACTCCAATGCAAAGATCCTCCTAGGGAGGAACTTTGGTAGCTTGTAGGGGGATAACTCATAGCCATACGCTCTTATTTCAGAGTAGTTTTGGTACAAGTACCAATCACTATTTCTGGCTTGATCAGACAGTTGCATAATTCTCTTTATATCTTCATTTATCCTTGGTTCAACTCTCCCACTGAGGAGGCTCATTGTTGGGTGGAGAAACATTTCCACAAATGTCTTGGACTGAAATCATTTTGATCTTTCATTGCCAATGTTATCCAAAATATTACTAATTGATGTTCACCTTCCTCATTCATTTTGGTTAATGAAAATTGTAACCTATCTGCCTAAAAATATAAAAACATGTAAACCAACACTAAGGAGTAATGAAAAACTTCATCTGTGAAGAAATTAACTAGTTGTTCATGGATTGCATCTACTAGAAACTGGCTGAAGTTAAAAAGGATAAAAGGCTTGGATTCAGTTGAAAGGATATATAGGAAAGCTATAATAGCTTCATCAATCCATTGGTCAAAATAATAGCCAAGTAAATCGGAAAGAATTGTGGTAATATGTTTGGTTCTGTCAAGAAAAATAGAGGAGGAATAAGGAGGGTTTTTGCTTGGTAGAGGTGTGTTCTCAGCCATGAAAAGTTGTAATTTCTTAGCTCTCTTGGAGAAATCAAGCTTTTGGTACATTTCAATTAGAACTTCATGTGAAAAAGGAGCAACTCCTTCAATAACCAGGGCTTTCATCATCTGCATGATGGATTGAGCATCAATTGTGAATAAAATATGTCCTGTTGGGGCCATCAATGCTCTTTGATGTGGATTGTAGCATGAATGACACTTCCTGATCAATTCTGTGCAACTATGTGTTTTAGGGAAGATATAGAGAGGCAGGTTGGTGTTCCAAAGGCCTATGTCATCCAATTCATCCATGAATTTGTCCTCCCACCAGCAATATATATTAAATAGATCAAATTATGATAGGGTTTCATGGATCTTGTAATCCCTGTCGGCCAACAGTAAATGATCTATATTGAGTGGTGGGTGCACCATTGGGTTGAGTACTTCTGGTTATTTCTTCTTTGGTGCCATTAATGCTCTGTTTTCTCTGTAGCTTTCCTCTGAAAATTGCCCTATGCTAAATCTGTAACAAAAAGGGATCAAAGAAGTGGGACTTCAGTGAGGCAGAAAGAACAGGGAATTTAAACAAAAATGGGATTCAAGAGTGGGAAATGATGACCTCTGTGTGAAAATAAGTAATCCTGCACTGTATTATTGTACTTCAGCTTCACTGTGCGTTCTTGGTAATGTTTGGATAGAGTGAAAAAATGCCTGGAAGTGCACAATGACAGTAAAAAATTGAAATCAGCGTAACTGGTGATTTTGTGATTTATCATCATGTAATTAGATTGGCCTAATTTGGCATGAGTCCGTTGGCTAATGGCCCAACCCATTTATTGCCCAACGACAAGAATGGAAGTGATTGGACAGATGGGACAACTTGGCGGAGTGAGGTGGCAGGTGCTCCAATGGGCGAATGAGTGAGCGGTTTGTGGTATCGAATATAGCTTTTTTGGGGGGGTTGGGGAGTGGTAGGTGGTATGAGAGGGTGGGTGTGAACTCGCGAGGGAATGACATGTAGGGGAGTGGAAACCGTCGGCTTCGGACCCTCCCCCTGAGGATTAAATTTCAAAGGGTTGGGGGGGTTGAAAGAGGACGTGGGTCGTTGGATCGGGCGGAGTGAGCGAGGATGGAGAGATAGCTAGTGGGTGAATTAAATGCAATGCGACGAGTGAGTGTGTGGTTGGGTCGAGTGATAAATGAGGGATGGACTATAGGTGCGAGGAGGTGAATATTTAAATTTTAGGGGAACAATGATATCAAAGTAATATAGTGCCCCTTCCTTGGTTTTTTTTCTTTCGATTTACCTCTCCCATCTTAGGACAACATTAGCATATGTTCCTCTATTCTTCAATCTACCTACCCTTGTTCTATAGCCTAACATTTTTTTTCTTTTGCATTTGCAAGGTGCACTTAGACTTGCAAATCCTTTCCTATTTTTTATTTATTTTTTTATATCTCTTTTTCTTTCAAAACCTAACCTACTCTATCACTTATTTCTCGTCTTGGCCCAGATTAAACAGTTGAACCAATTTTATTTTCTACCTAGCTAATGATATGCTAGGATTAAGCTATTTGGCATATCTTTATTTTCTAACCTATCAACATAAATTGAAATTTGTTCAATCATGCTTAGACTATATGATTCAAACAACTTTTTGGGGTTTTTCTTTTCTTCTTTTTTCCTTTTTCTTCTTTTTATATACCCTCTTTTCATTTCTTTTCTCTTTTTTGTTTTGTTTTGTTTTGTTTTGTTTTTAATGAAATCAATTAAAAATTGACATCTTATGAACAATTTGAAACTTTTAAACTGTGAAATTCTTAATCTTCTTGAGATCTTATAGATTATAGGACCCTAACATGTTGTACTTTCCTCTTCGCTCTCACATAAAATCCTCTCTCTTTCTCACTCAGAATAATAATAACCATCCACAATACAATTCAATCATATAAATCGAGGGGTTTCCTTATAGGGAAAAAAACCCTAAATTAAACATAAATTTTGTCCTAATAGCATCCACGTAATTAACGACTCAGATTAATTACGAAATTACAATATTTTACAAGGAAAGTTTTCATCTATTTTTATCTTCGAGGGCCCTTCCCCTGAACCCCCGCCAGGGGGGGCTCCAAACATGTAGCCCCCACCCAGCCCCCCCACCAACCCCCCCCCCCCCCCGCCCCCACAACCCCCTCCAACACACCCCACCACCCATCGATGATTGGGATTCAAATGCAACTGAAACAAGACATCTGAATCAAGAAGATAATCAGGCTCCACATCCAACACATTTCAGATTAATAATAGGCATGAGGCCTCTCATATAGCACTTAATGTGAATTTTTGTGTGGTTATGGGTGTCCGTAACATGACATGTAGCACTATCCCAATGGAAGGTGGGGCAAACTCTATGTTTGACACTCTTCATCCTTTCCCTCCTTTGGAGTGGGATTAGGGATTGAGGAACATAGATTTTCATTACTTGTTTCAAAATGAAGCCACAATAGTCATTGGTATAGGAAAAGGCTCATCTAATCCCATGGGAATAGTATTTCTCTTGTGGTAGGAAAGCAATTTTCTCAACAAAATATTATTTAGTAAGTTATTCAATTGATTTTTTAATATAGGTCATTTGTCTTTGTGTATGCAATAATTTGGGTTTCCTTTTCTCATGTATAACGCCATTAGTCATTTCATGCTGATAGGATGACATGGTTTTATCCTTTGGTATGAGGAGGGAGCATGGAAGATATTGGCCCAAACATGGCTAATGAATCGTTATTTTCTTGGGCTTATACTATGAAACCCTTTTTTCAATATGTGGATACATATAAATCATATAATCTTTTGATTTGGGCAAAGTTTCCCAATAGCCCACTTGAACTTTGGAATAATTTAGGTATTAAAGCCATAGGATATGCAATTAGATCCTATATTATAGGTAATGATTGGTATGTAGAGAATAACTTGTGGTTAATGACACATATTCTAATTGATATCAATTCTAGGTAAGGTTTATATGAATCAATCCAAATTATTAGTGGTGATGTTTCCTATACTCATATACTTAACTATATGGATGTGTCATTTGTTGTTATAGATGCCATGTAGTGGTCCACTTAATGGTGGATTGTTCTTGATTTTCCATTACTTGACATCATGGGGTGGGTATGTGTAATGGAGAAGTTCATCCCAAGGACATGAATGAGGATAATTCACCCAGAGTAGTTCCAGTTGTGGATAGTGGACATATCATTATTGATCTACTCAAGGATATGGCTCATATGAAATTTTTATTGTGTTGCAGCTAGAGGGAGGATTTCCATAGGGTTAAACACATAGAATTTTCTTCTAACTCACTTGTACTGTTATAATGTTCTTGTGGTTTTGTCAAGATGTTTCTTAACATCCCTTATGACACTCGCTAATAGTTTCTCTCATTTAATGGAGTGTTATAGGAATTTCAACCAAATAGGTATTTGTTAGATCTATCTTTGTTGAGTGACATAAGTTTAGGTAGGATAGAATAAATTGACCAAACATCTACTACGTCATCTAGCAGGGGAAGGTAAACTAAAGGTAAAAATATTAGAAGAAAATTTCATAGACGCATGGCTTTTTTTCTTGCTAAATGGGGGTCGAGTTCTTATGATTATGAGAGCATAGACAACATTGAGGTTCCCTTGAGATACAAACCTCTAGTGAAACAATGGGAACCCAAGGATATTCCTGAAATAAACACAAGTTTTGTTGTTAATGAAAGGATATACCACATTTCCCCATTACAATTACATGGTTTGGGGCTATTTTCCATGGATGGCATAAAGGTATGTTATGGAGGATTAATTGAATTGATGGAGTATGTCGAACCCTGTTACAAGTAAAATGATTGGGTATGACTAATCCAATATACCACAATTATGGGAAGATATGGAGTGGTCACAAATGATATACAACTAAAATACAATGATCAAAATAAAGGTGCAACTATGTATATTGATGGAAGGCCAAAAGAAACAAGGAATATTGCAGGGCTTATAAATAGTACATGGCCCATGACCACAAATAATAAACCCAATAGCATAGTCGAGAGTGTTGGGTTCAACTTTTGGGCATACTTTAGATACCTCTTTCCCCCATTTTTGACCATTTTACCTTTGAACCCGCAAGCTTTACGTCCTAATTATCGCCTTTCCTGGTTATAAGAAGCAAATCTTTTTGCAACATATTATTTTGGAATTTTTTTAAAATATGAATGAAGTGATATATTTTTTATGGCTAACCAGGTTAAGTGTGGAAGAATTTCTTTGGCTCTTTTTCTTTCAAGTGTTTCCCATGAATTCAAGGCCAAAGGATGGATCATTGCGCTGTTAATTCATAAATATGTTTGAGGATTTGTTGTTACTAACCGTTGTTGTTACACCTCAATCTATTGTTACACCTTAAGTTGTTGTTACACTACAAATGTCAAAGACCATGGGTACTATTCCACAAGATAGTTGTCGAGAAGCATGAATTATCTGTGGGCAATAAAAGAATATGGGCAGCCATGATTTTAGAAAATGATGTAACTTGAATATGCCTTGTATATAGAACCTAGTTCTAGCAATTCCTATTTTATTTTAATATAGATCATCATGAGAATCGTAAGATCCTCATGACTGATCTGTTCCCTATTTTGGGCATGTAAACTTTATAAAAGGATTTAGTTCCATGGAAGGGAATAGGCACAACGAGATAGTGCCGTCATTTTGATTTTGTAATTCACAACTCTTTTAATACAAGAACATTGTTGGTGATGCTTTTACAGATTCTATGTTGAATTCCTAACTAGTTGTTATTTCATCCCTACGCCCTACTAGGGAGGAAGGGGCCTCCTCTTTAGCAGGGATTGCAGTAGTAGTTATTGTAGTAGATTAATTATTTCTTTTTCGTAAGTGTGAAGTTATTTTTGTCGCTATATAATTCATAGACAAACATTTTTGTTTTTCTGATTTATGATATGTTGTTACACAGGATTGATTTAAGATGTGATATTTAATCAGCTAGTTCAGTCATTGATATTGTGTGTGTCGTGCTCGTTTTTTGGTAAGACATGAAGTGTGATTTCATTCATGTAGAATTCTTTTTTATTTCTGCATGAGTGTTTAATTTATGTAATTGGTTCAACGACATTTCTTTCCATTCTTCATTTCTATCCTTGACTGTTATGTATTGGCAGAGATATTACAAACCCCTTTCAGATAAACAAACCTACTGTGGCTGAAATTAAGTGGTTGTGGTTCAATCAATTAAATAGTGATTAAACTGGCACAACATTTTGCAATTGTTGCTGAGGAAGGCATTTGACGGTACTGTTAACCAAGCGTGTTTCGTTAATATAGTGTTTCTAGTGCACAAGTGATGGGCGATAAGACGAAAGATAAGAACCTATGCATCACTCTAATATACCTGGGCGGGCTCACCACTCTGATATTAGGACACTTAGGGTGTGTGAATTTTTTGGATTTTCTTTAGACATGTTTTGAACTTTATAGGTGATGGGAGGTAAGACGAGAGGTAAGAACTGTTGGCATTATGATGCATGTGTTGTACTTGATGGCAACCCACTTGTAGCAGAACATCTCACTTATACAAAACTAGATGAATCTACAAAGGAGAGATAAGATGTGACTAAGCACATGGGATGCAGGGCAACTCAAAGGAATCAGCTCAGATGTAATGAACAATGTCAACTCATTAAGTTGACAGTTCTTAGTTAGCTTTGCCATCAAGTACAAAGGGGGAGATTGTTGGCATTATGATACAAGTATTGTCCTTGATGGCAACTCACACAGATAACAAATCATAGTGCAGCAGGTCAGTAGCAAAGAGTTGATGATCAGACTACAAAGAATGAAGAAAATAAGGTATACGCAGGTTCCTCTTATCAAAGTCACATATACATGCGGGATCATTGATCAAAAGGCGTGTATGTGTATACATGCACTTTCATGCAAGGGAAGGTGCATACATTGGGTTTTGGTCCATGTTATTAAGTCCTTGGTATTTGGACCTATGGTTTTGGACCATGGTATCTCGTCTAAATTGTTGAACCCAGGTATTGGGTCCCCAGTATTGGTTCTCAATGGTTTTGGACCATGGTATTGAGTAAGGCATAAGACTATAAAAGGAGAAGAAGATCATTAGGCAAATGCATGGAAAAAGTCTTGAATATCTGATGAAGTATGAGATCCAGTATGCAGGTTATGGGGTTATGATGCATTGCTTGATCTAAGCCAAGGACGAATCTCGACGGTTGATGGAGAACAAGATCTAAGGATAGATCGGGATCTAATGGCTTGGAATGAATCATCTCTATACGATTTGATCTTGTGTAGTCTAGATCTGTATACTAATGCATGTAATGTTCTATAAATGTTATGATTTGGGTATGACTGATGTCTGGAATAGTTGCAATGCTCTGAGTTAATATTTTCAGAAGTGTACATGGGTTAGCTATGATAAAAGCGCATATGTACGTTGGTTTGTTTCATCGTAGTATCATATACATTGTGAAGTATGATATTTGAAGTTGCAGTTGGGTCTGATTGTTATTGCAGAGTTCTGTTGTCTGCTCTATGTTTTAGTGACTGTGTTGTTGACAGGGTTTCAGTGATTTAGTGATTCTGAGATTGATGATGCTAGTATTGATTGATTTTGTGCTTCAATGATATTAATGGGTCCAATATGAAAATTGGATGAAACATGGCCTTCAGATTATTGTGTTGTGCTTCAGGAGTATCCAATCTGAAAATGTATGAAACATGGTACCTGGAAAAGGTTGTAGCCTTCTGTAGGTTGGCACCTACGTAATAGTACATCAGCTAGTACAAGAGATAAGGGGGTGGTAGCTCCCTTCTAGTAGTAGCTGGAAAACGAGTAAAGATTGGAGCATTTCAATAAGCCGGCACCTACGTACTAGTAAATGGATCCGCTAGTACAAGAGCTAAGGGGGTTGTAGCTCCCTTCTAGGAGAGTCTGGAGAACAAGAGAAGGTTGTAGCCTTCTGCATGTTGTAGCCTGCGTACTGGTAAAGGATTGCACTAGTACAGAATCATTGCAAAACGAAGTTTCTAATTGAAAGAAGATAGAGACACATTGCAGCAAGTGGTTTTCACCCACATTGGGTTTCCACCTTATATCATGATGTTCATGTGTGCTTCTTGTGTGTGATGATCTGTTCTGTTTTACTGCACTTGCTTACTGTTCATATGGATAATGAAGTTCTGATAAAAGATCAACATTTAATGGATTAATTGAATCATAATTATTCTGGATATACACTAGTTGCATTAGACACAGTTGCGTATACACGTGGGTTCCATTAACTGAAGTAGCGTATATGAATCTTAATATGGAAATGGAAAAGTTTTATTGATTTGATAATACTGATTCACCCCCCTCTCAGTATTATTTCCAACAATTGGTTTCAGAGCAGGTCCTTTGGTAGAAGCTTGATCGCTTGAAGGAGATCCGTGGAACAATGGGAAAGAAGCTTAAGAAGAAAGCACCTAAGAAAAATAAGACATCTCAGAAGAGCTATGACAATGGGAGTATCAATTGGGGAATATGTGGAAGAAGCACTTCAGATTCAGAATCACTTCAAAATGATGATGAACTATCAGGTATGAATTTGTTATCCTTTTGTGATACAGTTATCTATCCATTTGAAGATGACGAAAGTGATAACGAAAAAACTGAAATTTCTCTTATGGGTGAGCAAGAAAGATATCAAATAGAGGCAGAATTTAAAAGGCTTACAGACAAAATTAGAGATCAACAAGATCTATTGAACAAAAGGGAATGTGCTTTCAAAGAAGAAGCTACCAAACTAAAAGTTCAACTAGAGGAAGGAAACAAGGTAAGGAAGGTATTCAAGGACAAGGTAGTTCAATGTCAAAAGTTGCAGGATGAAGTGACATCATTAAGAAATGAAGTCAATGAAAGGAGCAGAACAATCAAGAAACTCAGAGATAGATCCAGTTATTATGAAAGGCTTGAAGCTACGATACTCTCGCTAAAGGAAGATCTTGAAGAGTCAAAGAAGAAGAATAAAGAACTACTCCAAGCTCTTTAAAAACAAGAAAATGAAGTTCTTGAACTAAGACATCAGTTGGAAGAGGGAAGAAAAGTTGAAGAAAACCTGAAGAAGTAGTATCATGAAAAGGAGGAGCAACATCAGGTTGAGGTAAATATTCTTAAAGATAACTTAGAAGAAAAGGATAAGCTCTTATGATTTCAAGATAGTACTAAGATCTTGGATGATATTCTTAGTAGTCAAAGGTCTCCTGCTATCAAAACTGGCCTTGGTTTTTATGAATCTATTGAAGATGAATCTAGCTCACAAGGAGAGGCAAGGAACTCTAATGTAAAATCTAAAATAATCAACAAGGAGATGAGAGGACAACCCCATCAACAGCCAAGGAAAGAAATTCTTCAAAGAAAATCTTTTACTCCTCTGATGAATAATGTTGAATGTTATGTATGTCATAATCTTGGACATGTTGCAGCCAAATGCCGAAGTAGAATGGTTCAAGACCATCACACAGAAAGAACATCACATTTCAGGTACTTTAAGGGATATTGCTTTTCTTGCAATATGTTTGGTCACAGAGTTGTTGATTGCTATAGAAGAAATATGAAACATGTGAGATGTTATGCATGTAACAAGCTTGGACATATAGCTAAGGAATGCAGGAACAAAGTACGGGCACCATACCGAAAGGAGAAAACATCATCACACTTGAAGATATGGAAGAAGAAGGAAGTACAGTCAGAAAGATGTGGCACAACACAATATACAGACATAACAGACTCAAAGGGAGCTGAAAGTATAAAACTTCAGTGTCCTAAATCTCATACGCAAGTTTCATAAAGGGAAGTCACGTATATACGCGAGTTAGACACTGCACAGTTGGGTATATGTCAATCTGAGGAAAAGTAGAAGGGACACGCTCAGAAAAAGGGTCTGATATGATTCATTCTATTATCTTCTCTATTTGATAATGGTTACAATCTGCTAATGATGTGTGGAAATTTCTTGATACTCTTAAGATGTTTAGAAGTGTTTTTGATCCTAACTTGATGATGATGATGTCGTGATACTTCTTGCTGATATATGCATGATCAGATCTGATAGTAAACAGATGGCACAGGTTTAGGGGGAGTTTATGTTTTGAATAATGCATTGTTGGCATTATGGTTAGTAGTCCTTGGCGATGATACTTATATGGCTAAATGATATATCTTGCTATGATTATGAGTTATCCATGGCAAAATCTCATATGATTCTTGGGGTTACATAGTTGATGTTTAGATCAGATTTGTGGTTGATTCTTTGATGATGCATATATGGTGTTTACATGGTGATCTTCATAAGGATAAGGAGGAGTACAAATCTTGAATACACATCTTCTCTACTTGATGATGAGTTACTCATATGCTGCCATCATCATATGCATAAAGATCATATAATATAGTTATGATGCAGGTTTCCTATAATTCTTGGCGCTCATGTGGATGAGGATTGTTGCTATTGATGATATCAAGAAGTCTTGTCTTGAGCTCGAGATAAATAGTGCTATATACAATATACTGGATACATGGAGTTGCATTGTTGGAGATATGATATGATGATAGGCTGATACTCACATATGTTGATTGATTATTATCATATAGGGGATATTCCCGTGTAATTTTACATGGATGGTCATGCAGATCTTGATGATGAGATGAATATGGTGTTAAATTTTAAGCTTCTGTGGAAGTTTTTTGTAGTTTCATGATCCAGATTATCCACAGTTTTTAGTTCATTCTGCCAACGTTTCAAACCCCAAAGGGGTTCATCATCAGGACAAATCAGAAAGAATATGATTGAAAAATTATTGAGAGAAGAGAGCCTTGCGACCTAGATATAAATAAACCAAGAACCCTAATTTTTATAAAGGCCGACACATGATTCCTAATTTTTATTAATAATTATTTTATTTTTATTTATAATTTTCCTTTATAATAATTACAATTTTTTTTAAAAACTTTAATTAATTATTCCTTATTAGTCTAATTAATTAATTCCTTTTTTATCTAATTAAATTATTTTAACCCTCCTTTAATTAATCAATTATTGATTAATCAATTAATTAATTGATTAATTAATTAATTGACTATTAATTAATTAATTCATCGGCCCTTGTAGAGCACTCGTCCAAGACCAAACATCGGCCCTTGTAGAGCACTCATCCAAGACCAAACATCGGCCCTTGCAGAGCGCCAATCCTCATCCACATGAGCGCCGATGTGCGAGATCTCAGTTGGAACAGGTGTAGAAGGAGAACATGGTTGCTGATTTGAATGGCGATTGACAGATGCTGCTGATGACTCTCATAGAATTGTTTTAAATATTTCATCTCTATGTCATGTATATATTTTCTCATCAAGGCCATGTAACGACCTATGTTGGTTTCCCCATGATGCCTGTGATGAATAATGTAATGTACTTATTTGTCATATGTAAACTTCTGGTGTATCCCCACTTGGTTGGGTAGATGAGTCAATTCTGGTATATCCCCACTTGGTTGGGAGATGGATGTATGTATGAGTCTTTAGTGCTAGGAAGGTCACTTATGATGTATAGAGTCATGTTCTTTCTTGTAGAACATCTTTTTGTAGACCTTGCTTACAGTCAGGGGGAGCATGAACATCACACTTCAGCAAGAGTAGAGCTTTCAGCATGTACTCAGAGGGAGCATGGTCAGATTCGTACACCTTGGCATATACAAAGGGGGAGCTCATTCAGAGATTTCAGTAGGTACTCAGGGGGAGTATTGACAACGGAATGTTTATCAAGGAAAGAGAATATCTTGGTCCTCCCTTTGCCCTTGAAGTCAAATGGGGAGAGTGATTTGGTGTTGTTGCCATTAAGTCCAAAGGGGGAGATTGTTGGCATTATGATGCATGTGTTGTACTTGATGGCAACCCACTTGTAGCAGAACATCTCACTTATACAAAACTAGATGAATCTACAGAAGAGAGATCAGATGTGACAGAACACATGGGATGCAGGGTAGCTCAAAGGAATCAACTCAGATGTAATGAACAATGAAAATTCATTAAGTTGACAGTTCTTAGTTAGCTTTGCCATCAAGTCCAAAGGGGGAGATTGTTGGCATTATGATACAAGTATTGTCCTTGATGGCAACTCACACAGATGACATATCATAGTGCAGCAGGTCAGTAGCAAAGAGTTGATGATCAAACTACAAAGAATGAAGAAAATAAGGTATACGCAGGTTCCTCTTATCAAAGTCACGTATACATGCGGGATCATTGATCAAAAGGCGCGTATGCGTATACACTCACTTTCATGAAAGGGAAGGCGTGTACATTGGGTTTTGGTCCATGGTATTAAGTCCTTCGTATTTGGACCTATGGTTCTGGACCATGGTATCTCGTCTAAAGTGTTGAACCCAGGTATTGGGTCGCCAGTATTGGTTCTCAATGGTTTTGGACCATGGTATTGAGTAAGGCCTAAGACTATAAAAGGAGAAGAATATCATTAGGCAAATGCATTGAAAAAGTCTTGAATATCTGATGAAGTATGAGATCCAGTATGCAGGTTATGGGGTTATGATGCATTTCTTGATCTAAGCCAAGGAGGAATCTCAACAGTTGATGTAGAACAATATCTAAGGATAGATCAGGATCTAATGTCTTGGAATGAATCATCTCTATGTGGTTTGATCTTGTTTAGTCTAGATCTGTATAATGATGCATGTAATGTTATGTAAATGTTATGATTTGGGTATGATTGATGTCTGGAACAACTCCAAAGCTCTGAGTTAATATTTGATGAAGTGTATGTGGGTTAGGTTTGGTAAAAGCGCGTATGTACGCGGGTTTGTTTCATTGTAGTAGCATATACATTATGAAGTATGATATTTGAAGTTGCAGTTGGGTCTGATTGTTATTGCAGAGTTCTGTTGTCTGCTCTGTGTTTTAGTGATTGTGTTGTTGACAGGGTTTCAGTGTTTTAGTGATTCAGAGATTGATGATGCTAGTATTGATTGATTTTGTGCTTCAATGATATTGATGGGTCCAATATGAAAATTGGATGAAACGTGGCCTTCATATTATTGTGTTGTGCTTTAGGAGTATCCAGTCTGAAAATGTATGAAACGTGCTACCTGGAAAAGGTTGTAGCCTTCTATAGGTCGACACCTACGTACTAGTACATCAGCTAGTACAAGAGCTAAGGGGGTGGTAGCTCCCTTCCAGTAGCAGCTGGAAAATGAGTAAATATTGGAGCATTTCAATAGGCCGGCACCTACGTACTAGTAAATGGATCGGCTAGTACAAGAGCTAAGGGGGTTGTAGCTCCCTTCCAGGAGAGTCTGGAGAATGAGAGAAGGTTGTAGCCTGCGTACTGGTAAAGGACTGCACCAATATAGAATTATTATAAAACGAATTTTCTAATTGAAAGAAGATAGAGACACATTACAGCAGGTGGTTTTCACCCACATTGGGTTTCCGCCTTATATCATGGTGTTCATGTGTGCTTCCTGTGTGTGATGATCTGTTATGTTTTACTGCACTTGCTTACTGTTCATATGGATAATGAAGTTCTGATAAAAGATCAACATTTAATGGATTAACTGAATCATAAGTATTTTGGATATATGCTAGTTGCATTAGACACAGTTGAGTATACACGCGGGTTCCATTAACTAAAGTAGCGTATATGAATCTTAATATGGAAATGGAAAAGTTTTATTGATTTGATAATACTGATTCACCCCCCCCCCCCCCTCTCAGTATTATTTCCAATAAGAACCTACACATCGCTCTAATATATCTAAGCGGGCTCACCACTGTAGAAGACGAGACACTTATGGTGTTAAATAAACACACATAGGGTCCATGTGTAAGGTGTAGGAGTAGCAGAGATACTGCAACACAACAACTCTAATAAATCATAGGAAAAACAGGTCATAAAAGGACAAGAAGAGCGTAGATTTGGGGAGATTTTTTCTTATTGAGGAGATGATCTCAAAAGTAGAGAAAGAGCAATCAAACTCACAGAGGGATACAAGAAAAACAGGGCCAAAAAAATCTATTAGCCCCATAGTAAGGCCAGAAGCATCTGGTTCCTCTGACTCTGGACCTCATCATCCTCAAACTAGTGTACCCACTCCCAAAACTGTAGAATCAATTCAAGAACAACAAGGGGAACTAGTGGTCAACACCTTAGGTTTAAGAGCCAAGGAGAAACCGGTGGGGAACAACAAGGGCCTGAATCAGAAGAGAATTCATTTACTTATTAATATCTAGATTCGGGCAATGTGGTGAAACAGCCAACCTTGGAGCAACTTGAGCTATCTCTCACGAATCTTCACCCACAGGATAATCACCTAGACGGTTTGAAGAAGGAGACTCATCACAGCAAGAGTTAGGAGGATCAACAATGAGGGACAACAATAATGATAGAAATAACAACAACAAAACAAATTCCACCATTACCACCTTTGAGTTCCCAATAGGTGATATAAGGGGTGAAGATCCCATGAAAAACATTCCTTTGTCAGCTCTTCCATATTTTCAAGGAATGATTGTAGAAGACCCTGACACTTACTTGTATGAATTTGATGTCTTGTGCAGGAGCTGTGGTTATACTTCGGATGCTCACGAAATTATTCCCTTCTTCTTTAAAAGGAGAAACACTGAGATGGTTTATGGTACTAGGCTTTGCTACTAGTCGGACATGGGGTGACATGAAAGCTACATTCCTACCCAAGTATGAGGACTATTGTCAGATTAGCGACCTAAGGGAAGAAATATTCAGGATGAAACAAAAGGAGGAAGAAATATTGGAGGATTATGTGTAACGATTTCATTATAACTTGCAGAGATCTAAAAAAAGTGATTTAGATCGAGAAATCTTGAAAACCATATTCTTAAGGGGAATGAGAGATCATTGCCTTGATACCCTAAATCTACTAGGAAATGGAGACATATCTTAGGAATCATTTGATGAGATAATAAAGCTCTGCCTAATAAAATCGAGAGGGTCATCGAGAGTAAGAAGCATGGTACGGGATGCCTCTGTCAGAATACAGAAATATGCAAACAGGGGTGTGATCAGAGATAAGATCATAAATTTGTTCAAAAACCTTAAAACGGATCTCCTCCTTATCTACACGACGACACAAGTGAAGAAAGCATAGGATGAAGCTAACATAAATTTAGCTATGTTCTACCCAAAATGTAGGGAGAAGCATTCCCTGAAGGAATGCAGAGTAAACAACATAAGATTGTGCAACATTTGTGATCTAGAGAATTCTATAGGCTATTTCCCAGAGCTTCCTAGACTAAAAGCAGTGCTCAAAGAATCAAGCAAGGAAGTTCAATCTTCCTATTTCATTGGCTCTAGGAAACCATGGAAACCACGACCCTCAAGTATGTCTCAATACTTATCTTCTTTTAATCCATGGAATAATATATATAATGCTCAACAATTCTCTTGGCAGTATTCTACTCCTCCTTGATCACAGTTTCCTTCACCTTGGAACTAGTGGTCTCCCTCTCCACCTTTCCAATGCCCTCCATGTCAGCCATATCCTTGGACCCAGAATTGGAGAGGAAATTTCCTAGGTCCAACCCCTCCTACAATGTTAATGAAACAACTATTACAACTACCACCTCTTCAAACACCTGCTACTGCACCTCCTATATGACCCCAATTACATGTGCAACCTAACCCTAACCTAAAAAATAAGGTAGCCTAGAACATTGAGGCCCTGATTACCTTCCAAACATATTACATTACTCCTTTCGGAGGTAACAAAATTCATCTTCGGCCAAGTAAAGTGATTAACCCAAAACAATCTACTATTATCACTGAAGAAGAGTGTGTGTCACCCAAAGAAGATACCACAGATCTTGAAGCTATTGTCACACCTGTAACAACTAACTCAGAAAGGACTGTTGTGCCTGTAACAACCAATATTAGTAAATTTGATACACCTGTAACAACTGACTCGACTATGATAGCTAAGGATCCTCCATATCCCCAATGATTAGTCGAAGATGGGACAACTTCATAACCAGAATCTGATTTCCTTACGGAGTTAAACAATTTACACATACATATTCCTCTACTACAGGCTATTAAATATGTACCTATTTATGCAAAAACAATAAGAGATATGTGTGTTAAAAATCTTGGGAGGAAGCCTAAACACCCTGCTACTATTCATGTGATGGGAAGTTCTCTGAACTGATGACTGATCAGCCTATCTTAAGTAAATATAATGATCCAGGAAATCCCATGGTCACTGTTTACATCAATGAAAATCCCTTGCCAATACACTGATTTATTTAGGGGCATACATTAATGTAATGACCAAGGATCTCTTCACCACCTTGGGGTTACACAGAGTATGATACATAGTGTTGGAATTATCATACAAGTCCCGTGTCAAACTTGTGAGGGTGTTAGAAGACATAGTGATCATAGTGGATTCTTGGAGATATCTAGTTGACTTCCATTTTTTGCAAACTAAATCAAACTTTGGGGGGAATCCTTCGATTCTATGGATGCCTTGGCTAGCCAATGCAGACACATGCATAGGATGCAAGTTTGGGTATATGATAATTTCATATGGCCAGGCCCTAAAGAACCTTAGTATGTACTCCCCAGCAAAACCGAGTATGGACTTGAGAAACCCCTTGTTGGATGAACTCAAACCTAAATTAGATTACTCCCAGCCACTTCTCACCATCAGGAAAGCCTTGTACTTCAAGGATGAGACAAAAGATGATATCATAAATAGTTTTATTAGTAATTCACTTTCTGTTACTTCTATTGAGGACTCGGGGGAGGAAGATGTTGTAGAAGACCTAAGCTTTGAAAATATGAACACCATTCCAAAAATCAACAACAATATACTCAAAATAAAACCGTGTAAATATATAAATGTCAATCCAAACTTGACTGCTGAGAAAAATAAACTATTGTTATAGTTGTTACAGAAGTATAAAAATGCATTTTCATGGGATTATGTAGACGTGAAAGGGATCCATCCTAGCCTGTGCACTCACCACATCTATTTAAAAGATGGTTGCAATCCAGTTAGAGAACCACAATGACATATGAACCTTGCACTAAAGGAGGTAGTGAAAGAAGAACTGAAGAAACTCCTAAATGCCAACTTCATTTATCCAATTTCTGATAGTCAATAGGTATCCCCACTTTTCATTGTTCATAAAAATAATGGCAAGTGGAGAGTTTGTGTAGATTATAGAGAACTCAACAAAGCCACCCAAAATGACCATTTCCCTCTGCGATTCATAGATCAGGTCCTTGATACCCTGTTTGGGGAGATTTTTTTTCATTTTTGGATGGGTTTAGTGGTTACAACCAGATACAGATTGCCCTGGAAGATCGGGATAAAATTACATTTACATGCCCTTAGGGAATCTTCAAACAAAGGGTTTTTCCTTTTGGACACTGTAATGCACCATCAACTTTCCAAAGGGAAATATTGGGAATTTTATTAGATTTGTTGAATGACTGTCTAGAAATCTTCATGGATGAATTTAC
This sequence comes from Pinus tabuliformis, assembly GCA_031772625.1. Classification (NCBI taxonomy): domain Eukaryota; kingdom Viridiplantae; phylum Streptophyta; class Pinopsida; order Pinales; family Pinaceae; genus Pinus; species Pinus tabuliformis. The sequence goes on along the minus strand of CM062816.1, from coordinate 1,166,163,970 downwards.
ACCTTACGGTGATGCCTTTGAAACATTATTAGTTAATTTAGAAAAAATTATTAGAACGATGTGTGCAGACTAATGTTGCTTTGACTACTATAAAGTGTCACATGATGATGAATGAAGGGATTCTACTAGGACATATTATTTCTACTGACGGGATTAAAGTAGACCCTGCTAAGATAGTGGTAATCTTGAAAATCCAAATTCCCACGACACATAAAGAGATACGCAGTT